>OY292475.1:10000000-10512500 GCA_958496255.1 Camptogramma bilineatum
ACAAAATGATGAATAATGACTGTTAATTTGAAACGGTTTTGGTCGCAAAAGAACAGGAATAGAATCACCTAGCTCCTAAGACAATTCAATGAATTGAATAATTGAGTTTGAGTTTGACTATTGCAAGGCCATAAACAAAATGTTTATCCCTCTATGTTATGACGGAACCACAAAGTATTGCCGACTCACCCTTACCCGCTCTCGAAAGAAATATATCATAACAGTGCTTGAAGTAAACACACGTAACTCTTTTGAAACGCCCTCTATTGTCGAGTTGTGCGTAATATTTCATTATTCCTTTCAGCATTATTTGCGACCGAAGAATTTCCTCTTTTATAATAAGCTAGATGAAATAGGAGCTAGAATAGAATAGAAAACACTTTATTGTAGTGTTCCGCAAACTTTTTGTGTTCAAGGTACATACATCTAAGAAATCGGAAAATCTTTGAGGTACCTACCTACACTACACCATAAATTAATTTTTTTTAATGCAAAACAGAGCTTGTTTAATGATAATTATTATTACGGGATTTTATCGCGTACCTTTTATTTATTTTGTTTCCCGACGTTTCGAACACGTTGCAGCGTTCGTGGTCACGGGATGACTGAAGTACTGGAGCTACCGCCGAGAATTGAGAGTAGGATCCACGACTACCCCCAATTCGTCTTCAGAACCAGAAAAGTCCTCGTTCACACTACGACACACAACACTGACGGTGTCAGGCTGACGTACAGTCGGACCACCACGAACACACTTATTAATTATAGGATTCCACGCAGACGAGAGACGATAACCACCATCACGATTAAAATTTCGGTGTTTTTTGATCTCGATCACCTCTCGAACTATTCTCTTATAATAATGGCGTTCTTTGGACGTGTGAACGAGGACTTTTCTGGTTCTGAAGACGAATTGGGGGTAGTCGTGGATCCTACTCTCAATTCTCGGCGGTAGCTCCAGTACTTCAGTCATCCCGTGACCACGAACGCTGCAACGTGTTCGAAACGTCGGGAAACAAAATAAATAAAAGGTACGCGATAAAATCCCGTAATAATAATTATCATTATGTTAACAAATCGCGAAAGTTTAACAAGTTATAGAGCTTGTTTAGTTAAGGAGCATGCATCCAAAGAAGTAACTTAACTGAGATAGGTAACCTTATTTTTCCGAGGCACACCAACCACTGACCACGGCACACCAGTGTGCCGATGCACACCCTTTGCGGAACACTGCTTTAATGTACACAAAAAAGAAAATACATTACACATATAAAATAAAAATAACAAGTACCTACACCCACCTGGGCGGCCTTATCGCTAAAAGCGATGTCTTCCAGGCCACCTTTGGATGGACTGGAATATTAGAAATAGCTGACCTAGCTCACTAGAGCGTTGTTTCCAAAAACAAAAGGGAGCTCTAACGAACCTGGTCGGCGCACTAAGTTTTTATGCATACGTACTGTGTAGTTTACACGGCATTAGATTACTAAAGCTGACATTAGACGATGCTGAATTCAGTGTTCTAACTGTTCATTCATAAATCAGCGCTCTGTCTCTCTCTTTGGCCTAAGAATTGCGTATGCATCCTACCTTTACTAAAGCTAACTGTGGCTAACTTTAGTCAGTTAGCATCGGTAAAATAGGATGCACAATACTCAATTAATGACCGCAAGTGGTATTACGAGCTGAGCGCTTCCGTGCTTTGGAGGGCACGTTAATTGTCGGTCCCGGCTTTTAAGTCACTAAGCCATAACGGAGGCCTTTAGGCGGTCTAAAAACTCCGTCACCAGAGTTGGCCACTTGCTCATACCAACTTACTTACTTTGATACTTAATTCTTAGGCCAAAGAGCGAGACATAGCGCTAATTTATGAATGAGTAAGCAGTTAGTGCACTGAATTTAGCATGGTGTAATATCAGCTCGGTTTTTGTAAATCGGTATGTACGTAAGCGTACATTTCAAGTGTAAATCTGACGTGAGTTACCCCGGATTCATCTCCTCCTATCTCCGGCAATCAAGTCCCGAAGTGGCTGATTCCTTTGTAGTACCCATTCCTCTCACAATGAAGTGATCACTTTGAAAAAGGTCTGAGGAGTTGCAGACTGTTATTGCCTCATATACATACTTAGAGGTCTTTTTATATTGGACAGGCTTGACCCTCGTCAGCGTACAGCGGAGGGAATGGAGTAGGTTTCCT
This sequence comes from Camptogramma bilineatum, assembly GCA_958496255.1. Lineage (NCBI taxonomy): Eukaryota > Metazoa > Arthropoda > Insecta > Lepidoptera > Geometridae > Camptogramma > Camptogramma bilineatum. Next base: position 10,002,198 of record OY292475.1, read on the forward strand.
TGTACCTCAGAGGTCACGTAGACGTGGAGTTTTTTAAAAAGTTTATAAGTGAGCTCGGAGCAATATTGTGAATTGTTTTTTGTTGTACGTGCTTAGCTTAAGTGCTGAGTTTTTACCTGGTAGATTTGGTGACAGTCGTTTAAAAAAGTCCGTTCGTTATGCATTCATGTACAGCTTATCTGTCATGCATAAGCTCACTATAGAGCATCATTTCCTTGCCTTTTTCCCACTAGGTGGGATCAGCATATTCTCCTCTTCCATTCCCTCCTATCACTCATCATCACTGTAGTCACTCAATTTTTTTTTAAATTTAAATCTCGTGGATATCATAAATATTTGTACACCCCCTGCCATACCTTTAATCTTGATGTATCTTTCCATTCAAAGGTTGTCTGGAAGAGATCGCTTGTTTCCACTCTTTCTACAATTATTAATTAGGTTTACTCTTTCAAATGTTTTATAAGACGTGTACAATAAAGAGTTTTCATTCATTCATTCATTCACGCATGTCTTCTCTTACACAATCTATCCATATTTTCTTTAATCTCACTAGAGCGTTGTTTCCAAAAACAAAAGAGCTTGATCGGCGCACTAAGTTTTTATGCATAAGACCGTATAAGTTGAAAAACTGTACCTACATGTATAAATAGACGACCTCTGTGGCGCAGTGGGCGAAATCCCGCCTAAATCAGAAGTATGCGGGTTCGATTCCCGCTGCCGTGCATGTAGACCTGTTTTCCATTATTAATAAAAATTCTATTAAATCATCGAACCTGCTCACAAAATTTTACGAGAATTGGTTGAGAAATGCGACCTGTAGAGGAGAACATACAGACAGACATCCGGCAGACAAACGAAAATATTTTTGTCCAAGCTGAAGCAGAGACGCTTCGCTCGCTCGGTCAATAATAACATTTGTTGCAAGAAAAATGGTTTACAAAATGTTTCTCATCTAGAATCTTATGAAAAATCTCTCATTCAGGTGATCCATTTCAAATTACCTCTCTGCATTAATTTGTACTGTGTGTCTCGTAGTTCAGGGTTCAGGTGTCGTTTTACAATAAATTACACGGAACTCTTGACAGAAGGGCGCCTGACGCAACGTGCTGGAGGGCACTGTGTTCGTTGTAGCTTCAATCAATCTGGAACTTCTACTAGCATTTAATCCTTCTCTAGGGATTCAAATGTATTTACTAGTTTAATGAGAATACTGTGATATGAAAAAACTTGGTGGCAATTTTACTAAATGACAACGTCAATCATTCCTCTGCGTTTTGGTTCGATCTCATAAATGTCAGCCATTTGGTGAATAGTAGAACAGCTTTTCAAAAATTTGTTCTGCCAAAGTACAACCTTAGCTAAAACCTCACCACAACTGAGTCGTTTGTCATTAGTAGAATAGGAAACAGTCGAAAATCTAAGGTTTTGCTTGAGGTTGATAAAAAGTTCGGTACCAGAATTGACACCCTGTCAATTCTGCTTTAATCAATCTGGAACTTCTACTAGCATTAGGTACCACCGGCGAGTAAACTAATAACTACCGGCTATTTTCTCGCTTAAGAAACGTACAGTAGATAAAAATTCCGTATAAACAAAAGAGATTCATTATATTAATAGTTGAACGCTGACTTTACAGTGTAAACAGTCAGCTATAAGCGAGCTATAAGCGAGTGTGCGTGTGCGACGGACGATTATGGGTTTAATACACCTAACGAGTACAGTGGCGAGACAGAGGTGGGACGAGGAGGGAGGTACTCGGCCTAGTAAACAAATTGTGATTCTAGTGACTGTCTCGCCTCTTATTCCTCGGCCGAGCACTCGTTAAAGTGTTTATACAAACCGAGCACTCGGCCGAAGACACTGTCTCTCCACTGTACTCGTTAGGTGTATTCAATCCATTACTCGCGCTACTCGCTCGTGGCGGCAGAAATGACAGCTACTTGGCCTCTCGGCAAGTTCTGATCGCCAAAGCTAGCATCGCTGTAATTACACTGTCAGCGCGGACTCTCTCAACTAGTTTGTCGCTGGGCGACATGAGCTACGCTCAGCGATGCTAGCTTTGGCGATCAAAACTCGCCAAAAGGCCAAGTAGTGGTCATTTCTGCCGCCGCGAGCGAGTAGCGCGAGTTATCGTCGCACTCTCACACTCGCTTTATAGCCCAGCGAAAAATGTGTCGGAACTACTCGCTTCTCGCTGCTCACCTACTCGTTCATAGTTTCTAGTTCTACTCGTTTCTTGTTCATCGCTGTCGGTGGGACAACTGCCTAAGGCAGTTCCTTTTCTAGAGATTTAAATGTATTTACTAGTTTAATGAGAAAACTGTAATATGAAAGAACTTAGTAAGCACTATTAACGGGATATTTACCAAATTATCTTAGTTCAGCTTATGTTGGTCAAATGTTCCGAATTCAGTTTCCACCAACTTAAGCTGAGCCATGAAAATTGACACGATGTATCGAATCTAGCTTTGGAAGTAACCCTTAGACTAGAATTTCACTTTTCAATTTCAATTTTCGAACTTTCACTTTAACTTACACTAAGATTTGAACTCACGACTCTCAAATCAACAGCCAAGATGCTTCACTAACCCAACCAAATAAATTTCCGCCACGGACACTATAAATAAGAAATTCCTCGAAAAAGATGAAATTAATACAATCCCCAGTACAAAAGAAAAAAATTACGGGAAAAGCAACCTTATGACTCACGAGATAAGGGCCAAGTTTTTATTGTCAGGGCATTTGAATAACAAAAGAAAAGCCTGTCTTTGATTCTGAGTACAATAATGTTAACAGTTCCTTAACGCATTGTCGGTTATTTTGTGGTGAGGCTAGACTTTTCCGAAGAATAGAATAACTTTATAAGTACTTATCAATGAGATACTACTAATAGAGACGTTATACTCATTATAAAAAGCTCTTTTGTTATCATTACGAATATTCGCAGCTTTGTTTAAATCACTCAAGAAAACTAAAAGATAGCAGTGATACTATAAAACCCCGTTGTCAGAAAGAGATAAATTATGTGACTGCTGCGTGTAAATGCGTGTAACATCGGAGCAAGGCAGAGTGCGACTGAGTTGACTCAAGCTAATTAGCTTGAGTTTTGTTCGCCACGCAGAGCAGGGTACAACGCATCTACCTCAGTTTTTATAGAATATCATTGGTACTTAGACATTGGTTTTAGAACAAAAATAGACTTAACAATACAAAAATGTCCAACAATTTTGTAAAAGTATTATTTATTAACTACTTAACTAGGTATTATTTTGTTGTACTTAGACAATGGAGCTTATTTTATTCACGTTCAATAAATATTGGTGAATATTTTACAATATCTAGCCCAAAATAAGCCATAGTTTGTTTTGTGGTATCAGAAGAATATTTTAACATTTAAAATGTATTCTGATACCTATTTATTGGTACACTTGTTTGTTCTGGTAATTCTAGTACAAAACTTTTTATGAACCACAAGCAAAACCTCAACTAAACCTTAGATTTTCGACTGTTTCCTATTCTACTAATGACAAACGACTCAGTTGAGGTGACGTTTTAGCTAAGGACTTTGGCAGAACAAATTTTTAAAAAGCTATTCTACTGTTCACCAAATGGCTGACATTTAAGAGATCGAACCAAAAAACAGCGGAATGATTGACGTTGTCATCTAGTAAAATTTCCCTGCTGGTCGAGTGGGATGTTCACTTATTCTAAGGGCATGGGTTCGAATCCTGGCCGTGCATCAATGGGTTTTTCATTTCGAAAAATGTATAAGTACCTAAGCGCATTAATAGGTATTTAGTTTAATTTTCATCAATCAAGGAAACTAAAATAGCAGATATTTATAAATCGTCGTTGTCAGAAAAAGATAAATTATGTGCGTGCTGCGTGTAATAACGGAGCAAGACAAAGTGCGACTGAGTTGACTCAAGCTAATTAGCTTGACTTTTGTTCGCCACGCAAAGTGGGGTACAATACAACGCATCTATCTCAGTTTATATAGAAGATCATGGTTTGGGGCCTATCTTTATTGAATAGTGTGATTGTAATTAAAAACCGCAAAATACTTTAACTGGTTTATTTCTTGTCCTTTTTCTAGGACTAACCCCAGTGAGACCACAACGCCCAACCAGCTCAGCAATAAAGGTCCAACGCAAAAAGTCAGCAGTAATAAATTACTGGACGGAACTTTTGTTTGGGGATTATTTTTGCGAAATTCCATCTGAGCCTGAGGAGAGAGAGAGAGGGACGTGCGAAAAAGAGATAGACTAGTGTGATGTGACGTGCTTAACCTACTTATCGGCGTGAGTATTTTAGATATGATCTGCCCAAGATCTGCCTCTCGATTCTACTAAAATACGTCAACTATTTCGTTTTGTTTCATAATCTACTAATGACCAATGAGGTTATGTTACTCTGTTGTGATGACGTTTTCAAACAAATTACCGATGAGGTTTCGCAAATTACTCTCATTTTGGAGAACGAAACAAAACGCAGCGGCAATGATACCGGAATGGTTGACGTTGTAAATTGGGACCAATATTCTCCCATTCTATTAGGTACACTAATATTATAAATGCGAAAGTTTGGATGTTTGGATGGATGGATGTTCCTCTATAATTCAATAACTACAGAATCGATTTGGCTGAAATTTAAAAAGAGATAGATAATGACCGGAAATAGGACATTGGCTACTTTTATCCGGGTACCACGCAAGCGAAGCCGCGGGCGGAAGCTAGTAAGTAAATCACTTCACTTCACTATCACTATCACTTCACTATCACTACATAGTATAAAACAAAGTGGCTTCCCGCTGTCTGTCCCTATGTGTGCTTAGATCTTTAAAACTACGCAACGGATTTTGATTTTTTTTAAATAGATAGAGTGGTTCAAGAGGAAGGTTTATAGGTTTATTACATGGATAATATAGTAGAACAACACTGATAATTTTAGAGGTTTCTAATGTGATGTGTGATGTGTGTGACCCGTGCAAAGCCGGGGTGGGTCGCTAGTAAAGTAATAAATAAATGATGCTGGTCATTTCACATAGCATCATATAACTCAAAGTAAACAAAGCAAGTAAAGCAGTGGGTGAGAGCATGTTAATGTTATTTATTAGGATTTATTTCTAAGAATCAATCCTTTAAAGTCTAAACGGTAAGTTACTCTGTAAGGTTTTCAATCTTTTTAATACATTTGTAAGGGGTCCCTTTCAATTCTAAGAAATACAGGGAAGTGAAAGTATCTTTGAGTAAATATTGAAATACCGAATAGCCCGGAAGCAAAAGTAAGCAAAGTAATGGAAGCAGAAATTTGTTACACTACTTACATCCTTGGTTTTACTTGCATTAAATTTTCACAGGAATAGGGAAGATGCGTCTGATTCAAAAATGGGTTAATTTTTTTTTAACATTATTCCTTGTTCATTGTATTTCGAACTGAGCCGTGTTGGCCGAGGGGTATAGTACCTCGACTTTCAATCCGAAGGTCGTGGGTTCGAATCCTGGCCGTGCATCAATGGATTTTTCGGTTCGAAAAATTTATACTTATGAGCATTAATACGAGCTCTAAACGGTGAAGGAAAACATCGTGAGGAAACCCGTGGCTTAATCAGCCCCACACGTATTGACCATGTCTTTCCTGTGGATATGGCCGGTTAAGCTGAGAGGATGGTGTAGGTGCTGGGCAAGCCTACTCCATCTCATTGTCCCAGGCACTTGTGTCCCGTTAAGTGTAGACAAAGGTTGCCTCCTGACACTGTATAAATCATCTAGTAAAGATGTAAAGGCCTAAGTATTTCGAATTATGTCGGCTAACAAGAATAATTACTCTGGAGTAAGATGACTTTTGGTCGAACCCAGCCTAAGTAGCAAAAATAGGTCAAAGCTCAATTATACATAACAAGTTTCCCTAATGTTGATCGTTGCAAAGAAATCAAAACTTTCAAACAAAGCCACTAAAACTATAGCCATTACCGTTCTAACAAAAAGGTGCTGCTACAAAACGTAGATACTTACTTTTAAAAGAACAAATTGATAAAACCTGACTTCTACCGAACGAGATGGTTCCAGTATAATCTAGTTTGAAATTAAATAAATAAATATTGCTGGATATTTCACACAACGCCATCTAGCCCCAAACTCTGTTCTGTGCCCAAACTAAGTAAAAGCTTGTTCAATGGGAACTATAGAATAAGTACTTATATACTTTTTTTTGTAAATACATACTTACATAAAGTAGGTACTTTATAACACTCAGACACAGAACAAACCTCTATGTTCATCACACAAATGTTTGTCCTGGGTGGGAATCGAACCCACGACCTACAGCGCAGAAGGCAGAGCTACCAACTGAGCTAAGAGGCCAGTCTTATATATCTTACACCCCTGGCTGATGATCTACTACTGCTTCTACAACTCTTGAGAAGCAGTCATGAGTAGTAACTAATTCTCGGCTAGATTTCTGCAAAATTTTTAACAAGCCGTCTAAGTAAAATCTCTCTCTCACTAAAATCCCTTGTCAAGTGCATTCTATACAAAGTCCTTTATAGGTCAGCACTAGTTTTTGACATTTAAATAAAAGACAAATAAAAAAATTGGCCTAATGTGAGTCAGGCTCACATACGAAAGGTTCTTACTTTGTTGTTATAGCGGCCGTAGTTTTCGACGTTGTACAAAAATTTCAATTAGGTATCTACCTACCTAATTTTTTATTTATTTGTTTTACATAGAAAGTACAGGGATACAATTTGTATCCTTGATACCTTAATAGGTTTGTCTAGGTACTCACATTCGTCTTCATTCAAATCATCAGCTATATCTATAATCGCGTTTACATTGCGCATACGGTATGCTGCATAGATTAAAATACAGTGCTACATTGTATTGTATTGTATTGTACTTAACCTATACTGTCCCACTGCTGGGCAAAGGTCTCCCCTCGAGCCTTCCACTCTTATATTATATTTTTTATTTAGAATTTATAAAAAATGATTTTTCAATAGTTTTAATTTATTTTATAGTAATTTTAGCAGCTATTAAAAAAAAAAGAGCTCAAATTCCTTTTCGTTCTTGATTACCTGCTGCCATAGCAGCTCCAACTCCTGTGTCTTCATTAGTTTATTCATCAACTTTAGTAACTGCAAGTCAAAGCAGCAGAAATATGGTTTGACTTATTATGGCCTTGTGACAAACGGACCAAAAAACAGACAGCGGAGGCTAAAAAAAGTCAAAATGTACCTACCTATAGTCGTATTGTTCATTATACGGACTAAAATCGGACTAAAATTGCAGGAAAAAATGTCATTTTTCATATATTTTTAGTCCGTATAATGAGCAAATACGACTATAGGTACCATGCATTTTAATTCGTGAACTTTTGTGCGCAGATTTCTATGAGTTTTAAGATAAGTTCCTACCAAACTCGCAAGGACTTGAATAAGTTAAAACTAGTGCTAATAGTTCAGGTTTTGAGACGCTATGAAGTGAACTCCAACATTTAGACTGAATAATTCACATGGACGTGGCGAGGTTGGAAGTAAATGTAGATGTGACTAAGGTGATTATTAGCCTGATAAAAACAGGTCCAATGGACATAACTTATGATTTTAGCAAAAGAAACTGCTGACTAGTAAATCTCTTAGGTAATGTTTACAACCACTGTGGTTAATTTTAATTATTGTGCTTAAAAGTATTTGTTTTTCTCAGATCAGGCATTTTAGATCCTTTGAAGATGTCTAAGGGGGTAGTGAGAGGTATTTCAGAATTGATTTAAACATAATTTAAAAAGAAGAATTTAACAGTCCATACGTGTAAAGTTGCAAGCTCATCGTTCTATTTTCAATGTTTTCCATACTCTTTTTGACAGATTGGATTCAGTAGGTACAGTACGGCCAACGGATCTCGGCGTGCGTGAAGTTAGCCGTTTCGATGCGCAGTGCAACTTTTTCATACAAAATTTTCTACTGCGCAGCGCAGAGCCTGACTTCACGTACGCCGAGATCCGGCGGCCCAACTGTAGGTAATGCCAGCCATAAACGATCAAGTCACTGACCTGTATCTATACAAGTACGCTGGACCTCTGATACCCTTTAAAATGACAGCTCTTGAATGTGCCGATTTGAAGCGCCCCCAATGCGTGGGAAGAGAACTAAATCTGACGTAACTGACAAATGACCGTTGTCTCGTTTGTATTGTCTCCCGTGTTTTTAAAGTGTTTTTGGAGGATTAACGCGATTAAGCTTGTTTGTTGTGTCTTATTTATTTAGTTGATACATAAATAAGTGGTGGGCATTCATAGGTAAACTATAAAAGAGTGTGTGCTAAGCAAAACTCGTTACCAGAAGGGAAGTGGGGTTACATTCCACAAGTAAGTGAATTTACAGCTAATCTTCAGCTAATATTCAACAAATTAAACTTATCTTAATTATTATACGTAATAACAACATATTTATCTTCATATTACCGGTTTTTTATAAACAATAAAATTTAATAGTGTTGTCAAAGTTACCTGTCGATAAAACTTATCGATATTTTTCCTATAGATATCTATTTACTTTCAAGAACGGAAATCGCTGATGACCGATTTTTATTATCAAATACATATAATTTTTAAATAATTCACAGGTTTCCGACAGACATAAGACTGGAATTATGGCTGAAAAACATTGAAAAACCTAGTTGGCGTCCGAAAAAATATGATTACATCTGTTCAAAGCACTTCTCTGATGACTGTTTTATTAAACATACTTAACTCATGCACTACTTTGAAAAAGTGCAGTACTCCAACAATTTTCTGTAGCAGTGCCGGTTAGTATAAAAATACCGTATTATTTCTAAAATGTATAGATAGATAGGTCATACATAAAATTTTTATTCTGATGAAAATTCCGTAGATATTGATTTTGAATGATGGGCTATACTCCCTTCCAGTTATTTGGGAAGCTGTCCTTCCACCATGTGTTAAAATAGTATATTAATAATGAATATTGTTTTTTTTTCTTCCTTCTGATTGGTTAAGATTACGAAAAAGGCTGTTTTATTTCAAATTAAAATATCATGTTTTTGTAGAAAACGTATCTTCACCGCATGAAAGTATGGTTTTACCTACACCTTCTGTATCAGGAACAAGGATGGTTACGCCTACTACACCCTCCATATCTGGTACAATAGCTGTAAAAGTAAAAAGAAGACTAATTATGGAACAGAACGATACCAACTTCAGTTCTAAGTACTTCTACATTGGCCACAAACATATTGCTTAGCTGATATTAAGTGAGCTGAAAAATATATAGCTCCATCAGTACCGATATCGGGTCGATTATGTACTTATGATTTGTAGTTTAATTGTTGGTTAACAGAAATTTTGTTTTCAGGTCGAAGGCGTCGAAGTACAAGCTGTGACCCGCAACAGAGTACTCCTTCAAAGAAAGTTAGGTCTCTCTCCGAAATCTGCGATAGTATCAAGCATGATCATCGTTATGAGAACTCTCCTAAGTCATCCAAAAAAGCATTGCAGAGAGTTAAAAATTATTTGATAAAATCAAGAGCTCGTGTAAAGCCTTAAAATTTTTTTTATGTTAAGTACATAAGTTACTATGAAAATGATGACGGAAACTAATAAAAAATGATAAAGGATTGTACAAATATTTTTATTTTCTATAAATAGGTACCTTACCTCTTCCACTCCATCCTGAAAAAACCACATTTCTATTTAAAAAACGTTCCCTATTTATTTTTGGATCTAGCTAGCCACATACTAAGTACCCGTTAGTCCGGCTTCGGCTTAGCCTAAGTCTAGCAGTTTCTGAGATTTGCGCGTTCAACCTAACAAACAAACTATACAGCTTTATAATATTACCTAGTATGATTAATTATACAACTCGTCGGAAATGTCTTTTATCGATGTATTTTATCTCATTGTCCCATCTCTATTATTAGTTCCTTTCCCACCCACTTCTGCGATCAGCGCCAAAATGGCGAAAATCAAATCGCCTCACTATGGCCCGGCTTATCAGAGGTCCAGCGTACTTGTATAGATACAGGTCAGTGGATCAAGTTCACCGTCAAGTTTGCAGCGGACATTGCACACCCATAGCCATACACCGTCAAGTTTACTGGACGCATCAAGTCCGCTGCAAACTTGACGGTGAACTTAATCGTGTATGGCTGGGATAAGATTAGTCGTATCTTCACCACCCATTCTAAGACCCAGAACAGAGAATCATGTACAGTTTTCCAGTTGTAATTATTCATGGTGGGAGACGCCGCGCGCAGCAGCCAGTCTGAAAGATTAATACGAGTTCGTTTGAGCTGAGCTCAGTTAATTATGTGCTGGCTTGCTGTCGGGCAGGATACATGACCGAAAAGTTGCACCGTTATTGTGCATACCTTAAAACTATAAGTTAGTCAGCAGACAGAGCGCCAGAGGAAGTATGTCTCTTGAAAACGAAGAAATTAGTTTATATTAAAAAAATATGAATAATAATAAATTAAACATTTTGAAAAACCCCCTACACAAAAAATTTCAGCCTTGACCAAACCAAAGCATTCAGTTAACGTCCGTGGTGGCGTGCAAGGTGACGATCAGTTGTTGTCCAATCAGATTGGCCTCTGATTGTTCAACAACTGATCGCCACCTTGGAGTAAGGGCTCCCACACATAACTGCGAATTCGCATCGCATCGCAAATATCTGCGATGCGGCGTCATATCGCATCGCATCGCAGTTTTGTGTGGGAGCCCTAATTGTGTTCTGTGCTCCTTCTCAGCCGATCCCTCATTGTTGAGGATCGTGACTCCTTCCCATGATCTTGTGGATGGTTGGTCTCCATTTGGAGCGATCTGAGACTTAATGCAGTGCTTTGTTTACCGGCATTTCAAGTTGCTCCGATACTCCCACCAGCGCTTGCGGCTGCGAAACGCCTGAATAGATCATTCATAAATTGTAGCAAAGAACCATCTTGATCACGTCAGTTTTTAAACAAAAATTCGCATCAAAATCGGTTTATCCGTTCATGATACCACAGTCAGTCATCAAGTATCTACCCTGAAAGTTTCAGCTGGATAGCTAATATCAGACAAACAAGAAAGTGACTAAATAAAAACCTTTGAAAATCTGTAGCTTTCCAAGTAAATTCGTATCAGCACATTAATTCGAAGGTATTGACGTGCGCGAGATTCAATCGTCGGAAAGTTGGGCGAGTCGAGACGTGGAGCCTTCGAACAATTAGAGAGTTTGTGAGGGTGTTATGTTTACTTTGTTTTGGACCTTAGAATACTGCTGTAGATATGTAACTGGTATAGTAAGTACGTATGAGCAAGTGGCCAACTCTGGTGATGGAGTTTTAAGGACGCCTTATGGCTTATGGCTTAACGACTTAAAAGCCGGGATCGACAATTTAACGTGCCTTTTGAAGCACGGAAAGATCCGAAAACTGGTATGAAGTCTTTGAAGACCTCTGTGGCGCAGTGGGCGAAGGCCCGCCTGAAACACAGAAGATGCGCGTTCGATTCCTGCCGCGAGGCAACTGTTTGTATGATACGAAAATATTTGTCTCGGGTCTAGGTGTTTTTTTTTGTTTAATATGTATGTAGTTAAAATAAGTAGGAACCTAAGTATATAAGTAGTAAGTACAAGGTTGTTTAATCAGAACGTAATCAACGATCTATCAAAATAACGCCTAAGCCGCGAGCGCTTCAACTTTTTAGCCCCTATCACAAAAATACGGGTGTTATAAAGTTAGATCGCTATGGTGTGTCTGTCTGTAGCACCATAGCTCTTAAACTGGTGAACAGATTTGAACACGGTTTTTTTTTATTTGAAAGCAGCTTTTTTAACAATTGTTCTTAGTTATTTTTTATCAAAATCGGTTCAGCCATTTCAAGATCAGTAGCTCTTTTCTAGTTTAGAAGGGATGTGTCTGGGGTTTTTCATTAAAATTGTCTTTCTAAAACTTTCGCGATCACTAGGTATTCATAAATATTTTTTTTCATTGAATTTAACAACACGAGTTTCAACTCTATCCGGCATATTCTCGCCTTTCCTGAACTGCCGCAAGGGATTCAAGCCACGAATGAACCCTATTGTTAGTTCCTTACATAATTAAAACATCTCTGTGTGAGTTATCGTGTTACCTTTGCATTGATAATAGCACTTTCCTGTTTTATTACCGCAGCTCGCTTTGATCAATCAGTTTTTTCATATTTCGTTGTAAAAGACGAATGACTGGCCTATTAGCTCAGTTGGTACTTGGTAGTAGCTCTGCCTTCTGCACTGTAGTTCGTGGGTTCGATTCTCACTCAGGACAAACACTGTGTGATGAACATAGATGTTTCTTCTGTGTCTGGGTGCTAAGTAAAAATATAAGGACTATAAAGTATAAATATAAGGACCTATTCTATCAGTTATCTGGTTCCCATAGTACAAGCTTTGCTTAGTTTGGGGCTAGATGGTACTGTGTGAAATGTCCAGCAATATTATAAAAAAATATAAACACACGCTGGCCCAGGCTCGATGAGTGAACGACATTGCTAATGTGTGGGCAGCACCACTCGCCTCGCCTTGCTATCGCTTGCCTAACCGAGTGAATACGAGCACCAACTTACTTGTTTGCATAGACTCGCCAGGCATGTGGACGGAGCACTCGCCTTGCATTGACTCGCATTCGCTCGCACTGGCTTAGGCTGGCCCAGCGTGTGTTTGCACCATAAGAATCTGGCTTACTACTACTTCTAAGGTACGAGTATATTCTAAGGCAGAATCTTGTAGATTCAGGATTTTTTTTAAATGTCTGAAGAATGGTGTGGAGTGAAAGAAGATTAGTGATAAGAATTGAGAAAGACATGTTAAGATGGCATGTAGAGAGAATGAATGAAAGTCGTTTAACCAAACAAGTGAATGAGGCGAGTGTGAATGGAACAGCTGGAAGGGGAAGACCTAGGCAAACATACCTGGATCAGATTGGTGATATTTTGGAGAAAGGTCAAGTCAAAAGTACCCTAAACCGGCGAGCTTGTATGAGGAATGTGATAAGAGCGAATGAGGCAAAAGAAGTGTGTCAGGATTATAGCAAGTGGAAATCCGTGGTCTCTGCCTACCCCTCTATGAAAGAGGCGTAATGTTATGTATGTATGTATGTCTAAAGAAGTGGTTAGTAGCATCAAGCCATGAAACAAGCCTAAAGCAGGACTGTTTAAAGCTTAAAACAAGCTTTAGCATTGCTCTAAGAGTTCTCCAGGAGCTAGATCGAGGCAATACCTTAGGAAACGCGAGTCTCCAAAGCTGTGCAACTGTTTATCTTATTGGATACGAACTATTTCAGCTTTATTGTTTCTACAATCGGTAAACACCAGATCAAAATACAACTGTGATGTATTTTGTTAGAAGCGCGGGTTCATTTTCACACGAGAATAGTTAAATAATAAATAAATAAATAATACTGGACATATCACACAGCACCATATTGCCGCAAAGTAAGCAGGGCTTGTGTTATGGGGACCTCATGACTGATATACCAACTACATACAAATACATTTATTTACCAGTAGAAAATACAATGCATACTTTTATTTTTAAATAAATAGGTACATACTATGCGTAGAAAACACCCAGACCCGAGACAAATATTTTCAGATCATACAAACATTTGTTCTGCGGCGGGGACCGAATCCGCAACCTCATGCGTCTCAGGCACATACCTCAACGCATGTTGTCCGTGAGCAACTTCTCTTACGGCGCTGTTTTTTGTAGGTGAGAGGCGGGGCAGTGTACCTACGTTTTTTCAACTTGTACTAATGCGATATTTAAAAAAAAAAAAAAATCAAAGTGCGCTGAGCTTGAGCGCTTCCATGAGTCTGAATGCCCGTTAAATTACCAGTAAAGCCTCTATCGAAGTAAAACGGTCATCAGAGTCACTATTTCATACGATTTTACTCGCATAACAATGGAACCGCACATATCAAAGCAAGGATCCCGTATTCAAGCAGCGTCGCGACACTAACGCGAATGCGACGTCACGTCACGTTGCGACGCATCCAGCGTCGTGAAACTTTATAAACAAGTGCTTCTGAAGAGGAACATTTTAATGATGCCGCTCGAGTATTGTACTGATAATATAACAAGACTTACTCGTCAATGATTTTGCTTCAGTTGATTACATTTTCAGTTGGAATTCTAAAACCGTATCTTCAACGAAGGAAAACATCGTGAGGAAACCCGCGGCTTAGTCAAATTTGCTTTCCTAGGTTTAATAGGTATGTTTGAGGCACAAGCACGAGTATGCACAGAGTCTACTATTCTATCCGTGACTGTAGTAAAGTCTCTCAATTGTATGGACTGAACTTAGTTTAGTCAAGTTACCGCTGGAGGCGCTGATTGAGATACTTTACTATAGTCACGGATAGAATAGTAAACTCGTGCAAACTGGTGCTCTAGGCACAGGATCCCTGTGAACTAGTCGGTTCGGTGATGACCATGCTTAACGTTGCTTTATTGACCCATCAACACTATGCAAGCTTCAATTTGAGCATTTCTAATGAGCTATGACTCAGTTGCCAACGAGAACTGTCAAAAAAATCGTTGATACCCATAGCCCTACTAAGAGCTACTATACAGCTAAAATTATAGTTATCTATCTAAAGAGAAGCAGGAAAATATTTCTTAGAAAAGACTTCACCTTTTGTATCCCTAAGGTGCTGCCATTACTTAGGCATGCCGCAAAAACCTCGCCTGAGATTAAAAATATTTTTTTTATACTCCACTGAAAAATTCAGTGTCTTCCTTCTTGAACGTGGACGGTTGTGTTATGGACGTGAAATGTGTATCTATCGGGCTAGCTATAAACCACTCACAAATTGACTTGGTTTCTGGTATTTACGATCTCAGCGCAGATTTTGTAAACTCACTTCGAACGACGAAGAGCTAAGTAAATCCGCTGTCAGTTTTCGAACTATTTGAATCTCACAATACATTCTTGCGTATTTAGATGATCTCGGTCACTGAGTGAATTTGAAATTTCGAAGTGAGTTTACAGAATGACTCTGCAGTATTGAATTGATAAGAAAAGGATGAAAAATACGAGTAATTTCCAGTAGTTTTACCGAGTAGTCTTGCCAGTTGAACTATTGGGAGTCTCCTTCCCAATAGACTTACAAATGTTGTTTTTCTTATTTTACAAAATTCTACTCAAAGTTTTTTCCATATAGACTGAATTAAAAAAAAAACTTCGCACAACGTAGTAATATTTGCGTGAATCTGAGTGACCCCGATAAAAATGCAAAGTGTGGCGAAACAAACTCGTATCCAACACTCCATAGCCCAAGCCACAAGTAGGTAGGTACTCTCAGTAACAGCACCGCTAATGTAATTGGCTGCTCGCCGATAAATAATGCCGAACAGCAGCCAAGAATGGCGGCACTGACCGATGGAAATAAGCCGATTATAGCCTTTGTGGTTATAACTAGCTGTAAGAGCGTTTTCACATATGGGCGTTTTAGTAGCTCGCTGGCAGCGCGACTTAGCAGCGCTGCTGTTACACGGCAATAATCCATACATATTTAAGTAGCAAGGCTGCAGAGCGGCTGTCAAGCGCGTACACTTCTTTCAACGGATCTTAGCATTCGTGAAGTTAGCCGTTTCAATGCGCAGTGCAACTTTTTCAAACAAAATTTTCTACTGCGCAGCAAAAAGCCTAACTTCACGAATGCCTAGATCCATTGTGACAACTGTACGTGTCGCGCAGTTGCTGCAGCTTTGCGATAAAGCTGCGCCGCAAAGTCAAAGTCAAAGTATATTTTATTACATGATTTAAATACATACTTAAATACCTACTTTATAAGAAGGAACCAGACACAAAACAAACATCTATATTTATCTAGTTTCCATGTAATTTACCCTTCATACAATAAAAGCAGCCGCTGTAGTGTAAAGGGGTCCGCTACTGTAGCGCAACAAACGCCTATTACCTATGTGGAAGCGCTCTAACTAGGTTTCGGTAAGCCTTTATTTCTGAATGATCTATACTTTAGAGGGCGCTGCGGGCCTATATTTTAATAAAGCTAAGCACCTATTTATTTATTATTGATTGGCCTTTCCGCTCAGTTGGTAAGTATAGTCGTATTGCTCATTATACGGACTAAAAACAAATCAAAATTGAAGGAAAAATGTCATTTTTTCCTTCAATTTTAGTCCGTATAATGAGCAATACGACTATAGTAGCCTTCTGCGCTGTAGGTCGTGGGTAGGTAGGTTCGAATCCCACCCAGGAAAAGCATTTGTGTAATGAATAAAGATGTTTGACGCGGTATTTATTATATCGACGCGTGATTGATGGGCCGACACCGACGCACGATGGTCCCGAATTTAGTGCTCCATACACATAGAAACCGAAACTCGATTTTTTAATTTTTTTTTATTGGGGATTGTTCTAGTACACTATTCTTATTCAAATATGTAGGTACAGTCACCATAGCAAGCTTCATGACGGAATAAAAAAATATTTAGTTTTTTTTTGTATGGAGGAGAACACATAAATTGGATTATCTCTCGACTCTTAGAAACTCAAGGGCTGCCGCTTATAGAGGGTGTACATCCACACGAGGCCGTCCTCATAAGCTACCAACCTTGCACGGCTGGGCACGGTTTTGGCGCCCAGAGCAAACTGAATATTCGAAAATTTGCCAACTACACCAAAACTAGAATTTCGTAAATGTTTGCGTGGTAGATTGTTCTAATTCACTATTTTTATCTAACTATGTAGGTACAGTCACCATAGTAAGCTTTACGTAAGAAAAAAAAAATATTTAATCTTTTTTTGTGTATAGATGAAAACACTTAATTTGGATTTTCTCTCGACTCATAGAAACTCAAGGGCTGCCGCTTATACAGGGTGTACACACACATGAGGCTGTCCTTATAAGCTACCAATCTTGCACGTCTGGGCACGGTTTTGGCCAAAAAACGAATAATTCGAAAATTTTACAGCAATACTGAAACCAAGATTTCAAAAAAGTTTGCATGGGGGATTGCTCTGATACACGATTTTTATCTAAAAATGTAGGTACAGTCACCATAGCAAGCTTTATGACGGAATAAAAAAATATTTAGTTATTTTTGTATGGAGCAAAACACTTAAATTGGATTATCTCTCGACTCTTAGAAACTCAAGAGCTGCCGCTTATACAGGGTGTACACCCACATAAGGCCATCCTCATAAGCTACCAATCTTGCACGGCTGGGCACGGTTTTGGCGCCCAGAGCAAACTGAATATTCGAAGATTTGTCAACTACACCAAAACTAGAATTTCGTAAATGTTTGCATGGTAGATTGTTCTAATTCACTATTTGTATCTAACTATGTAGGTACAGTCACCATAGTAAGCTTTGCGTAAGAAAAAAAAAATATTTTGTCATTTTTTGTGAATGGATGAAAACACTTAATTCGGATTTTCTCTCGACTCATAGAAACTCAAGGGCTGCCGCTTATACAGGGTATACACACACATGAGGCTGTCCTCATAAGCTACCAATCTTGCACGTCTGGGCACGGTTTTGGTCAAAAAACTAATAATTCGAAAATTTTACAGCAATAGCGAAACCAAGATTTCAAAAAAGTTTGCATGGGGGATTGCTCTGATACACGATTTTTATCTAAAAATGTAGGTACAGTCACCATAGCAAGCTTCATGACGGAATAAAAAAATATTTAGTTTTTTTTTGTATGGAGGAAAACACTTAAATTGCATTATCTCTCGACTCTTAGAAACTCATGAGCTGCCGCTTATACAGGGTGTACACCCACATGAGGCCGTCCTCATAAGCTACCAATCTTGCATGGCTGGGCATGATTTTGGCGCCCAGAGCAAACTGAATATTCGAAAATTTGTCAACTACACCAAAACTAGAATTTCGTAAATGTTTGCATGGGGGATTGCATGGGAGATTGCTTTAATACACTATTCTTATCTAAATATGTAGGTACAGTCACGACAGCAAGCTTTGAATTTTTCTTTCGGTGTAGTTTATAGATTTTCAAATAATCATTTGGCTCTAGGCACCAAAACCGTGCCCAGCCGTGCGAGATTGGTAGCTTGTGAGGACGGCCTCATGTGGGTGTACACTCTGTATAAGCGGCAGTTCTTGAGTTTCTAAGAGTCGAGAGATAATCCAATTTAAGTGTTACCCTCCACACAAAAATAGAACTAAATAGTTTTTTTTCTGTCATGAAGCTTGTTATGGTGACTGTACCTACATTTTTACATAAAAATCGTGTATTAGAGCAATCCCCTATACAAACTTTTTTAAAATCTTGGTTTCGGTATTGCTGTAAATTTTTTTAATTATTTGTATTTTGGCTCTGGGTGCCAAAACCGTGCCCAGACGTGCAAGATTGGTAACTTATAAGGACAGCCTCATGTGTGTGTATACCTTGTATAAGCGGCAGCCCTTGAGTTTCTATGAGTCGAGAGAAAATCCGAATTAAGTGTTTTCATCCATTCACAAAAAATGACAAAATATTTTTTTTTTCTTACGCAAAGCTTACTATGGTGACTGTACCTACATAGTTAGATACAAAAAGTGAATTAGAACAATCTACCATGCAAACATTTACGAAATTCTAGTTTTGGTGTAGTTGACAAATTTTCGAATATTCAGTTTGCTCTGGGCGCCAAAACCGTGCCCAGCCGTGCAAGATTGGTAGCTTATGAGGATGGCCTTATGTGGGTGTACACCCTGTATAAGCGGCAGCCCTTGAGTTTCTAAGAGTCGAGAGATAATCCAATTTAAGTGTTTTGCTCCATACAAAAATAAATAAATATTTTTTTATTCCGTCATAAAGCTTGCTATGGTGACTGTACCTACATTTTTAGATAAAAATCGTGTATCAGAGCAATCCCCCATGCAAACTTTTTTGAAATCTTGGTTTCGGTATTGCTGTAAAATTTTCGAATTATTCGTTTTTTGGCCAAAACCGTGCCCAGACGTGCAAGATTGGTAGCTTATGAGGACAGCCTCATGTGTGTGTACACCCTGTATAAGCGGCAGCCTTTGAGTTTCTATGAGTCGAGAGAAAATCCAAATTAAGTGTTTTCATCTATACACAAAAAAAAATTAAATATTTTTTTTTTCTTACGTAAAGCGTACTATGGTGACTGTACCTACATAGTTAGATAAAAATAGTGAATTAGAACAATCTACCACGCAAACATTTACGAAATTCTAGTTTTGGTGTAGTTGGCAAATTTTCGAATATTCAGTTTGCTCTGGGCGCCAAAACCGTGCCCAGCCGTGCAAGGTTGGTAGCTTATGAGGACGGCCTCGTGTGGATGTACACCCTCTATAAGCGGCAGCCCTTGAGTTTCTAAGAGTCGAGAGATAATCCAATTTATGTGTTCTCCTCCATACAAAAAAAAACTAAATATTTTTTTATTCCGTCATGAAGCTTGCTATGGTGACTGTACCTACATATTTGAATAAGAATAGTGTACTAGAACAATCCCCAATAAAAAAAAATTAAAAAATCGAGTTTCGGTTTCTATGTGTATGGAGCACTAAATTCGGGACCATCGTGCGACGGTCGGGTGATTTACGGCAACTATTGCTGTTTGGGCTTTGCAGACTGGCTACAAACACGCTTACTTACGAGACACCAACTCGCCTCGAACGAGGGTGTGGCCGAGGATGAATCACACCGATCTATACTACTCAAAACAAAATAGGGCCCACTTAAAAACATGACTTAAAAATAGTAATGAAAATTGTAGGTACAATTTATTTCGATTTTTGTTTTAGGAATATGCTACAGAACTTAAAAATTAAGAAAATTAAAAAAAATATATAGGACACGTTCAGAAAAATTATATGTGTTGTAGAAAATATCGAAATATTTCAAGTAGGCCCTACTTTGTTTTGAGATGTATATAAGAAATCTATTCACTCTAGCCTTGGATCCTAGATTATAGTTTTCAGGAAACAATTAGGGCGACAGGGAGTTCCATTCGTGGGCAGTACCTGTGGCAGTACCTATAATGAATGTGGAATATGAAACCAAACCTACGCAGAATCCTATAATTGCGACATTTGAAGCCCAAATAATGTATCATTGTATTATTTCAAAATAGGGTTCTTACTGCATTGTTTAAATGGGTGGTATTTAGGACATATCGGAATTCAAGCCCATAATTCTAAATGAAAATTGTAATTCCGTGTTACGTATAAGGACTATTTTCCTTAAATTGTATAAAGTTTTATTCCTTAACACCTGTATAACTTACAGTTTTGTGTTTAGTTTTGAATAGTTTTACTTATGTACTTAACCTACCTTAGTTAAATACTAGCTGACGCCCGCGGCTTCGCCCGCGTGGACTACTGCTTTGTTTATCCCACGGGAACCATGCATTTTTTCGGGATAAAAAGCCTAAATCCTATTCCCGGTCATTATCTATCTATGTTTCAATTTACAGCTAAATCGGTTCAGCAGTTATGGAGATACGTGGTAACAAACATTCACACACACACACGGACTTTCGCCTTTATAATATTAGTAGGAAATTAGTAGGATTTAATTTTAAACTTTTACTACATGATATCCATCAATAATATTTAGTAGTAAAAAAGAGCACCTTAAAATGTTTAATTCTCCTCTGACCTTCCCGTCCCGAGTTACCTTACAGAATGACAGCTGTAACTGTAAATGACGTCACGACATGACTGTCGTAAAAGCGGGACAACTGTCGTGTCGTAAACCAGCACTAAACAACTCTAAACTCTAATAAACAATCTTTGAGGAAAGCTGTCTTAATGTTACGGTCTTAGGAACGTAAACATGCTCACAACTGAACAAACAATACTAGGCCCTAGCCATATTACACTATCTATCGTCGCTGTAGAATAGAACACTTCAAAATGTATAGGAATTGACGTTCGGACCACGTGACTCATCTACTTGAAACGTCAAATCCTATACATTTTGAAGTGTTCTATTCTACAGCGACGATAGATAGTGTAATATGGCTATGGCCCCTGAATACTAGAATCTCAGTGTCATACACGCCACAGACGATGGAGTAGGTGGCAAGGTTCTACTCGAATTTAATTTAATAAGTACCTAGTTGTAAACCTCTGACGCGCAAGTATTGTCATTTAAAAAAAAATTAATATGATCTGTATTCCCAAGGTGCGGTAAATATAGTCTATCAGATCTTTAGGCATTTTTAGATAGTTTTATAATATCGTCGATGGGCTTGCAACCTGTCTCATATGGAACGTTTACTTCTGCAAAACGTGGGACTGACCAAATGTATTTGGATATACCTCTGATTACCCCCTTAGACGTCTTCAAAGGATCATAAATGCCTAAAAAGATCTTAGAGAATGAAAATTCAGTTGTGATCATTTTTTTTTTCTTTTTTTTACCGTTTGTAAGTACCAGATTGACGTCACCGTATTTCAGTAAACTGATTCAACACATTATGAACGCACATTCACAAAGTATTTAAAACCCCACTCACGAGCTCTTCGTTGAAGACTTTAATGTCATTTAACCCCGGCACCATACGTTGGGACCAACGTTGGCCCCAATGCCTCTCACCAACGTGTGGAGCTGACAAAATTGCATTGGCCCCAACGTTGGGGCCAACGTTGGGGCTGATTTTGCTAGATCCACACGTTGGCGAGTGACATTGGGGCCAACGTTGGCCCCAACGTGTGGATGCGAGGTTACATCGTTTAAACAGCCTACAGCCACATAACTGTTTTAAAAGTTTCATTGAATCAAGAAAGATGTACAGTTCGTACGATGGATCTATATAATTTTAAACCCAAAGTCAACTGCGAGCTTAAGATAATTAGCAAATCAGACATAATGCATTTTAGGCCTTTTGCTACTAAGACCTACTGCGATTTATGTAATTTACAAATCAGATGTTATGCGTTTTAGGTAATAAGCTACTTTGACGTTTTGTTCTTCAGATGAACTGCTCATGAGGTGACATTCGTGTTAGGCATTTTACTACAAAGGCGAATTGCGTTTTAGATGACCCGCTCATGACCTAAATTATTTTACATTCCAAGAGCACAGATAGATACAAAGGTTATAATGATCTAACTTAGGCCTTTACATCCTTTACTATATGATTTAATCAGTGTCAGGAGGCAACCTTTGCCTACACTTAGACAATGTTTAGATGGAGTAGGCTTGGCCAGCACCTACACCATCCTCTCAGCCTAACCGGTCATATCCTCAGGAAAGAAATGCTCAATACATGTGGGGCTGACTAAGCCGCGGGGTTCCTCACAATGTTTTCCTTCACCGTTTAGAGCTCGTGTTTATGCGCATATTTTTGGAAATGAAAAATCCATTGATGCACGGCCAGGATTCGAACCACGACTTTCGGATTAAAAGTCGAGGTACTATTCCACTTGGCCAACACGGTTAGTGAGGACTAAGGGTATATTTACAAGGTAATTAATAAGGGCAAGGTCCAAGCGAGCTATGAAGGGCAGGGGCCTCTAACACGGTTTTGACTAAGTTCAGGGCGATTGAGATAATGTGGTCACTTCCATGAATTTCGATTGATTAATCCTATCTAGGTGGTTAAGAATAGAAAACAGAATAGAAAAGATTTATTTGGAGTGCCTTTACTAATCTAAATAATATTTGAATATTAGCCCAAGAATTTCTCATATAGCAATTTCGGCTTTCATTATTAAAATAGAACAAATAACTAAACATATCTGTTTTTAAACACTATGGTCCGAAATCAATACTTATCGCATTTAGGAATAAATTACGATTTTAATTACGCCACGACAATTAAACTGAACAGTGTTGACAAACATTGTAATTAAAACTGCTCTGTTTAAATAGTGACAGGTTGCAAGCCCATGGCCGCCTACTAACTGGTGCTTTGGAACATACGTTTTTTCGGTCTCGGGTCCAATTCGTTAAGCTATGGCGAAGGATTTAAAAAAAACTAAGGCTTTCACATTTTGACTAGATGATTAATACAGTGTCAGGAGGCAATCTTTGCCTACCACGGGACACTGTAGTGCCTGCGACAATATTGAGATGGAGTAGACTTGCCCAGCACCTACACAATCCTCTCAGGTTAACCGGCCATATCCACAGAAAAGACATGGTTAATACGTGTGGGGCTGACTTAGCCGTTTTCTCACGATGTTTTCCTTCACCGTTTAGAGATCGTGTTAATGCGTATAAATTTTTCGAAACTAAAAATCCATTGATGCACCAGGATTCGAACCCACGACCTTCGGATCGAAAGTCGAGGTACCCCTCGGCTTTAGGCAGAACGGAGGATTTAGGCGGCTTAAAATTAAACCACTAGCTCATAGTTTCTCAACCTTATTTTGCCCACCCCACTTTGAGAATATATTTTTTTTAAGAGCCCCCTCTCCCCATAATTTAATGCGCCATCTCAATGCCCCTTAATTTTCTCTGGGTCATCTACTGTCCCCCTGAAAGTCTCAAACGCCCACAAGGGGGCGTTATCGCCCACGTTGAGAACCTATGCATTAGCTCATACGAAAATGCAATACATATAATACAAAACTATGTGGGTCTAGTGACTATGGAGGTTTCGGCAGAATACCAGCGCCTTACCACTACTCAGTGGCACGGCATAAGGCGTTGTCCTAATAGAACGCGAATGCGCGATGCGAGCGATGCGACCATCGCGTGTTCGCGCGACGTCAAAAACTGGGTGTCCTAATAGAACGCGAATAGGCGTTCTACCACGCCGACGTTTTCGCACGAATTTCAATTAGGACACCTATTCAAATTCAATATGTTTGATCGCGCGTTCGTACGAACTAAGTTCGCGCGAATAGAGTTTCAAACATTTGAGTCGCGCGACCGCGTCGTGCGATTGTCAGTTAGGACACCTATTAGAGTTCAATATGTTTGATCGCGCGTTCGTACGAGTAAAATTCGCGCGAACTTACGATGATCGCGCATTCGCGTTCTATTAGGACAACGCCTAATGCTGAGTCGAGGCCTTTTTGCTGCTGTGACGCACAATAAAACTCTCTCATTTGCTTCTGTTTTTTCTTTGTGTTACATTTTTTGAGATTTTTATTGTGTGCCAAGTGGTGAATAAACGTCTGTCTATGTCTAAAACCGTGTTGTTCCCGCTCGTCTGTCCGCCCCAAACAATCACATTTACATCTATTTGTTAATTCAGCTGTCGATAGGCGCGATCCGTCTTCCTCCTGATCGGATCCGGTCCGGCGCCGGATACGTTTTTTTATTACAGTTTGATGGTCTGCCTCAATAGAGGGATGTTGAGCTAGTTAAAGCGAGTAGGTATGAACAGTAAAGCTAAGGTCATACGTGCGTATATATTTGAGTTGTGAGTCGCGTAATTTCGGTCGCGTAATTTCTGCTGCATTTGTTTTCATAGAAAAGTCCTGTTTGATTCACACGGCGACGAAAAACGAGTTGTCTGTTTTTGTTTAAAATAAATTACGAGACTCATTTTTCGCGACTCACTACTAAAAAAATTACGCTCGTTTGGCCTCAGCCTAAGCATGATAATTTAAGTAGCGATTACACTATCCAGTCGTTAATCCATGATGGAGGCCTTTAGGCGGCCTAAAAACTCCGTCACCAGAGTTGGCCACTAGCTCATACGAACCTACTTACTAACCATCCAATTTGTAGGAAACCGATCTAGGAATCATCGCTCTGTCTCGCTCTTTGGCCTACGAATTGCGTATAGTGCATCCTACTTTAATCTAACTTGTCCATAGAATATAATACAAAGAATACCTAACCACGCCCACGCAAGGCGCGTCATGGACCTTATTTTGAAGGAGTTATTTAACAGATTTCGACATATTCGCCACCTATGGGGATTTATTACATTTTGTTCATCTTAGGCCTTTACATCTTTACTAGATGATTTATACAGTGTCAGGAGGCAATCTTTGCCTACACTTAACGGGACACTTTAGTGCCTGGGACATTGTTTGAGATGGAGTAGGCTTGCCCAGCACCTACACCATCCTCTCAGCTTAACCGACCATATCCACAAGAAAGACATGGTCGGAGACATTTCGGATCGGAAGTCGAGGTACACTCGGCCAACACGGCTCTCAATTTTGTTCATACTACACTCCTAATTACTTCAATCTCTGGCTTCACCTATCACCACTCTAACATCCTTCCCCTTTGTATTTGCTGAATAAAAGATTGGGGATGAGAGGGTTGTTTAGCCGGGATTCCGGCTAATAATCGTGATATCTGTAGGTATTAGCGTTCGATTTAGATTGCCCCAAAACTTCCCTTAAAATACTCGTTAATACCCGCGGCTTCGAACGCTTCGAACTTGGCTTAAGGAGTCCATACGGTGACGTAGTATTTATTAATTTGTCATGTTTGTTTGTTTGTTTTTAGCCCACACTGTCCCACTGCTGGGCAAAGGCCTCCCCTCGAGTTTTCCAGGTAGTTCGGTCTAACGCCATTGCCTGCCACTGATAGTCACTGAAGGTGTCTATCTCGTCTCTGCATCGCTTGCGTGGTCTACCGCGCCGTCTCACTGTCTCAGGGCTCCAGTCAGTGGTAGTTTTGGCCCACAGTCCATCCGGCATGCGGCAGACATGCCGGATTTAATTTGTCATAGTTTAATTAAAATCATGCCAATGCTAAAATTAAACACCAACATCTTACATTAGAAGTTTTCAAAATAATTAAATCAGAGCAACATCCACACTTTCGTTTTTGATGAAAACTTTAACAGTTTATTTGCATTTTAGATAATTATATTATTACATCATACAGGGTTTTACAATTGAAAAATGTGAGGGATGATCTTTACAATAGATATATTTTCAGTTTTGGCTTGCGTTGCGGCGATCCGATGACGTTATGAAGTTGATGTAGTGAGCGTTGTCGACAGAGTTCCATACAAAGAATACCGAGGCGTTGCGGTGAGGTGCGGGTGCGGCGGTGACTGGTCAGCTATAACCTTAAGTCTATGTTTCAAGTCTCTAGGACAAACACACGATGTCAGTCAGTCAACGCTTTAATTTTTATATGTACAGCAAATTTTCCGATGTAATGATTCGTACAAAATACATTCTCATTTTCTTTTAAATATAAATGGTTCATTTTTCTTCAAAGATTTGTATTGGAATTCTGTTGAAATGAAAGTATTCGGATAAATTGAAATATTTTTACAGATTGGTATCTGTGGCGATGATTCTACGCCACCATGATAAAAAGCCGAAAGCTCTTATTTCGTTCACAATAAAGATCAAAGCACGTCAACAGGACATTTCTTAATATCTGGGCGACCGAGCTCGCTCGGGTGCAAATAAACAAAAATTAAAAAAGAAAAAAATATATACTTATAAAGAAAAATGAACAAAAAAATAAAACTTACAAAACAAAAAATAAACTATCATTTGCAGAGATTCGAACTCGCAGCCTTCGGTGTTGAAGGCGGATACCCTAAACACCTAGACACTGTGGTATAACACACAAAGTTTGCGAAATTACGAACCACATTGCACTGGTAAATCTTTTTTTGCCGAGAAAACGAGTTTTTCCAGATTATAAGACCTAGCTGATCGATTTTTCGACCCCCGTACCGCAAATTACATCGAAATCGTTAGAGCCGTTTTCGAGAACGTGATTACAAACAAAAAATATCGCTCGTTTATGTTGTCAAATATTGTTCGCCGCGTTTATCGGACTTCAGTGGTGGCGCGTACTCTACGCGATTGTTTTCATAGTTTGAGACTAATTTGAGGTTTGAGACAAGTTAGAAAATCAGCCTACTGATAACTTATTGACAGTCTCGTCTTGGCAACATTTTGCATGAATATGTATTTGGTAGGATTTTTTTTTATTTCTTTAAATCCATTCAAATTCTGTTCTTCAAAATTTGACTATATATAATTTGTTCAATAACATATGATCTTTCCCCCGTCAAGACAAAACCGGATTTAATTAAAACCAAAGTCAACGAAGCATAATAAAACACATCATCATCCACATCACAGAACAGAATAATTTAACCCAAAAGTCTAATCTTCCTTCAGCCGGAAATAATCACGTTTTCCCTAAAAATAGATTTTTGAAAAGCTATGGCCATAATAATGAACGTAACTGAAATATATTTTAATGATGTGATAGTAGGTGGAGTAAAGCCATATCTGAATGGTGGCCTAGACAAGGATTTAGAAATGTTGGCCGTCCGGCGGCAAGATGGGCAGACGACATCGACAAAGTCGCGGGCAAAAGATGGATTAGACTGGCGCAGGATCGCGACGAATGGCACAACCTAAGGGAGGCCTATACCCAGCAGTGGGTGAAGTCGGGCTGTAGATGATGATGATGATCGTAGAAAACGATTTTCTGATTTGTTTTCGGAGACCTAAAATGATTTTTTTTATTGTATATACCACCCTAGTTGAAACGATTTTAATGTATCGATGTAGATTGACATGCTATCGTATCCACTGGGCAACATTTAGCGCGCAACACGTGACGCTCAACATGTACGGCAACATTGCACAACAGCGCGCGGTGTTGCCAGCTGGCGCGCAACATGACATAGTAGTAGATGCGAAGACAGATAACGTTGTTAAACAAAAGTTCCGCGCCAACTTTCAACATGTTGTGCAACATGTCGCGCGCCAAATGTTGCCTAGTGGAATGGAAACGCGGCATAATGCTGTTATTTAAATGTTAATATGTTAAATAAATTAAATGAAATACCAGCATCTTGGCCAGCATGCATCAATAAACGGCCGTCAAACAACGGTAACCGTCGTTCAAGCACAAGACGAGTTTATCCGTCTGACTGACCGGATATTACACAAGCACAGCGCACATTGCGGGATTAATGTGATATTCAAGTTGAGTTGATTAAGCGATCGCGCGATGCTCCGCTGATAGAGAAAATAGCTACACTATCCATTGGGGATTCGGGGGAGGGTGTTTTGTGGAGGAATGCAGCGTTTTTTTTTAAACACGCAGTAAAATCTAGTTTCACAATCAAACAGAAACTTTTATTAATTCAGCGAAATTCATTTATTAATTCATACGAAAATCAGAATTGTATAAATTCCTATCTTATCCTATTCTATTAAACGAGCAATATTTGTTTGTTTGATGTTTGTTTGTTCTGACGTTCTCGAAAACGGCTCTAACGATTTCAATGAAATTTTCAGTACGGGTGTTTACATGGGCAAAAAATCGATCTAGCTAGGTCTCATCATCTGGGAAAAGCCGTTTTCTCGGCATATTCACGCAAAAAGTACAATGTAGTTCGTAATTGAACCACTAGATGGCGTTCGTTGCTTGCCAACGAGCGGAGCTCGGTCGCCCAGATATTTTCTTTTAATAACAACAAAGTACACTACTAGCTTTTGACTAAGCTTGGTTTAGGGCTTTTAGTAACAGGCTTTTGGATTTAGTTGTCCTACAATTTGTCAATCGGTCAACAATAATTTCTAAGACTCCTCGCACACTACAAACTTTCGGCGGCCGATTGTTTGGTCGGGTTGGGTTGCTAGTATAAACATGGCCGATACTGAATTGTTGTAGTGTGTGCACTTGCATTATATCTTCACTAGTGAACGCCCGCGTCTTCGCCTGCACAGACTACCTTTCTTTATCCCACAGGAACCATGTTATGAAGCGGTCATGGCATAGCTTGTTTAGACGTTTGATTGATCGTTGAAGTTAAGCAACGTAGTGCGCTGTCACAGTTTGGATGGGTGACAGCAAGTACATTTCAACAAGTACTTTTTTTTGTGTCTGTCTTATTTTTCTCATTTTGTTATTTTGCTTTGTTGTATTTTGTATTTGTTGAATAAATGTATTTTCTTTCTTTCTTTCTTTCTTTCAAGTGGCATTACGAGCTGAGCGCTTCCGTGCTCCGCAGAGCACTTCTAAAATTGTCAGCCCTGGCTTTTAAGCCGTTAAGCCATGACGGAGGCCTTTAGACGGCTAAACTGCGTCACCAGTGTGGCCACTAGCTCATACGATCTTACTAGCTATGAGAACTATGTACTTACACTTTCATTTTCAATTTATTTTCGCTTGCTCAACGTCCAAAATAGTGTTCCGTATGTCCCCAAAGACAATAAATAGCCCGCTGTCGCGTCACGATCTCCGTAATGGAGGCGCCATCTGGCGGGAATGATTGCAAATTTTTATTTACTGCGACGTAATGTCATCATTACTGCTAATGAGAGGCAGGTGGGCACGCGACGGGTTCTTTCTTTGATAAATAATATTATTTTTGAGAGAATTACTTGGCTTATGATAATTATGGCCCTACTTAGAAATTTAATCCACTTAAGGCTGTAGCTGACTCGTCAACTCCGCACCCGCACCTCACCGCATCGCCTTGTGTAGTTTAGGTAAGTACTTATTCATTGTAAGAAATTTAATAGTCTAATGCTTACCACATCAACTCCGTAGCGTAGCAACACTGGCCCCCTGATTGTCTATCTTTGATTACGACAAAAATCGGTCTCAAACTGTCAAATATAGCAGTTCAGTGACCACGCAAGCAGCTCTGTCACTCTCATCTTAATGAAACGGAACGCGACAAAAAATACCTACGCGATTTTTTTGACAGTTGAGACCAATTTGAGGTTTGAGACAAGTTAGACAATTAGCCCGCTGATCATATCTGTCTCGTTGAATGTGTGTTTGCATGCGAGCGTGTAAACTCGGTATTAATGACAAGTATCGGTCTAGGTCTCCTGTATCTGTCTCTCGTCTCGGCGGACTACGCCACAAGCCCTTCAAAGCCACAATAATTGCACAATATAGACTCAAAAGCCTGAGGAATAAGAAGTGAAATCCTTTAAAACAAGTCATAAATATGAATACAGCGCAATTAAGCATCTTTAAATAAAATCTCCATCTGTTGTGTCCACGGTTCTGGTGATTCATCTGGCTCTGTTCATTTACCTGAAAGTATCCACAGCGGCACTTAGAACAGCTACGTTAGTCTGATAATATGCATTACGTGTGCCTAGTTTCAAAGTAGTACACTGTGTGATCCTATTGAATAAATAAAAAATAAGTTCAAAAACCAAAACCCGACTACAGAAAAAAGGATGAAACAAGAACATAATGTTGAGAATGTTCTGAGGATATCCGTGGTCATATGCCACTTTGTCCTAAAGTTTATGATCGCATACGTAGCATATGACCACGGCTATCCTCAGAACATTCTCAACATTATGTTCTTGTTTCATCCTTTTTTCTGTAGTCGGGTTTTGGTTTTTGAACTTATTTTTTATTTCAAACTTTTAAGAGAGCGATTTTTCAGTAGGTAGTCGGGTTTTGGTTTTAGACTTATTTTTTATTTAAATTTTTTTGTGGTCATAATTTCATGATTAGGTACCTACCTAAGTATTTGCAGAATCACCAACCACCCACCCGGCTCTCCGAAGGAGAGCTCAGCTTTAATAGAACAATCTGCTTTGTTTCGGCAAGTGCGTCGCGGGCAGTGAACGTGCTAGTGTTAACACATTTCCTATCCCACCTCTGCGGTACTCTCCAGAGGAGAGCTCCGCTTTAATAGAACAATCTGCTTGGGTTCGGCAAGTGCGTCACGGGCATTAAACGTGCTAGTGTTAACGCATTTCCTGTCCCACCTCTGCGGTACTCTCCAGAGAAAAGCTCCGATTTAATAGAACAATCTGCTTGGGTTCAGCAAGTGCGTCGCGGGCATTGAACGTGCTAGTGTTAACACATTTCCTGTCCCACCTCTGCGGTACTCTCCAGAGGAGAGCTCCGCTTTAATAGAACAATCTGCTTGGGTTCGGCAAGTGCGTCGCGGGCATTGAACGTGCTAGTGTTAACACATTTCCTGTCGCACCTCTGCGGTACTCTCCAGAGGAGAGCTCCGCTTTAATAGAACAATCTGCTTGGGTTCAGCAAGTGCGTCGCGGGCATTGAACGTGCTAGTGTTAACACATTTCCTGTCCCACCTCTGCGGTACTCTCCAGAGGAGAGCTCCGCTTTAATAGAACAATCTGCTTGGGTTCGGCAAGTGCGTCGCGGGCATTGAACGTGCTAGTGTTAACACATTTCCTGTCGCACCTCTGCGGTACTCTCCAGAGGAGAGCTCCGCTTTAATAGAACAATCTGCTTGGGTTCAGCAAGTGCGTCGCGTGCATTGAACGTGCTAGGTATTTACTGTGCCACCTCTGTGGTGCTCTCCGAACGCCATCATAGGACAGTAAAGGCGGGTAAGGCATGTGCGTCGCGGACATCGAACGTGTTAATATTTCCTGTCCCACTTCTTCGGTGCTATCCGAAGGAGTCTTGTCATAATTATACTTATATCTGTGGCTTGATTTGTGCAATTATTACCAGTTATCAAGTGCATGCAAGCAAAGCCACGAGCAACAGCTAACAATATATATATTTTTGAAATGTGCTAATAAAGCCCTTTCATTTGATACCCAACACAGCATCATTAACTCATTTGTTTTAGTTTTGTCCTCTAGAGGGCGCCATATTCAATTTATTGTAACGTCACAGAGCCTATAACCAGCGGACAATCAAGACGCTTCCAATGATACCTCATTTGTCAAATTCTGATAAGAAGTTTGGAAGATATGAGGAACAGATGAACAAATTATAACCCTCTTTATCGGGTCCATGCAAGCAAAGCCGCGAGCAACAGCTGATATATTATATATTTTTGAAATATGCTAACAAAGCCCTTTCATTTGATACCCAACACTGCATCATCAATCAATATTTGTTTTTTAGTTGATGACTTTATGACCTCTAGAGGGCGCCATATTCACTTTAATGTGACGTCACATAGCCTATAACCAGCGGACAATGAAGACGCTTCAAACGATACTTCATTTGTCAGATTATGATAAGTAGTTTCGAAGTTACGAGGGAACAGATGAACATTCATACATACATACATACCGGTCAAACTCATTACCCTCCTTTTTGCTTCGCCGTAGTCGGGTAATTACCCTCCTTTTTGCTTCGCCGTAGTCGGGTAATGAATTGACTTTTGACTTTAGCTAGCTGCTGCCCGTGGCTTCGCTCGCGTAATAACCGGATAAAAAGTAGCCTAATGTTACTCTCCAGCCTTCCAGCTGGCCTCCACACAAAAAATCACGTCAATCCGTCGCTCTGTTTTGACGTGAAAGCAGGACAAATAAACAAACAAATAAACACACTTTCACATTATAATATGGGTACGGATGTGCCATTAACACGCATTGGTTGCGTAAGATCTGAAATGATTTTAAGTAGATTCTACTAACGTGACTTTGCCCAGAGAATAAACTGGAAAAAAAACATACAAGCAGCCGAACATAGAATCCCCTTATTTAAAGTCGGTTAAAAATACTAAAAGCTATCTCTAATAAAAAACTGAGTCAGTGACTGAGTTCAGTAGTTAGTTAATAAATAATTGTGGTTTAACAATATAAAAAAATGATAAATAAAAATTATAATTCAGAACTATTAGTTGTAGGTAACGATATGTGCCTTCTACATATTTTTTAATAAGGAAGGGGTGATTTACATTTATTCTAACTCAATCTAATTTAAGCTGTGTCTTAAAGTCCTCGTTATGAAGGACATTATGGCTTCAAATGAATAATATCCAACAATTTTGCGGCGCCGTTAAAATATGATGTTTGTTTAGGTTTAAGGGGATGGCTGGTCTAAGTTGAAGTGCTAGAATCAAATGAAAAGTAATTTACTTTAGAAGTGGGAAACAGTAGGCTTTTTAGCTTATTGTTTCCCACTGCTAGGCATATGCCTCCCCTTAATCTCTCCAAAATCATGGTCTTGTGCCATTTGGACCCACACCTTATCAAATCTATCTAGTTATTTGAAAATGAAAAATCTTAAAAAAATCTTAATAAGAACATCTTATTGATTACCTAAAGCGTCGATAAGATTTTCTTAACAAGATTTTCAACCCTGACGACTAAGGATTCCGTAGCCAAGTTGGTAAAGGCACTCCGGCTAAAGGAGGATCGCTTGTATCATTGCGGGTTCGAATCCCGTCGGAATTGAAAATTTTATAAGATTTTTCATTTTCAAATGTAATAATACCTAAAATGTGGTTTAACACTAGGTATCAAAAAATTTAAATAAAAAAAAAATTGAAAAAAAATCTAGATAACCGTGACATCTCTTTCTTGGTCTGTCGCGATACCACCTCTGACATTTACTCAATTAGATCAATTAGATCACAAGAATCACTTTACAATACAATCTATTTTCCATACTGATATTATAAAGAGGTAAAGTTTGTTTGTATGTATGAGGTAATCCCCGAAACAATCATCCGATTTCAAAAAATCTTTCACCAGTATTTAGAATGAACTTTCAGGATGAACATAGGCTATATGTTATGTAGGTACCTCGCAGGCAACTCCGCGGGCGAAAGCTAGTACAATACAATACAATAGATACTCAGATAAGGTACCGGTACCACATTAATCGGTGGTACTATCTTGAAAGTAAAAGATTCTAAGAAAAGAGGTTAAGAAGCCAATTTATCTACCATCTTAAAACATGATTGTAATCACAAAATTTCACAGATTAAAAATAAAATCTAACATTTCATCCCATTAAGTCTTATCTCTTAAACCGCTACAAAAACGTTAAAAAGCTTTTACGTTAATCGTTCCGTTATTTAGCGTGATGTTTTAATATCGCGGCGCGTAATCCGGTAATCCGGCCCGGTTAAAATACCGGGTAAAAAGCCGGATCACAATAAAGCCGGAAAATCGGCAGACACTTGTATATTCATGTAAATTGTAGTACGACATATTGGCTTAAAAATAGGCGAATGGCTATTTTATAATTGCATTTTCTAATATTCATAATAACCTCAAATGACTTAAAATCTCAGAGAATATTAACGTAAACGTGAGTTCGTGTTTAATATTCCAAATAAACAAATAAATAAACAAGTCTATAATATAACAGTCTGAATCACACACTGGTGGTTTGGTGGCGCAACCAAACTGTCACCTTAACATCGGTAGAGTTGTCAAAACTTTTTGCTTATTTTTTTTCTGAAAAAGAATTAAATATTGTTTTAGTGCATTTTGACTTTCTCTTTATTTCTAAGACAGACAAAACCAACCCGTAGAACAAAAACTTCCAATTCTTTCAAGATTAACCAACCAACAGTAAAAAGCCCTTTATAAACTGCGCGATTTCGAAAACGCTCAGATAAAAGGTGGAGAGCAATTCTGATTCAATTTCATATCATCGAATGGGTAAAACTGATAACGGCTTCAATACCGCGCTTTAGCCGCCTCACCACGCGCGAATCCGGGGGGAAAAGCTAGCTCACTGCACAGGCATAAAAAAAAACTACTGACATTCCATTGACAAAGATGTTGAGCAGTATGGGCGTTTTCCGCCCCTCAAAGTAGTGTAAACTGTACGAATATCTATAATTTGAATTTTTATAGTGTTACTAATCCACATTTATGCAATATTTTATTGAAAAAGGAAAGTCTTATCAAAATTTTCGATTCCGACGGTATTGGAACCCGCATTGATACAAGCGATCCCCCTCAAGATAAAGTTGTTGATGTTACACCATGACGTGGTGGCTCTTAGAGACTAACATGACCAACACGTAATCAACGTTAAAAACGTAATGAACGCTGTGGTCTTTATTTTGAAATGTTTTTATACAAATGAAACATTTTATAGTATGAAAATACCAAAATGTTTAGGAAATAATTCTAACTCGATTAAAAGAAATCGTTTAAAACCAAATCAAATCAAATTGGAACAATTGAATTATCAAAGTATTCCATTATAAAAGTTTTTACAATACATACTGTATTGCAAATGTTCCTAAAAACTGTACTTACTTAATTGAAAATAAAAACTTCTACGTAAATTCTGACAAACCACTAAGGTGGCATTTAAAAATAACTAACGAGACACTTTAAAAAAATTGAATCAAAAGTGAGCTATCTGTTCTATCGCCACAAACACACTCGACAATCTACATTGCAGTCACGAAGCGGAGCTTTTATAATAAACATAAAAATATCCTTTTTGTAGTGAACTCTTAATACTAACTGACACGTAGGCTGTGGCCGGCATTGTTTTCAAATGAACTGACAATATAAATGGAATTATTGAACGAAAATGTTAGAAATAAGTGTTGGTTGGTGCATAAGGTCGAGTGACCGCACAGAAATATCATTGTAGGCGCTACATCATAGTTTCTCAACCTTATTTTGACCACCGCCCACTTTGACAATATAGTTTTTTAAGACCCATATCTTAATGCGCCATCTCAATGCCCCCTAATTTTCTCTGGGTCTTCTACTGCCCCCCTGAAAGTCTCAAACGCCCACAAGGGGGCGTTATCGCCCACGTTGAGAACCTCTGCACTACATCATCCATCATGGAAGAGTGCACTAACACAATATTAGGAAGTAATATTGCAATAGGGAATAGGTATAGTCACACAATTTTTTTATTTTTGCAGCACTCAAAAACTCTTTGTAAGAAAAAAAATAATTTTAAAATTTACCAACAGGGCACTATAAACATACAAACAGACGACAAACAGGGGACAGTTTCGTTAGTGAAATTGTCACTAAGTTATATTTTGAGAACAAAGAATTTTTTCCAATTCGATTTGATTGTAGTCTTGCGATTTCCGGAAATTCTTTGTAATATTGTAAAATATTAAATAAGTATTGGGGTTTGCAGTCGCGTTCATAGACTAGCTTACACTTTTTACAACCGAACACTGAAGCCTTTTTCATATTCATAGAATAAAATATACTTACAAGCCGCGAGTTATACTCTCAACTATTCATTGTATTGATTTACGAAGAAAGGTCTGATTCCGATTTTTATTGCGATTCAACACATCCAATGAATATCTTAGTAGGTTACCTTTCGGTGCGATTTCGAGCTTTATTTTTGGCGAGATAGAGTTGAAGTTTAACTTGATTATCTGGATGGTCGTTAGAGTAACGTTTATTCGATATGTGAGCAAAAAGTCCACGGCTGGAGTTTCTAATGATAGGTATCTTCTGTGTTATTTTTAGAATTTTTTTATTCGCTGAGTAGCTCAAATTCTTGATATTAGGAGTAGGTATTTAAATCTGTTTTATTTAGCGTCATTTCAACTTACTTACCTAAATTCGAATGACTAATGTCTTAGATAAGGCAGAAGGCAGAGCTACTACCAACTGAGCTAAGGATGTTTTCACTCCGTCAGTATTTCCGTGAAGATGTGAATTTATTGTTATCGCAGAAGCTTATGAATATTTTAATTAACAGGAGAATTAAAATAATCAGCAGAAAAAGAGTAACTGCGTAGGCGTAAACAACTGTTCGAGGGTTTCTAAATTGTTTGTTCATTGTGTGGGTTGATTGTTAAAGTTTATGTGTGTGGGTGGCTACAGGTTAGATTATTTATTTTTCGTGTAGTATTTTATTTTTAGTTAACCTATCATGTCCCACTGCTGGGCAAAGGTCTCCCCCTTCAACTTCCACACATCACGCTCTAAGGCCACCGTTTGCCAGTCTGGCTCGAACGCATCCAGATCGTCTCGCCATCTTTTCTTGGGTCTGCCGCGTCGTCTCCGACTGTCTTCTGGCACCCAATGAGTGACGAGCTTCGCCCAACGTTCTGGATGCATTCGAGCCACATGGCCTGCCCAGCCCAATCCCACTTCAAACGTGCAGTCTTCATACCTACATCCGCTATGCCCGTTTTCGATCGGATTTCAATACTTTCTAAAATTTTCGAAAAAATTATACATAAACGACTTGAAAAATACTTAAACTCAATTAACTTAATCTATAAACAACAATTTGGATTTCGCCCTAAAAGCAATACCTTAGCTGCAACAATTGACTTAGTCACCAAAATCAAATCAAATATAGACAAGAAAAATATTGTTCTTGGAATATTCATTGATCTTAAGAAAGCGTTTGATACAGTCAGCCACACATTGCTCCTAAAAAAACTGGAATGTCTCGGTATCAAGGATACTGCTCTAAGGATGTTTCAGTCGTATCTATCCAATAGATGCCAGGTAGTCAAAATTAATAGCACACAGAGTAAATCAGTACCTATGACTTATGGTGTCCCCCAAGGATCAATACTGGGCCCACTACTATTTTTAACATATATTAATAACATGCATCAAATAGGACTAAATGGCGAAATAACCCTATACGCAGACGATACATGTCTTTTTTACTTTGGTGCCACTGTTCACGAAATTTTGCCACGTGCCCAGGAAGACTTAAATCATCTATTTACTTGGTTCCAACACAACCTTTTAACCATTAACATTTCCAAAACCTGTTACACCTTTTTTAGAGCTAGAAACAAACAAATACCCCTCTATGACCCTCCCAAAATCAATAATATAGCCTTACAGGAAAAAAAATGTGAAAAGTACTTAGGCCTTCACATGGATAGTGAACTCTCCTGGAACACTCACATTACATCTATAAAAACAAAACTATCTTCCCTAACTGGATCACTACGCAATGTCGTACACTGTGTTCCACGACAGGTACGATACACGATTTATAATTCTTTAGTCAAACCGCACCTACTTTATCTGATAGAAATCTGGGGTAGTGCCGCAAAAACAAAGTTAGCTAATCTTCAAATAGGTACTACAAAACAAAATTATAAAATTACTTTTTAACTATCCCTACTTAACGTCTACTAGAAAAATTTATACAGAAACTAAAATAATGAACATCAAACAACTATACATTTATAATACCTGCATTCTCGTCCGTAAAATCATTAACAAAACTATAAATATCAATTTAACCTTCACAAAAAAATCGGAACTTACAAAAAGAAGTATGCGGCGATCTAGCTATCTTGTTTTACCTAGAACTCGGACCAACTACGGCAAAAAAATGCTTACTTTTGAAGGCGCACAGCTGTACAACAAACTACCCTCTGATATAAAAAATGTAAACCTATTTAGCTCATTTAAATACAATCTTGCTCAACATATTATCAAAAATTACTCTCTCCTCAACAAATGAAATGAGCTAGATAGGTACAATACCTAAGTAAGTTAAACTTGAACGACAAACTGTTAAATACTTACCTTTATGAAAGCATTGTTCTCATGTAAGTGACACATTTTTGTCTTATTGAGAATAAAATATATTAAACCTTAAACCTTAAACCTTATTTCGGTATTTTGGACCCTATCCGTTCTTTTGATTAGTATTAAAATCGTTTAGTATTAAATTATTATAACTAGTAGTTCGCCCCGAACTGAGATCTCGCGCACCGTTGTGTTGATAGCCTAGATTTGGACTTGTTTCTGACTACCCCTATACCTACGTTAAGTGCTCTTTCTAGTGTTTACCACACAATGATATCTAATGCGCTACCTCAGTATGATTAAGATTATAGGCATACATGCAATACATTAAGTCGTGTCGTGTTTATATTCAATAGTTGACCCCGCGAACTTCGTACCGCGCCTCAGGAAAGGCCTCTTAGTTCGAGAAATTATTAGAATAGCAGTTCAATACAAAATGTATTAGAAAATCAATTTCCCCTCCCCTCCCCCATCCCCCCTCCCCCTCCCTACCCCCTCCCTACCCCCCTCCCTCCCCCCTCCCTCCCCCCTCCCTACCCCCCTCCCTACCCCCCCTCCCTACCCCCCCTCCCTCCCTCTCCCCCTCCCCCTCGCCCCTTCCCCCTCCCTCTCCCTCTCCCTCTCCCTCTATAATTTTGGTACATGCCCAGCCCACTATTTGCAGGAGTTAGCGTTTGCATACGTGACAGGTTGCAAGCCCATCGCCGCTATTAGAACGTTAACTGGTTTCCTCACGATGTTTTCTTTCACCGTTTAGAGCTCGTGTTAATGCGCATTTAAATTTTTCTAATCGAAAAATCCATTGATGAGCACGGCCAGGGTTCGAACTTACGACCTATGAATCGAAAGTCGAGCACTCTTCCACTCGGCCAACACGGCTTTTATTTTCAATCTCAAGAAAAAATATCAAGTACCTAGCAACTAAAATCATTGCAAACCAAACCACAACGATGCCACACTCGTTCTCTGTTAACCAGACCTACGAATACATCGAAACTCTATGAAACGGGAGCTCTCTCCATACTTCCGTTAATTGGTTTTCATCAGTTTTCTTTTTCACTGTATTTCAAAAACTATAGAACCTAGAAGAAAACTAAAAACCATTTTGGAATGTATAAATTGAGTACTTTCATATGACACCCCACTCAATATATTTGGGTAACTTTGAAAAAAATTTAACCCCTTGGGAACCCCATATCTTTACAACCCCTTCATCGATTACGCTCATACGCTCCACAGCAAATTTCCATAGCACAACCTATTGACCTATCAAGTTTCATACAGATTGGATAAGCGGTTCGATAGTTATGCGAGAACATAAAAATGAAACATACAAACATACAAACATACAAATATACAAACATACAAACATACAAAGCAAAATCGCCTAACTTGCCACTAAGATCTTCGCTCGCTTCGCTCGCTCGATCGATTATTTAATACTAGTTGCGCCCACGGCTTTTTTTTAACGACTGCGAACGTTTTCTTTCAACTTCTAGAGTACGTGTTAATAATAATAATAATATCCATTTATTTCGATTTTCATCAAATTGTTTTAGAAAAGTTCCAAAATATTAGTAAATACAATAAATTATAATAAAAAATCGTGTCAGCATTGCAATTAATTAAATTCAAAAATGACTTACTTATAACACTTAACACTTTGTAAATTATTTGCCCTAATTATTTATGTGTGTCCTATATGCACAATGTTTTAGAAATAAATTATTATTATTTTTAAATTCTTATTAAACTAAAAAAAACTAAACTTACGATCGGTAGGTACATTGGAAATTTATTTGGTTAATACTATGTCTAAATTTTAAAGGATATATAAAAATACAGTTATGGAATATGCCTGTTGGAAATTCTAACGACTAACGAAACACGATGGTTTTTCCCTAAAATTTGTTAAACCGATTTACTTGGAACATCAAATTTTGAGCGCGAGTTTCTGTTTTTTGTTGAGAATTTTTTGTATAAGTAATAAAAAAGCTAAAAAGGTGATACATTTTTGATGAAAACAAAGTGATCCTGAAAGGTTTTATTTTGATCCGTAGCTTTAAAAAGTCTAAATTCTTGCATGAACAACGAACTCAGGGTTATCGAACTTTAAAATAAATTTTATTTCATCCATGATAATATTTTATTTCTACGATTCAGCATTTAAATTTTAATACAATTAAGTATTTAAATTTCGTGGTAAAAGTATTGGTTAATTGCTTGTCACTTGTAATAATTTACAAGCGACCATAGATCATCATTAACAATTTTCAAAATGAATATTAATTTGTCTGTTTGACCATTTCTAATTTATATGATGTTGTGTGTGCAGTGGCACTCGTGTAAAGGAGACTGTTTTTAAGTGGTCTATGAACCAATAGCCATACTGCTATGGTATTTCTGTGGGGATACCTCAACTACATCCTTGTGCAAGGGGCATCAAAATCCAACCCGGCAGTTTTGAGAAAAATAATACTTTAGAATTCACATTTCTTGCAAAAATGTTTTTATTTTAGAAACGTTTTGAACGGTTATTGTAGTTAGTATCTGTAAAGTTCGGACTACAATGTAATAATATGGTGACAGCGACATGATCTGATGATGGAGTCAGGAGCTATTCAACAGAACTCCTCAATAAATAAGCCGATTGAGTTGAAACTCGGCATGTCTGTCAAGTTTCAACTACAATGTAATAATATGGTGACAACGAGCTGATCTGATGATGGAGTCAGGAGCTGTTCAACAGAACTCCTCAATAAATAAGCCGATTGAGTTGAAACTCGGCATGTCTGTCAAGTTGCGACTACAATTTACATTGTGTCACCTGTCCGTTTATTATTTTTAACACTACACCGCGCGGCGCAGTTTGTTTATTTCCATAAGTGAAAGTATAGGCTTTTATAAAAGTCAATGTTAGACGGCTGTTTTTCTGTAGTTATCTATTAGGTGGTACGGAGGAGAAACGACCAACAACTGTGCCCATATGTATGGATGTATGTATGTGGACTCCCTTTTCCGCATTTAGACTCAAAGGTGGTCCTTTATGCGTGGGGATGACCTGGCTCATTAAAATTGAAGCCCGCCTAGCTCCTCCCAGAAGCACAGAAGTTTCCTGGGGGCTTCACAGACTAATTATAATGTTGAGTTCTGTTCTGTTCCACCAGACAATAGCAACGTTTGTCAGTGTTGGTCTTATTACGGCTGTATAAAGCCATTATGGTTATTTTTGGTGTTAAACCCCATAGGAGACTGTTTTTTTTTTGTATGTGAAGTGGTTTATGAACCAATAGCGATACTGTAATGGTATATTTGTAAGGATACCTCAACTACATCTTTGTGCAAAGGGGCATCAAAATCTAGCCCGGCAGTTTTGAGAAAAATAATACTTTAGAATTCACATTTCTTGCTTATTTATTGAGGAGTTCTGTTGAACAGCTCCTGACTCCATCATCAGATCAGCTCGTTGTCACCATATTATTACATTGTAGTTAAAATTTGACAGGCAAGCCGAGTTTCAACTCAATCGTCTTATTTATTGAGGAGTTCTGTTGAACAGCTCCTGACTCCATCATCGGATCAGCTCGTTGTTACCATATTATTACATTGTAGTTGAAACTTGACAGGCATGCCTAGTTTCAACTCAATCGGCTTATTTATTGAGGAGTTCTGTTGAACAGCTCCTGACTCCATCATCAGATCAGGTCACTGTCACCATATTATTACATTGTAGTCCGAACTTTACAGACACTAACCACAATAACCGTTCAAAACGTTTCTAAAATAAAAAATATAGCAAGAAGTGTGATTTCTAAAGTATTATTTTTCTCAAAACTGCCGGGCTAGATTTTGATGCCCCTTTGCACAAAGATGTAGTTGAGGTATCCTCACAAATATACCACTACAGTATCGCTATTGGTTCATAGACCACTCCCCATATAAAAAAAACAGTCTCCTTTCATACTTATCGTAAATATCGATTAAAAATATTAATAAAGAAAATTATGCTTACTAGAAAAGCATGTATGTATCCGAAATAGAATATTTTATTTATTTATTTATTTTATAAAACATTAAGTATAACATGCTCACATAGGACACAAAAATGAATACTTATATTTTTTTTCCATTCGTTTCCTGCTTTCATTTCCCTGCCCTTACATTAATGTTTGCACAACTGTTGTTTTTCCATCACTATTCAATAAGATTCTCGTATTTTCTATCCATCTTTTTCTGGCCATATAAATTGCCAAAAGCTTAACCCATCCAATGGTCGTGAATCCCGTTAAAACAGCTCCTTTGTCCAAAAACGGTGCGTTCATTCAGTTTATTGAAAGGAGGAAACCAATATCGGTAAGTAAGTCGCGCAGTTAGCAACTGAGGGATTTGCTGGGGAGCTGCCAAGCCGAGATACTTGGAGACTCAAGTCAAGTCAAAGACGAGCTAAAATATGCTGTTTTATATCTTAGTCGATAATTTACAGAGTTTGTTTGTTACGCTTTAACGCTTCATAATTACCCGACTACGGCGAAGCAAAAAGGAGGGTTATGAGTTTGACCGATATGTATGTACCTATGTATGAATGTTCATCTGTTCCCTCGTACCTTCTGAACTACTTATCATAAGAGCTGATTTACACAGGGTCAGTAACTGACTACAAATTCGAGGCAAGTCAGTGCTGACCCGAAAAAAACCCTGTGTAAACTGATTGGAAGTCAGTACAGTGGCTTGAAGTCAGCGCTGACTTGAATATTCGGACACGAATATTTTAAAGTCAGTT
The DNA here is from genome assembly GCA_958496255.1 of Camptogramma bilineatum. Lineage (NCBI taxonomy): Eukaryota > Metazoa > Arthropoda > Insecta > Lepidoptera > Geometridae > Camptogramma > Camptogramma bilineatum. The sequence goes on from OY292475.1 coordinate 10,045,094, forward strand.
GGCGCCCCCCGCCACCTGACTTGTCTACTGACCCTGTGTAAATCAGCCATAATTTGACAAATGAGGTATCGTTTGAAGCGCCTTCATTGTCCGCTAGTTATAGGCTATGTGACGTCACATTAAAGTTAATATGGCGCCCTCTAGAGGTCATAAAGTCATCAACTAAAAACAAAATATTGATTGATGATGCAGTGTTGGGAATCAAATGAAAGGGCTTTGTTAGCACATTTAAAAGATATCGCACCTCACAAGTAATATAGTTGCAACTCAAAAACAATGATTTTGAGATATCGCGTTTTGAAGTTTTAAAAAATCGTACCGTCTAAAATATTGACAGTAATGTCTTAACTTAAATGCAAATATATAGGTATATCGCTTGGCTATGAATATTTCTTATTCTAGTAAGTTTATAGTAAATAGCTTTCTTAAAATGAATATTATTTTAATAACACTCAGAGTTACAACTGTATTGCTTATCTATTCTGGTACTTTTTTGAAATATAACTATATTGCCTGTTTTAAAAACTAACTTTTGTGCGTTTCGACGGTTATAATTAACGTTTTAATGTACATTTTCCTAGTGTTTCAGAAGTTATAATGCGTTTTATGAAGGTAACTTGTATTTCTCGTAAATTAAATTCAAAAAATGTTATAACAAAATACTATGTTTAAACTTCAACAGTAGCTAAACAAAAAATAAGAAACCGAAGAGAAATAGTAAGTACTTTACCACAGTTTAGATACCTAATTATCAAAAATGTAGAAGAGCAAAATACAACTACTAAACTAGCATCATCATCTCTGGCGTTGGACGTCCACTGTCGGACATAGGCCTCCATCAAAGATTTCCATGTGTTGTGGTTGGAGGCGGCCTGCATCTACTACTACCAGCAGTTCTGCAGATCTGCAGTTTTTACAAGGTCGTATGTATATTGTCGGTGGACGTCCAACGCTGCGCTTGCCGGTCCGTGGCCTCCTCCTGAGAACATTTTGGCTCCATCAGCCATCTGTTCTGCGTGCTATATGGCCTGCCAATTGCCGTTTCAACATGCCAATGCGTTTGGCTGTAACCCGAGTTCTACGTATATCCTCATTTCTGATTCAATTCCGCAGTGAAACCCCAAGCACAGCCCTCTCCATTGCTCGTTGAGCTACTCTGAGACCAATAGTGAGAACCACGTATTGATTGAAGACTTTTGTCTTAATGAATTGACGTATTTTGGATGCAAGCTAAGTGGCGTTTTTTAACAAACACTTCAAAACTTCGATGTATCGATAGTCAATTCGGCATCGCTGGAGAGACTCGAGCTCCTCCCATGTCTCAATTGAATCGAAGGCTTTCTCATAGTCCACAAACACGAAACAAAGCGTCAAGTTATATTCTTCGGTCTTCTGTATGACTTGCCGCAGCGTGTGTGTGTGTTTGGGAGGCTGAAAGTCATCCTGCAAACCTGCGATCGAGACAATTCGTGATAATTCTTGAAAACAGCTTATAAACAATGTTTATTAGCTGTTCTTGCTGTTGAGCCATGTTTATTAAACATGGTTCAACAGCAAGAACAGCAACACCATGCTCTTTTTCCATGCTTCTGCCATAATACCTTCGAGCAAGACGAGCTTTTGAAGGACTTTAATTACCGGTGATACACCCGCTTTCAAAAGCTCTTGAAGTTGTTCCGTCTTCGCCCGGCGCCTTGTTGAGAACAACAGTTTTTAAGCTGCTTCAGGGACACCCTGATCTTGTACGGGTATCAAATTGATACCCGTTTTGAAAGCGGGTGTAACACTTAGGATATCCTCGGTGCAGTTTAGTGTCGGGCCAGTTTGGCTCTCGGGTCTTCTTTAGCCGCACTGCAAATAGGTTTAGTGACTGAATCGTAGACCTGTTCTTAGAACCTTTCGACTTCCCATAACACTTCTGCTTTACTTGACGCTACACTGCCATCTTCTCATCTCCTCAGCTTCTACTATATAATTTCTATTAAATTTAAATACTTACCTAATTTCTTGGCGAATTATTGGAAAAAGGCCAGGTCAAGAGTACCGCAAACCGACAAGCTTGCATGAAGAATGTGATGAGAGTGAATGAAGCCAAAGAAGTGTGTCAGGATCGTAGTAAGTGGAGATCTGTGGTCTCTGCCTACCCCTATGATGGGAAACAGGCGTGAGTTTATGTATGTATGTACCTAATTTATTTTGAAAAAAAAAAACAATTAGCTGTCACTGTTTTATTGCGTCGGTAATGTATGCTGAATTTCAGCTCAATCGGACACAAGAAAATGACAGACAGACACTGAAACAGGTGAAGCTAAATAAAAACTTGTAAAAATATGCACAGGCAATAGAGTTACATTTAGAAATAAGCAATACCTCGAAGAATTTATGCGATAATCTTAACAGGTCATATAGTGTTAACTCAAACAAAATTGCGGTAATATAGTTGTAAGTTGAAATGTTTTTCGTAAAAGTCTATTTAAAGGAAATTACTAACAAGCAATACAGTTACAACTCTTAATGTGAACCTCATGGCTTATTCTTATTGACAGGCAATACAGTTACAACTAGATATTACAACTATATTGATTACTTTTAAACCATGTTTTTGTATCCAAACTAACACTCCAATGTTTTATTTTGAGATGTGACAGGCAAAACACGTCTGGCACGAGTGGTGACTTATTCAACAGGGATTCAACTTTAGATTTAACTATGCTACTTGATAAATTAATGAACGAGATGGATAGTCAATAAAGAGTTTTAGTGCTACCATTTAGCGATAAAAAGAGGTAGAAATGTAAGGGTCTCACCAGTCGATAGAGAAAAAAAAATTGTATTTAATGGCATACTTAGCTCAATATTGCAAAATTTTGAGTTGCAACTATATTACTTGTGAGGTGCGAATATAACATGTTAGCTGTTGCTTGCGGCATTGCTTGCAAGGACCCGATAAAGAGGGTTATAATTTGTTCATCTGTTCCTCATATCTTCCAAACTTCTTATCATAATTTGACAAATGAGGTATCATTGGAAGCGTCTTGATTGTCCGCTGGTTATAGGCTTTGTGACGTTACAATAAATTGAATATGTTACCCTCTAGAGGACAAAACTAACAGCGTCCCTATGATTATTTTGAGGTCTTTTCTATGGAGGTTTATCAGGCGACGTGTCAGTCGTGGTGAGGCCGCTGGTACCGCTGCTTTGGACTGTCTGCAGTCCGTCGCCCGTATCCATCGAACGTTGTGAAGGTTTTGAGTGTGTTGTCGTATTCACGTGCGTAGCTGGGAGAACGGCAGAGGCAGGAATGGGGCTGGGCCTACCAATTGTGTTTCCGAGCCCCTTCTGGCTAGTTCATCTGCGGAGTCGTTTCCCAGTGATCCACTGTGTCCCTTGATCCATTGCATAGTCACTCTGTTCTTTGCGGCGATAAGGGCTTCAAAAAAGGTGATCGGATTCTAGAGACCCAGCTATAGTTACACATTACTTTCACCATGCAGATGATACTGTTATGCAAATGAAGAGAGTTAATTTGATACACAACAATGTCAGCAAGATTCCTTGTGAGCGGACTGTCACAACACTCCCACTGCTTGTGGAACAACTACACAAGCTTCACAGAGAGATCGGACATAGTTCAGGAGTTCAAAATAAGTTTGCACCAACCAATGCAGAAGCGCTCGTGGTGTAGCTTGCTTATTCGACGGATCCTCGAAGTATGTCGAATTTATGCGCGGTCACAAAATGGATGGGTGACCGCTAGTATCACCCACGTACCACCCACGTACCACGTACCACCCACGACACAGGGTACCCTAGTGTGGGGGCTAGTGACCGTACCTACATGATTTAACTAAATACCTACTATCAACCTTAGCTTATGTCTACCTACCTTGTATTAAACTACATAACATATGTTAAACTATGTTTACTCAGTGAACAAATATCTAAACAATAGGGGACAGTAAATTATCTATCTAAATATTGACATTTTTAAATCTTGACATTCTGATAGTTTTTATGATGACCTAAATAACATTAGATAAAGTCGGATTCAGCACTGAAGTCCGATAGACGCAGCGCTGCTATCGCAGAACTAGGTTACCTATGTACAAAATTACTAATTGAGTAGGTATATGCGTCTAATTAAAAATAAAACCGGTCAAGTGCGAGTCGAACTCGTACGCCGAGGGTTCCGTACCTAGCCATGGTGCCAATTAAGCTAGTCCGCTTAATTGTATGAGCGCCCATACAACTCGGAGGAAAATTTTAATTGGCGTCAACTATGGGAACACCCTTTAATTTTCAACTTTTTTAACTTTTTGGAATTTTTCCTTTATTTGTGCTATAAGACCTTGCTTTTTGCCAAATTTCGTGATTCTAGGTTAACGGGAACTACCATTTAGGTTTTCGACGCAAAACCTCTAGGGTACTTCCGGTTGACCTAGAATTGTCAATTTTGGTTACAAGCAAGGTCTTACAGCACAAGTAAAGGAAAAATTCCGAAATATAAAAAAAGTTGATAATTAAGGTAAGTTTTGATACTCACAAGTTTTCACGAAAACCTAAATTTGTCTATATCTTTTTATAGTGTTGACTCAGGACCTTGATTTTTATACTCACAATAGGGACTATAGACCTTAGTATATGGTATAAATTTCAACTTGCTAGCTCTACCCGTTCCTGAGATAATCGATGGTGACACACGGACAGACGGACAGACAGACAGACAGACAGACAGACGGACAAGAAAGTGATCTTATAAGGGTTCCTTTTTTTACCTTTTAAGGTACGGAACCCTAAAAAACCGGTCAAGTGCGAGTCGAACTCGTACGCCGAGGGTTCCGTACCTAGCCATGGTGCCAATTAAGCTAGTCCGCTTAATTGTATGAGCGCCCATACAACTCGGAGGACAATTTTAATTGGCGTCAACTATGTATGTATGGGAACATCCTTTAATTTTCAACTTTTTTAACTTTTTGGAATTTTTCCTTTATTTGTGCTGTAAGACCTTGCTTTTTGCCAAATTTCGTTATTCTAGGTCAACGGGAACTACCATTTAGGTTTTCGACCCAAAACCTCTAGGGTACTTCCGGTTGACCTAGAATTGTCAATTTTGGTTACAAGCAAGGTCTTACAGCACAAGTAAAGGGAAAATTCCGAAAAATAAAAAAAGTTGATAATTAAGGTAAGTTTTGGTACTCACAAGTTTTCACGAAAACCTAAATTTGCCTATATCTTTTTATAGTGTTGACTCAGGACCTTGATTTTTATAGTCACAATAGGGACTATAGATCTTAGTATATCGATACCTCGGGGCTCAAATGTCGTAAAGCACATTTTGGGCTTTTTGAGTTATTTACACCATCGTACTCAGTTTTTAATCCTCTATCGAACTGTATAATTAAAATTGCGAAATTAAAAAAAAAATTACAAATACAACCCATCATTTCGGTCACTCTAAACACAATCTATTTGAAAATGAAGGGTGTAAGTAACATGTTACTGACAACACACAACGGCCTAGGTTGTATAGCCCAGTTTGGTACAAAACTCTAAGATAGCATGTGCTTTACGACCAAAAAATAAAAATAGATGTTCCTTACACCCCACTGCAAAATTCACTTTAAGCAAGAGCATAATTATGATTTATCTCAATTAATAGGTTTTTATCTTGAGTAAATTGATAACTTTTATTAAAATATGTTTGCATTTTTAGTCATGCACCTAAAATTGCAAACTAATTATAATAAATCCACGTAGCAGCGAGTACTTCAGTCTACTCGTGACCACGGTTGTTCTAACACAGTCGAAATTGTCTGGATAATATGAAGCTTTACGCGATAAAGACCAGTATCTAGTGAATAGTTATGTGTAGTTAATAACTGCTAAAGATTTGTACAAAAATATCTGCTTCTGTTGTTAGTTGTTCTAGTGATTCCTTCTACTTTATTACTTTATTTTTACTATTTTTACCTCGACTGAATCGCTGTACACTTCCGGATACTCAATTCTTGTCTGAATAAGATGGTTACGAGAGTCTATAGCCGTCTTCGCTGTTAAAATTTTAGTACTTCTTGATATCCACCACTATAGTGTTATGAAATCCGGTTAACAAAAGTGAGGGTAGTTGGAGAAACTAACCTCACAACTTTGACGAAGGTAGCAGCGAGTACTTCAGTCTACCCATGACCACGGCTGTTCTAAAACATTCGCAACAGTCTGGATAATATAAGTTTTACGCGATAAAGACCCGTGTCTAGTAAATAGTTACAAACACATTTGTATTTTGCGCTAAATTGTGAAATAAAATGTTCTGTAATTCTTAAAATAGGTGATTTACCTAAATTCTTTCAATATCGTACTTAATCTGACATCTTAAAAGCTACCCATTCATGCATGACTGAAATTGCAAACAAATTATAATAAAATTCATCAATTTACACAAGATAAAAACTTAATAATTGAGATAAACCATTATAATATTCATCTTTACAACCTTAAATGTACATGCAAGTGTTGTATACTCCCCTGTTTCACTGCGATATAACGACAGGTTGGGCTTTACGCTCTTGTGCTCTTGCTCAGGCTGTATTTCATTGGGGTATAAGGAACATTTTGTTTATTTTTTTGGTCGTAAAGCACATGCTATCTCCGTAAATATAAGACTAAGACAAATTTTGAAATAACTTTATGAAACTATGGAAAAATCTGATAACTTTGTTCCTAGAACATTTTTATGTAGCGCTAAAAATGAGAGAGTTATGATGAAAAACATTTTTATTTTTTTGTTTTTTGCTCCTCCTGAAAACCTTGGATTTGTGCTTTACGACATTTGAGCCCCGAAGTATCGATATGGTATAAATTTCAACTTGCTAGCTCTACCCGTTCCTGAGATAATCGATGGTGACACACGGACAGACGGACAGACAGACAGACAGACAGACAGACAGACAGACAGACAGATAGACAGACAAGAAAGTGATCTTATAAGGGTTCCTTTTTTTACCTTTTAAGGTACGGAACCCTAAAAACCGGTCAAGTGTGAGTCGAACTCGTACGCCGAAGGTTTCGTGCCTAGCCATGGTGCCAATTAAGCTAGTCCGCTTAATTGTATGAGCGCCCATACAACTCGGAGGACAATTTTAATTGGCGTCAACTATGTATGTATGGGAACACCCTTTAATTTTCAACTTTTTTAACTTTTTGGAATTTTTCCTTTATTTGTGCTATAAGACCTTGCTTTTTGCCAAATTTCGTTATTCTAGGTCAACGGGAACTACCATTTAGGTTTTCGACCCAAAACCTCTAGGGTACTTCCGGTTGACCTAGAATTGTCAATTTTGGTTACAAGCAAGGTCTTCCAGCACAAGTAAAGAAAAATTCCGAAAAATAAAAAAAGTTGATAATTAAGGTAAGTTTTGGTACTCACAAGTTTTCACGAAAACCTAAATTTGCCTATATCTTTTTATAGTGTTGACTCAGGACCTTGATTTTTATATTCACAGTAGAGACTATAGACCTTAGTATATAGTATAAATTTCAACTTGCTAGCTCTACCCGTTCCTGAGATAATCGATGGTGACACGCGGACAGACGGACAGACAGACGGACAGACGGACAGACGGACAGACGGACAGACGGACAAGAAAGTGATCTTATAAGGGTTCCTTTTTTTACCTTTTAAGGTACGGAACCCTAAAAATGGGTTAAATAATTTTTTATGAACATTATTGTTATAGAATTATGTCTATGTAAATATTTTTTAATATTATTTCAAATAATATAAAGTGCAAAAATATAGTGGGAATTTCTTAAGACTTGAAACGCAACGCTATTTTGTTAGATGCATTGTGACGTCACACAAGTTGTTGTTAAATTTTAAAAATTTTCTTGTCCAAATAAGACTTGAACAATAATAATTATGCTAGTTTGTACGTTCGTTAACTCTACACACCAGAACAACTGAACGACCTTGACTAAAAAAGCATAATAAAGTAAATAAACAATTAGTTCCCGTTTTTGCCGTAGGACTTGAGTGCTGAATCCTACTCTACATTAATAAATAGGACCTAACAGATTTGCATGCCTAAGCTTTTGGTAGGACATAGCGCTCATTAAATTCAAAAGGGTCACATTTCGAAAAAACTCAAAATCGTTTTTATTGCAAAAATCGCATCTAAATTGTATAAATTTTTATATTCGAAGAAGACACCCATTGATTTAGCGTTTAAAATGGTCCAAATACACAACTGCCCTTTTTGAATTTTGACACATTGACCACTAATTTCAGAACAAAACGGCCATCTTGTCAATTACGACCCGGCGATAAGCGTAATCGCACGTAATCTTTGTTCAAAAGGGCCACATTCCGAAAATCAACTGAATTTGAAGTAGTAAATTATCGTAAAAAGTGCCATATTTTGAAATGTCACCGTATTGAATATAGATAAAAAATAAGTTCAAAAACCAAAACCCGACTACTGAAAAAAGTATGAAACAAGAACATAATGTTGAGAATGTTCTGAGGATAGCCGTGGTCATATGCCACTTTGCCCTGAAGCTTATGATCGCATACGTAGCATATGACCACGGCTATCCTCAGAACATTCTCAACATTATGTTCTTGTTTCATACTTTTTTCAGTAGTCGGGTTTTGGTTTTTGAACTTATTTTTTATTTCATACTTTTAAGAGAGCGATTTTTAAGTAGGTAGTCGGGTTTTGGTTTTAGAACTTATTTTTTATTTAAATTATTTTGGGGTCATAATTTCATGATTAGGTACCTAAGTATTTGCAGAATCACCAACCACCTACCTCTCTGAAGGATAGCTCAGCTTTAATAGAACAATCTGCTTGGTTTCGGCAAGTGCGTCACAGGCATTGAACGTGCTAGTGTTAACACATTTCCTGTCCCACCTCTGCGGTACTCTCCAGAAGAGAGCTCCGCTTTAATAGAACAATCTGCTTGGGTTCGGCAAGTGCGTCACGGGCATTGAACGTGCTAGTGTTAACGCATTTCCTGTCCCACCTCTGCGGTACTCTCCAGAGGAGAGCTCCGCTTTAATAGAACAATCTGCTTGGGTTCGGCAAGTGCGTCACGGGCATTGAACGTGCTAGTATTAACGCATTTCCTGTCCCACCTCTGCGATACTCTCCAGAGGAGAGCTCCGCTTTAATAGAACAATCTGCTTGGGTTCGGAAAGTGCGTCACAGGCATTGAACGTGCTAATGTTAACGCATTTCCTGTCCCACCTCTGCGTACTCTCCAGAGGAGAGCTCCGCTTTAATAGAACAATCTGCTTAGGTTCAGCCAGTGCGTCGCAGGCATTGAACGTGCTAGTGTTTCCTGTCCCACCTCGGCAGTACTCTCCAGAGGAGAGCTCCGCTTTAATAGAAGAATCTGCTTGGGTTCAGCAAGTGCGTCGCGGGCATCGAACGTGTTAATATTTCCTGTCCCACTTCTTCGGTGCTATCCGAAGGAGTCTTGTCATATACTTATATCTGTGGCGTGATTTGTGCAATTATTACCAGTTATCGAGTGCATGCAAGCAAAACCGCGAGCAACAGTTAACAATATATATATTTTTGAAATGTGCTAATAAAGCCCTTTCATTTGATACCCAACACAGCATCATTAACTCATTTGTTTTAGTTTTGTCCTCTAGAGGGCGCCATATTCAATTTACTGTAACGTCACAAAGCCTATACCAGCGGACAATCAAGACGCTTCCAATGATACCTCATTTGTCAAATTATGATAAGAAGTTTGGAAGATATGAGGAACAGATGAAAAAATTATAACCCTCTTTATCGGGTCCCTGCAAGCAAAGCCGCGAGCAACAGCTGACATATTATATATTTTTGAAATGTGCTAACAAAGCCCTTTCATTTGATACCCAACACTGCATCATCAATCAATATTTGTTTTTTAGTTGATGACTTTATGACCTCTAGAGGGCGCCATATTCGCTTTAATGTGACGTCACATAGCCTATAACCAGCGGACGATGAAGACGCTTCAAACGATACCTCATTTGTCAGATTATGATAAGTAGTTTAGAAGTTACGAGGGAACAGATGAACATTCATACATACATACATACCGGTCAAACTCATTACCCTCCTTTTTGCTTCGCTGTAGTCGGGTAAAAACACGCGGAGTACAATATTATTTATAAGCAAAGGAGTCATGTTTTGAAATACGTTTCTTTTGAATTAAAATTCAATAAGTTTGGTAATTATTTATTGAAACAAAAAGTGCAGTTCTTGGAATATGTCTGTTTTGCGTTTAAACAAAATATGTTATGTTTGTAAAATGGCTCTTTTGATGTTCGTGAACTATGCTATAATGTTTAAAAATTATGTATAAGTAGTATTTTATTTATAATCATGATCATCTCAGCCATTGGGCGTCCACTATTGGACATAGGCAGGCTTCCCTCAATGATTTCATTGTGTTGCGGGTGGAAGCAGCTTGCATCCACCACGACCTGCTTTTTTTAAAGGTCATCCGTTCAGCTTGTTGGTGGACGTCGAACGCTGAACTTGCTGATCCGTGGCCTCCACTTGAGAACTTTTACATTTAAAGAATAGTAAAAGACCACGTCTCTGTTCCATTATGCCATCACGGTAACACACACTGATTGAAAACTTTTGTCTTATGGCACTGATGTAATTATAAACGAGAAGATGTTGTGAAATTTCCCGAATCCTGCCCATCCGAATTGGATTAGACGATTTAACTCTTTCTTAAAGTTGAACCTATATAATTTGACTGTTTGTTCAAACTAAAAAATGATTATAACAAAATTATTTAAATTGAACAGATAGTTTATTAAAGGAAAGGGTCTTTGCCTGTTTGTGTGTAAGTCAGGTGCTACCTAATAGGCATTTTCTTAACTTGCTTTTTGTGGTTTAGTTATTCACAATTTTAGACATTCACTTAGCGAAAACTTTATAGTCACAGTCTACAACTTACAAGCGGTGATGACTTGCCCACAAGGTGAGGTAAATTTATGTTAGCAATGTACTAATACGCTATAAATGAGTTTTAATGTGAGTTCCTCCTCCTCCTTAGTCGATTCCTTATTGTTGAGTGAGGATCGTTACTCCTTCCCATAATCCTGTGGATAGTTGATCTTCATTTGGAGCGATCTGTGGCTTGATGCAGTGCTTTGTTCATCAGCAATTCTAGTTGCGCCGATACCTGGTCAGACCAGCGTTTGGGGCTACATTCTCTCGGTCTTTTGCCCACTATCTTGCCTGCCACAATAAGTATCTCGATACTATCGGTGCTCCTGTGGGCAATGTGGCCAAAGTATTTTAAGATTTTGTAGAGGCAAGTGGTTAACAGACGCTTTTGGTGCTTTAGTTTCAGTTGTTTTAAAATTGAAAAATTAGTTTTTTAGGCTGTCCATGAGATTCTCAAAAGGCGTTGCCAAAACCACATCTCAAACGCGTCTATCCTCTGCCTATCGGTGGCTTTGAGGGTCCAAATAGGATTTCTTTTCACATTTACCAAAACAATGATGTAAAACTTATAATTAAACTAATTTTTTGTATGATTTGTGGCCTTTTGTTTAGTAAATTCATTTAAAATTGCGATCATTTTTATAAATAAAAGGGACTTTTGTGACTTTGTACGTTTCTGGATGAAAGTTACAGTAAATGTTATTTTATAGTAAATAACAGCTCAAAATACGCATCGAATGATATATGACACATGTATATACAAGATACTATTTACAAAATAATACGAAAAAACGACGACCAAAACTTCAATAGGCTCCCCTGTAAAAAATGTAGTTTTTGAAATATGACCCTTTTGAATTTAATGAGCGATAGGTTGGACTAATTTATTTTTAAGACCTTATTGTATCACATGTGATCGTGCAAATAAATGTCATTTATCATTTAAATTATGATACGGAAACAATGTACCTTCTGAAACAAATTAAAATGTTTTTGTATTTTGCATTGGACAACTAATTTACGCCTGAAATTCTGATTCCAATTCGATATTTCAATAGTACAATCCGTTTGAGATGCCCTTTAAGGACTTAATGGACATCACACGTGGATTCCGATTCCGATTCAATATTTCAACTTTTCAATCCATTCGAGATCAAGAACACAAGGACATAATGCACATCACAGGCGGAATCCGATAATTGTAACATCAACGGTATTTTGGACGACGGTGTTGCCAGGTTTCGATTTGCTTTTAACGTCCCCATTTTGAGGAGATTTTTTTTTTTCGACTATTACATTTTTGTCATACGATTAAATAAATAAAGATTTTTTCATTAGAGTATGGACACGTCTGGATTTACCTTTGATCAGGACGCCAAATGCCCAGATTTTGCTGAATTAAAAAAAAATCACTTACCTAAGTGTCTTCTTTTTGTTAATATAAAAACAGATGAATAGCTGTGCGTTTTCGCTAAAAACTCAAATTCAGCTTGACCGATTAGAATATATTTTTTGTTTTATTTGGGGTGGTATAAGGGTGGTTTAAAAGAAAAAAAATATGGGAAACCATAAAAAAAGTTCTCAACACTGATTTCCATTGCCAATCGGAAGTGTACAAAGCTTTTTATGAATGCTCCGACTATAAAACCAAAATTCTGATTTTTGTAACCTGGCCTCCCGAAATTTGGTATGACAGCAGTTCGATTCTGATCTTCTTGGAATGTAAGTAAGTATTCCAAATTCAGAATGTGACGTTTCTTAGCAGAAAAAGCGTAAGCTTTCCGATGTAAATCAACGAATCGGATGCGTGGAAGTCTGAATTGCACTGCAAACCTGGCAACACTGTATCAATCTCTACTGAGACACTGATTAAATAAGTCAACTGATGTCCTTTTTATTTAACATAAGTCCTTCGTATTTTACAGAATGCACGTATTTCTGTTTCATTATTCATTTAGCTGGATTTCGAATCCATTAAGCAAGCTGACAGAATCGAATGTTGCAGCTTTTGTATGAAAAGAGAACTGTGTTGCTGCTTTTTTATGAAAAGAGATCAGTGTTAAGCCTGTAGAATCTCTGTAGAGCCTCTCAAGGCCTGTAAAATAACAGGCCAGATCGCGCCCGGCCAGACCGACAGGCCATGGAAACCGTCGCACCCGATGATGCCTGTCGTCGATCAGCAGTCGAATCAGCCACACAGGCATCCACAGGCGTGGCGCGATCCGGCCTGGCCTGTGATAACACGGGCTGTGGGACCCCGGCTTTAAAAGGTTTAATTCAATCAATTAATTTCACGCGTGTAACGAATTTAGTTACTTATACGTGCGAATGCAAGCTTGTTTTTTACGCTTTCAACCTTATTACTCAACTGATCATGAAATTTTGCAACACGTTGTATTGTAAGGGGTACAGAAAAGGACAAAGCAACAAGTTCGACTTAGTTTTTTTCTCCTAATTTGTATGTATGTAAAATCATAATCTATTGTGGTTATTAAAATTTAAGAGCTCAGTTCCTGTTGGTGCAACGATGCAATTCTCTCCATCTCTTTCCAATGCGATTTATTTTTTCTTTATACGACATGACATGACAACGACCTTCTTCTTAATCTCACTCATGTAATTGATTCTTGATCTTCCCCTTCCTCGTCTTCCTTCTACTTTTCTTTACAGTTCTCTTCCAGCAAACCTTATTGAGAGAGAGAAAGAGACGATCATGACGGTTTCCTTAAACATTCATTTTCATATTTATTTATTGTTTCAAGTTGGTACAGCAGGTCTTAGGTGAATGAGTTTGAACACAACAAGAGCCCCGTTGGGGGCACTACAATATTATGTAGGTAGGTATTGATTCTAAAGTAGGTATGGTACCTATCTAAGACTAGCTTATTTTATATCACAATGTAGCACTAAGTTAAAATTAATATGGCACTTATAAGTTTAATAGGGAAGTTATTTTTTCCTTACTCATCCTCCATGAACTCAGATATAGAATAATAAATTCTTATATTTTATCTCATACTAGCTGTTACCCGCGGCTTCGCCCGTAGTGCAAAGGACAAGTAACTTTGAGTGACGTATATCAACACAAACTAAGTACGGGTAAAAGTATCAGTAGAGATAATCTCCTTATCACACACCTATCAGTACAAAACACAGAGCACTATTTCAAGACGCTATTGTAAACAATATTGTATGTTTTTCCATTTGGTGAATAAAAAATAAGTTCAAAAACCAAAACCCGACTACTGAAAAATCACGCGCTTAAAAGTATGAAACAAGAAAATAAGTTGAGAATGTTCTGAGGATAGCCGTGGTCATATGCCACTTTGCCCTTGAGCTTATGATCGCATACATAGCATATTATGACCACGGCTATCCTCAGAACATTTTCAACTTATTTTCTTGTTTCATACTTTGAAGCGCGTAATTTTTCAGTACCTAGTCGGGTTTTGGTTTTTGAACTTATATTTTACTAGCTGTTACATATTTAATTGATTCTTGATCATGGATGCAGAGTTTTGGCCGAAGGGGGTTGTGTTTAGACGGTTCCGTGGGCAACTACGAGCTAGTGCGTTCAAATACGTGACAATTAGTTTTTATTTATAAAGCTGGAAACAAACTATCGGACGCGGCTTACGGACGCGGCAGACAGCCGCGACTGATAAGTGTGCACACCGTCCGAACACCCAGCGGGCCAGATTGCCTTCGGACGTCTGAAGGTCCAAGGACGCGTCCGCGACTTTCGTCAGATAATGTGCACAGTTCTATGTTCGTTCTATATCCAGATACCTATTCAGTCGCGGCTGTCTGCCGCGTCCGTCAGCCGCGTCCGATAATTTGTTCCCAGCTTTACTAGCTGCTGCCCGCGGCTTCGCTCGCGTGGTACCCGGATAAAAAGTAGCCTATGTTACTCTCCAGCCCTCCAACTATCTCCACAAAAAAAAAATCACGTCAATTCGTCGCTCTGTTTTGACGTTAAAGCAGGATAAATAAACAAACAAATAAACACACTTTCACATGTATAATATGGGTACGGAGGTACGGATGTTGTGAATACAGACAAAGAAAACCTAACAACCATTGATGTTAAAGCTTTAATAAACCATAAATATGAATATTAATTGAAATAGACTTAATAAAATAACAAACTCAATTAAATTAATGAACAGAAACTTGGCTCCACCACAAACAAATACAAAAACCAATTCCACTAAGTAACGGAACATAATATTTGAGTTATAGGGTTCCGCCGTCCACATTATACGAGACATAAAGTGGCCGACGCAAGTATGACTTCTAAGCATCTCGAGTTTCAGGCCTTTGAACATGTATTCGGATTTGAATGAATGAATGAATGAAAACTTTACAAAACAAAAGTAGAATGTAACAATAAATAAAGACAATAGTAGACCTATAGTTATTCAATGTTGTAGTCTACCAAGAAAAGTAGAATGTATCAATAGTGTGAGACGCGATCGCGAGGAGTAACCTTCCCGTAACTCCCTCCTTACCCAGATGAAGATTCTCCGGATGAATCGAAACATTATCGGTATCTAAATCGACGATATTTTTACGTGATTAATTCCCGTGTGTTAAATAATGTCTGTATCAATAGATTAAAGACAATAGTAGACCTATTAGTTAGTCAATGTTGTAGTCTTATTGTAGTTGCTCAGCGTGTATTTCCTATGGATAAGGCCAATTAAGCTGCGAAAATGGTATCACCTATATTTTCGCAGCTTAATTGGCAAGCCCACTCTATCAATAGCAACAATATCCCAGCCACCACATAGTCCCGTTAAGTGTAGTCATAAACATACACTTACATACATACATAAAATCACGCCTGTTTCCCATCATAGGGGTAGACAGAGACCACAGATCTACGAACCTGCTACGTTCCTGACACACTTCTTTAAACAAACACGCATAAAAAAAGTTTACGATCACTTTTAAAAGTTGAAATATTTTTTTATAAGTAGGTAGATACCTAAAGATATTTTAAAAACCTCTTTAAGGATGATACATACATAATTTGGAATTAAAAAAAAATACATTTATCCAAGGAAGAAGCGAATTCAACTAAGTATTCAGACGCAGAAGCTTTTTTTGTTTATTTTACTAATATTAAAAGCAGAATGTATGTGAAAAGGCAGTTTGGGAAACTGTGGGTCAAGGATCTTCATAATCTTGGATCAGATTTACGGGCATTCCGAATTACTCGCCATTTCTCGGAGTTACATTATTATTTAGGGCTAAAATGAAATTCAATTCAATTTATACGACTATATTTTAAACGGTAAAATAAAAAAGTACTCAATTTTTTTTTATTTTTATAGTGTTAAACCACACTTAGGAATCATTGATTGTCAGAGTTGAACTCATTACTAATAGTCAACTCTGACGATTAATGATTCCGTAGCCGAATTGGTAAAGGCACTCTGGCTAAAGGAGGATCGCTTGTATGATACAAGTGGGTTCGAATCCCATCCAAATTGAAAATTTTGATAAGATTTTTCATTTTCAAATGTATAAAAGTACTCGTCAACAAAAAAATGTATTTTGACGATGCATAATGAGGGTTTGTGCTATCAATTACACAAACGCGATTTTTCCTATTCGTGTTTCTACATAAAATGGGTTCCACACAACTGCTTACTATTTATTTCTACTTATAAAAAACTTTTAAATAGTAGTTTTTAATAAGTGTCAGGTGTGAAATGTTGGTCGCTGCATTTGCTTCTGAAAAGCGACTAAATTGCCGATCGCCGCCGATGCGATTTTGACAGAATGATAACATGACATAGAAACATTTATTTAGCACACACACAAATGAATTATTCATAGTATGATAATGAACATTATTATTATCATTATTATGTTATGATAATTCAAAAACATGCAATACTTAATGCAATGCATAAATACACCGCAGTTGGATAAAGACACTTAGAAACATAATTCCAGACCAAACCCAAAACTCGTGTAGATAATGTAAGTAACACTGATAGAGCCCAGAAGTTTCCGAAATATGCTTGAGGTCAAGGCTCCCATAATCCTGAGTCCAAATTAGGGCCCCACTTGGACTCGTCCGTGGCCATAGAACGGCTTAACTTGGAGCGAAATGGCGGGATTTCAATCCTGAGAAGAATTGAATGGCAGAGGGTATTTGAGAGCTAATAATAGGACTGTTTTTGCTGAAGGCTGGAATATTTTGACTGGTCTCAGAGTGATGTTATTTGAAACATTGATAAGCATCCCAAACATGAGTTCGTATTTTAATTTATCAATTGTGATATTGACCTATCCTTTGATTTTACTAAAAAAAAAATATCAACCAAAGCAAGACGTCAACTGATTCGTTTTGTTTCATAACCTATACTAATGACCAATGAAGTTAGGTTACTCTGTTGTGATGACGTTTTCAATCTGATAGTGGGCAAACTTCACCCAGCTCCGCCAGCAATGTAATTAATATTACTCGAAAGACCTAACAAAACTAAGCATTTTTTATTATCGACGCATTAAAATCTATCCCGGGGGTCACTAGATAAATTCATGTTTGTACCTACCTAACCTGAGTAGTAGGTACTAGATTGTATGACAACGGGGTAAAATACCTATTAATTTTTCGACGAGAGTGCTATTTTGAATACGGAATGGAGTGAGGGATGCTAGAGTTGAAACCCGAGCGCAGCGAGGGATTCTAGATTAGAATCCTGAGCGCAGCGAGGGATTTAAAGGATGTCATCGGAAATAGGAGATTGTTACACATGCGTTGAAAGTAACCTAACTAGGCACGAGATGGTTTGGCACACGAGCGAAGCGAGGGCGCTTATAGTTTTAAGATAAGATAAGATAAAATTAATTTATTTGTTCGAGTGCCTAAACAGGTTATTCACATCTATCTTGTAAGAGCTATTAACACGCTGAGACGCTATGGCCGCATCGCCGGCCACGTGGCCGTTCGTATTGAAATGTATGACAGATAACTCACTTGGCAGGAAGATGATGATGATGATGATAACTCACTTGGCTACGGTCTGGCGTCAGGATCCTAATCCTGTGATCCAGATCCCGTGATCCTGACTTCGTGATCCTAATCCAGTGGTCCTGCGTGATCCTATTCCCGTGATCCTGATCCTATAATCCTGATCCCGTGATTCTGATTCTGTGATCCTGATCCCGTGATCCTTATCCTGTAAGCCTAATCCTACGTGATCCTAATCCCGTGATCCTAATCTTCATCTTATGGTAAATAGAAATATCAAATATAGCTGACAAAGACGACATGGCTCAATAGAAATGTCAAATAGTAGAATGTGATTTATTTAATACTTTGTCAGTAGGGAAAATCGTTTCCCAGGGAGAATTGCTTCCCAGGGACGCAAAAGTACTGTTTTCATCCCTCTGTTCAGGTAACTTTAAGCGTACTTTCCGAACATGAGAAATGAAAAATAAATACTTAAGAGACTTTCTGATAAACCTCACATTATTTTGAAATAAAAAAACATCCCAATAAATCGAGACTTTCATCGCTCTAATCATAATCATTTTAGCTTTTATGTAAGTTAAACCTTTTCGACTTAAAATAAATAGAGAACCCTCGGACAGAATTTGATGCGAATTGGCACAGAGAAACAAGGCTTTGATACCTTCTAAGCAAAAATAGTATAAGCTGTGGCGGTCGTGGGTCCATACATTTATGCCCAAAAATGCGGTAACAGCCATTTTAACCTCTCTTTAAGTTAAACCTATTCGACTCAAAATAAATAGAGAACCCCGGGACAGAATTTGATGCGCATTGGCACAGAGATACAAGGCTGTGATACCTTCAAAATAAAAGTAGTCTGAGCTGTGGCGGCCGTGGGTGAAGTGCCCATATGTTTTTGCCCACACTCGTTTCTATTGAGAACGAAACAGCGACAGTGATACCGGATTGGTTGACTTTGTAAAATAGAGGAATTGGGGCCTAATTTACAACGTCAACCAATCCTATATCATTATCGCTGCGATTTCGTTGACAGTATTTTAGTTTTAGTATTTTTATGACAGTAATTTGTTTTAGAATCACCACAACAGAGTCGTTGGTCATTATCCCCCTTACTTATGAAAGATGTTTAAAGTTGAACACTGGTTGAACAACGTCCTGTCTCTGTTTGTCACTATCCACAAATAAAGACAGGACGTTGTTTAACCAGTGTTTCACTTTAAACATCTTTCATAAGTAAGAACCTATAAGATTAGGAAACAAAACGAAATATATGGTTAATCTCCAACTGTGTTGTGTATCTGCGGTGAGTAAGGTTTCCAGAGCTCTGCGAGGAAGCGCTGCGGTGACAGCTGGTGGACCAGTCTTGTCCATTGTGTTGTTGGCGCAGTGATTCCTCTTAAAGGGTCAGCAGCGCGAGTGTGACTCATAAGCTGTGGCAGGCGTCCATAGGCTACGGTAACCGCTTACCATCAAGTGGGCCTTATGCTTATCTCCTACCTTAGTAGTATAAAAAAGGGCTGCAAACATAGTTTAGGGACTTCAGGGCCCATTGTGTTGTCGGCGCAGTGATTCCTCTTTTAAAGGGTCAGCAGCGCGAGTGTGACTCCTCTGGTGTCGCAGGCGTCCATAGGCTACGGTAACCACTTACCATCAGGTGGGCCTTAAACATTGTCTGCTACCTTAGTATCTAGTATAAAAAGGTCATCAAACATGGTTTAGGTCCTAACTTTCTTTTCAGTGATCCATCTTCTTAAATCTAAATAGTCAAGCTTCCGTAAAATTAAATACACATGCTTGTAACAGTTTTCTGTGAATTTTCATGATCTTAAAAATAATTACAATTTCAAGATAAGTAAGTACCTACGAATACTTCGGCAAAGTATCTTGTTGTGGTACAGTCAGCAGAGAAATACATATAATAAACTTTTCTGTTACCACTCTGAAGTTATTTTACTCCTGCTCTTTTGCGACTATTAAATTATAATCGTCCTCTTTGACGAATCCGTCAGTGATGAACCTGCCCCTTACCCATATCACTCTGTGCCCATACACTATCTATCGTCGTAATTGTTGTAGAACACTTCAAAATGTATAGTGAGGTGATCGTTTTTTTTAAACTAATACCTTTTGGATCTAAATACTTTTTTGTTGACTGTACCTACCGTACCTACCCTACCTGCCCTTAAGATCTGAGTCGAAGCTCGCTACTTGCACGGTAATTTACCACCAAATTGAAACGAAAAGTTTGCAACTTCGGTAAAACATGGTTCGGAATGTTACCTAACTAAATACACGAGTTTTAATACTAAGCAATACTTAGGACCTCCGTATAAAAAAAAATTAAGCCTATGTCATCTTTACTAGATGATTTATAAATAGGTACCATGTTAGAGCCGTGTTGGCCGAGGGGTTCGTACCTCGACTTTCGATCCGAAGGTTGTGGGTTCGAATCCTGGCATCAATGGATTTTTCGTTTAGAAAAATTTATATGCGCATTAATACGAGCTTTCGGGTTTCCTCACGATGTTTTCCTTCACTATTAAGAGCTCGTATCAATGCGCATATAAATTTACGAAACGAAAAATCCCTTGATGCACGGCCAGGATTCGAACCCACGACCTTCGGATCGAAAGTCGAGGTTCGAACCAACTCGGCCAACATGGCTCTTATAATAATGCAGATAGCATAAATTCAGAGCCTTGAAATATAACCATAAATCAACTTCCGTTCATACAAATACCTACCTACTGAAACTAATTCTAAGAATTGAAAGTGGTAAAATATTCGAACAAAGCAGCATCTCAATACAACAGAATATCGAAGTTATTGAGATATCGCTCCTCAACTTGTCTTATACAAACTCAAAACAAAAATATTCAATTTGCTCCAATGCTGAAAGCATCGGAGCACTCGAGCGATGCTCGCGCCAATCTGAATAAACTTTATTTATACCCCATTAGCGCTCACAATCGAACAACCAATCGGGTGGTAAACTGCATTTTTCTATTCTTGAGATTATTTACTGTTTCCTCGCTCTTATTATGTAGGCCATTAGTTTCAAAATTCCGCGGATCCGAAATTATTTCTGTATTTGGTGTCTTGGCAGGATTTATCGTGCGGGTTTGGTGAGCTCTATGCCGTGTGTTGTAAGGCTGAGAGTCGTGTGGGAGAAATCTGGTGCTGGTTTAGTGGAGTGGTCGTTATTTCTGGCCGATGAGAGTTGGATGAGGGTCTGGAGTCGTGCCAGGGCCGACTATGAACCACTTAGTGGAATTTTTGAGGGTTTGTTGACGGTATACCTAATTGTGAGTGTGGTCTTTTCGAGGGTTTCTGGTCAATTTATTTTCATGGAGAAGTAGACATGTTATAAAAATACATGAGTTATGATAATATGCAACATAAAATTCAGTTATCATAGAAAACCTATGACTAAACTTGACGACCTCAATAGCGCAGTGGGCGAAGGCTAAAACAGAGAAGGTTCGATTCCCACCGCGAGACAAATGTTTGTTTCATCTGCAATTTATCTATTGTCTATGTATGATAAATATTATGTATGTATTTACAAAAATCATAACCCTCCTATTTTTGCTCCGCCATAGTCGGATAAAAAGTCAAAACCCACTTAGGGTAACCCACTTGCCTCCTGACACTGTATAAATCATCTAGTAAAATGATGTAAAGTTATCACTTCAGATTTTACTGTAAGAAGCCTAAGTTTAGTCATAATAACTAAAAAAAGTTTCAAAGATTTTTATGGAATTGTCGTTTTTCTTATTAATTTTATTTACTTATTTCTATGAACTCTCGCTACATGTTATAAAAATAAAACTCAAAAATTAGGTAACTAATGAATTTATTTACATATTCACATTAAATCTGCAACATTTAAATAAGTAATATACATTAATCTTACTGTAGCTACAATACAAATATTTTGGCTATAGTCTATCACAACATTCAGTTTCTTACGTGTATCGCTGTCCTTTTCGGTTTGGTAGAGAAAGAAAGAGAGGGAGGAAAGAGGTTCTGAAGTGTTTTATAATTATTCTGAGAACTTTGTATTTAAGAAAAAAAAAATTACATGAACATAATCACAAATAGCACTGATACAAGCGATCCTCCACCGTAGTGCCTTTACCAACTCGGCTACGGATCCATATTCGTCGGGTCAAAAATCTTGATAAGCTCATTTGTCAATTAAAGATTAGCGCCATCTACAGGGAAACTACTAAGTTAACTCCTGCTTTGTCATTCTTAACCCTTAAAGTAACTTCGTTAAGTATACTATACATTACATTCAAAAAAATCTCACGTCAATTCTAGATTTGATGGAACTTATTTTTTTCTTTTAACTAGTACCTCAACTCATTTTCTTACTTGGAAAAAAAATATTTTGACATTGCAATTGAAAGTTTAGACAAAAATCACAAAACTCTGACGGCACCCATTGACGCTTCGTGATGTTTATGGAAGATAATTTTTTTTAAATTATTTTTACTTTACATTATGCTTTCTGTTACATAACATTTCATAACAAATATATAACGTGTACGTTTATGCAAAAAAAAACCTTTTTTGGTAATGTACTTTGCCAGATATTATGAGTTTTCTTTGAGTGTATAGCATGCTATACATTACCACACTTTCATCAAAGTAGTACTTGTTTGTTATGTATACTATAATATACATTGCCACTCATTGGGTAAAAAGGTTCTGAAGGTTTTCGCGCACTTTTTTGACACAAAGTTCAAAAATTTATCTTCTCCCCTACCGTAAGTACAAAGGAGTTCTGTTTTTATCAACTATAAAGCAGTTTTGTTTGCTTTGTGGTTTTGGGTGTCCAGCATCTCATTCTATTTTGTGCTAGAAAACGGTCGCAGCAGATTTTGTTGCTAGTACGTCACGAAAATGCTAATTTGATTCAAGCGACGGAAGGAGTAGTGAAGATTGAAGAAGGATCTTTTGAGATCTCACTGACACCTTCCCTAAATTCGTCTTTAGATGGGCTAAAAGACATGGCCGATTCCTTGAATAAATTTGCCCCACAGATGCCAACAGGAAAGAATGCTTGCGTCATGACCAAATTGGGATTTTTGGGTGTGTTTTTTTATTTTATAATGAGAGTCCATTCATCTTCTTCCTCTAAAAAGTGGGATTTAAAAGTTATTCTAATATAAAGCAGCAGGCTATGACGCCCAGCATGAACGGAGAACCTAGGAAACTATATTTTTAAGGTTCATATAGTAAAAGCTTTGCTTACCTTGGGGATAGATGGCGCTGTGTGAACATTTACTTTTTCATTATTATAATTAGGACTAGCAGAATTTTAAGTGAAGTAGGTATAGAAAATAAATGACGCACACAAGTGCTCCCAGTACCTACAATTTCAAGTAAAAAAGAAAAGTACTTAGGAAAAATTGGGAATTTCATCAATAAAATTATCTACACTCGTGTGCAGTGATTCTGTACTTACAGCCTAAAATAAAATATGATATAAAAAAATAAAATAAAAAGCCTTTTATTTCTCTATAATTAACATTTTTTTCTTATCACTAATGCTTATAATCTAAGTAGGTACTAGAGAACCCCTAAGGTGAAGGCCTCCTCCAAAGCCAGCCATCTGACCCTGTCTTGTGCTACTTGGAGCCAGTTTGGTCCAGCAGTTTTCTTGATGTCGTCGTCCCAGCGAGCGTATAGTCTTCCTATGCAGCGTCGACCTCTTGGACCCTCCCAATTTGTCATTCTCCTAGTCCATCTTCCATCTTGTAGACGGGCTACATGTCCAGCCCACTTCCATTTTAGTCTGTATGCATATCCCAAGGCGTCAGTACTTTTTGTAATTTTAAATAAAATATGATAAATCCTCATAAATCACTCATCACAACACAATCACACAACTGAAACTCAACGAAATTCCTTTTACATCTGTCAAATTCTTGTCCGTCTGTTTTGTTTACTATTTGAGTGTCATGTCAACCGCGAAAAAGAAGGTAGGTCTATCTGATAAAAATATTCTCTGTGATACCTAATAGCCCCTCCAGACTCTCGGCAAGAAACCCCGACAACACCCGAGAAGCGTGAATGTGAGGAGTTTCTCGCCTTCTTGTTCTCGCGCTTCGGTGTCGGTACCTATTTTTGGCCGAGACAAAGGATTTCAAACAGATCACGAGTGAGAAAATTGAGAGTGTGGATAATTTGTTTGTTCTTCGAGAAGTCTCGGTGAAACTTCTCGCCGTGAGTCTGGAGAGGCATTACGGACTGTAGTACCGGAAGTGACTAAAGTTACTAATAAAATAACATAATTATATTCCCACAGGGCACGAGATATCTAAGTATTCTGTATGTACCAGTTAATTTTGTGATATTTTATTTAAATAATATTATTCAGACGCATAGTCTAATTCGATATTCGGCTCTGGGGCAGGATCCGGCCAGATTCTTTATTAGATAAGTAGTAAGTACCTACTGAACCAACCGTTATGATGAAGATGATCTCAACTCTCAATCTGCAGAAGTCTGCAGAAAATGAAGACCAAATCCAACAAGAGACATTAGGTCAATACTCCACTCACACACACCAGTTCTTCAAGAGGTATTTCCGAGTCAATCAGAGTGTAATTTATTTGCAATTCCGCCAGTATCCTCATTTTTTTCTGTGCCATCAATCCCAAATTCTCCATGCAAGCCTGAAGTTGCTAAGAGGAGACCCCCGACAAAAGGTTCTGTAAAAAGGTTCCAACATAATCCGGCATTTTATACATTTTGGCTACAATAACAATGTGTGGTATTAGTGATATTAATTATATTACAAACTGCGCCCTTTTTATTCGCCAAATGAGAGCTGATGACGATGTTTGTCTGTAGAAGATAGATAACACTGCTTTCAGCGTTGATGAAATGGTTGTGCCTTATAAGGAACCTTTATAAGGCACAACAACTATTTCAACTTTGCTGAAAGCATTCTCTTACTTCTGGTATCTTGAGTTTGCTTTTCAATTTGCCTTTGCAACGTTCTTTGTCAGTATTTACAACAACTTGTTGCTATGTAATGGTCTTTTTGAATTTTCCCGCCGATTAATATTAAATCGATAGTTTTTGCTCTTTCCATAGGACTTGAGTGCTGGCGCGGAATGTCATCTGACACGCCGTCAGTCTGACAGTGACATTCCGCCATGACTCCTGTCTACGTTCCGCAGGAAGTTTAATTTTTTTTATTTAGTGTTGCCATAGTGAACGCACACTGCTTGAAAGTAGCTTTTTTTTATTCTCTCCAGCCAGCATCAATTTTGTTTTTTTTTTCATAGTTTCAGGTTAGTTTCAGTGTCAGATCTTTAGAATTGTCAAATTCACATTCCAAATATTTTGGCTGTGCTTGGGCAGAGTTCATTGAACCTTCTTTGTGAAATTTAGTTGTAAACAAATTCAGAATATTCAAATCTCGATAGTTTTCTAGCGAATCCAGGGATTCCTGCGCTGGAAACTCCGATTCCTTTCATTTCCGATCTGGCGTGGTCTTGTCGGGTCGGCGTTCCTGTAGTTCTAAATTTTTTAATAAGAATCCGTGAATTTTAACTTCATCTCAGCTGGTAAGCATCTATTTCATTGGCTTTCTATCGACGGCTGACAATCCTGTGAGCCTGGAATTTATATTTTGTGGTCTTTGTCGTAGGACTCGTCGGCGCGTGCGCAGGGCCTTACTCGTGGTGTACTCTTTGATCAGACCAGCTTTTTCATCATTCACCCACGAGCGGACGGAAGCCCAGGAGAGTGCTTTCCCGGCGAAGACGCGGCGACCGAGTCCAGCTGAGGATTCAGCTCTTGTCTCGGTGGACAAAAACCCCGTTCGGGGTGAGTTAGTTTTCTTGTGATCCGCCGCCAATCCCTCAGTGACGTGGTCAGTCAGTAATTGGTTGATTTCTTCAACAGGTTTTTTTTATCTACCCCTCTTCTTCTCTCAACATCTCGAGTCACCAGCCGAGGCCTCGCAGACGGGATCCCACCTGGAGCGGTGCTGTCTTCGCAGTGAGCTGGCCCCCTTCCTTCGAGACCGGCCGCTGCGAACCACTCCACGGTACCCTCAGTCTCCGAGCGTTCTCTCTCGGCTGAGTTCCATTACTTCTGTGTCGTCAACCTCTAACCCTCAAAACAGTCTACACACCTTTGATGCTGCCTTCTGCAGTATCCGTTCAATCTTAAATTTAAACGTTAAGCTGGTTGCTGGTACAAGTCTGATCGTGTTGGCTCTCCACGAACCCTGTAAACCCTAGATTAATTTAGATGCTCATGTGAGCTAGCCGTAGCATCTTACTTACCTAACCTATCTTTCTTAAAGGCGCCCAACTTACTTTCTTACTACTTTCTAATTTCTTTTTAATAAATGTTTATCATTTAAAACTTGTTTCCATTCATTCATCATCCCTCCCGGTTAGGTAGCTTCGAAATAACAAACGTTACAGTGGCGCCCAACGTGGGGCCGTGTACTGTAACGTTTTAGAATTTGAACTACCTAACCGGAGGGATGATGAGGAGAAAAAACACAAATATTTTAAATGACAGACATTTATTAAGAAGAAATAAGGAAGTAGTAAGTTGGGCGCCTTTAAGAAAGATAGGTTAGGTAAATAAGATGCTACGGCTAGCTCACATGAGCATTTAAATAAATCTAGGGTTTACAGGGTTCGTGGAGAGCCAACACGATCAGACTTGTACCAGCAACCAGTTTAACGTTGAAATTTAAGATTGAACGGATACTGCAGAAGGCAGCATCAAAGGTGTGTAGACTGTTTTGAGGGTTAGAGGTTGACGACACAGAAGTAATGGAACTCAGCCGAGAGAGAACGCCCGGAGACTGAGGGTACCGTGGAGGGGATCGCAGCGGCCGGTCTCGAAGGAAGGGGGCCAGCTCACTGCGAAGACAGCACCGCTCCAGGTGAGATCCCGTCTGCGAGGCCTCGGCTGGTGACTCGAGATGTTGAGAGAAGAAGAGTGGTAGATAAAAAAAAACCTGTTGAAGAAATCAACCAATTACTGACTGACCACGTCACTGAGGGATTGGCGGCGGATCACAAGAAAACTAACTCACCCCGAACGGGGTTTTTTGTCCACCGAGACAAGAGCTGAATCCTCAGCTGGACTCGGTCGCCGCGTCTTCGCCGGGAAAGCACTCTCCTGGGCTTCCGTCCGCTCGTGGGTGAATGATCGAAAAGCTGGTCTTATCAGAGAGTACACCACGAGTAAGGCCCTGCGCACGCGCCGACACGTGTCCTACGACAAAGACCACAAATTTAAATTCCAGGCTCACAGGATTGTCAGCCGTCGATAGAAAGCCAATGAAATAGATGCTTACCAGCTGAGATGAGATCAAAATTCACGGATTCTTATTAAAAAATTTAGAACTTCAGGAACGCCGACCCGACAAGACCACGCCAGATCGGAAATGCAAGGAATCGGAGTTTCCAGCGCAGGAATCCCTGGATTCGCTAGAAAACTATCGAGATTTGAATATTTTGAATTTGTTTACAACTAAATTTCACAAAGAAGGTTCAATGAACTCTGCTCAAGCACAGCCAAAATATTTGGAATGTGAATTTGACAATTCTAAAGATCTGACACTGAAACTAACCTGAAACTATGAAAAAAAAACAAAATTGATGCTGGCTGGAGATAATAAAAAAAAGCTACTTTCAAGCAGTGTGCGTTCACTATGGCAACACTAAATAAAAAAAATTAAACTTCCTGCGGAACGTAGACAGGAGACATGGCGGAATGTCACTGTCACACTGACGGCGTGTCAGATGACATTCCGCGCCAGCACTCAAGTCCTATGGCGAGAGCAAAAACTATCGATTTAATATTACACGGCGGGAAAGT
Organism: Camptogramma bilineatum; assembly: GCA_958496255.1. Lineage (NCBI taxonomy): Eukaryota > Metazoa > Arthropoda > Insecta > Lepidoptera > Geometridae > Camptogramma > Camptogramma bilineatum. Next base: position 10,072,928 of record OY292475.1, read on the forward strand.
TCAAAAAGACCATTACAATACTTCCCACGCCGGGCAGAATTTTTCTTCGAAGAAGTCGGAGAAAAATTCCCGGATGACCACATCCGTACAACATGAACAACCCAACTTCCAGAAATGAGAAAGTTAAGACAAACAAAAAGGAAAAAACTCCAGACGCGAAAAACTAAGTTAAGCAAAAAGGAAAAATTTATGAGTCATGGGCCATGGGTGCTACCAAAGATAGACAGGAATAGACACCACAGAATGACAGAAACAGAATACCTAAAATAAAGCTTACACTAATGTTAGACCAGGTAGTTAGATACAAACGGCTTGGGGACTAGTTCCCTAGGATTGAAGATCCTAAGCAGTTTCAGACATTCTCACACAAACACACAGTCCCTTTCGTTATCTTACACTACCCTCATTCATACTCCACTTCATACATCCACATTCACATAAGTACAGTAACCTCTCCAACGATCGAGGATACTGAGACCAACACACTAGAGTTCCTTCCAAAATACCCAGTGTTGGCTTATTTGAATAGTCACGACCCGCTATCAGCAATTGGGGAACTACTAGTGGAACCTTACATACATTATCGAGAGAATTCCCACCAAATACCCAGTGTAGGCTTATTGAATAGTCACGACCCGCTATTATTAGGTAATGGGGAACCTCCTTTTGAAAAAAAACTGCAGAACAAGAAAAATCCCATTGAATATGAAGCCCTACCTACCTACTTCCTAACTACCAACCAACAAACTAAACTAACAAGAACCTAACTAACATGCACTTAATCTAACTATCCACGTGCAGACCGGCGTGAAGTGAAGGGTGGCGGTCTGAAAAGAGCCGAACCACGCGACACTCCAACAAGGTAGCGGGTCTGCACCACCAACAAAGAAAAGAAAACATATAACACCAGCAAAACAAACCAAACAAAAGCCAACAACCCAGGACAAGATGATGCGCAGCCAACCTACGGTCCGGGGGAGATAAACTCCCCCACATGTTACGCCTGATCTCCCGAACTGTCTTTAAGACAGAGAGAGAATGATTGTTTTCCAGTGAATCTCTGGTAAAACACGATGACCTACAGATTCTTGGAAGCTTTTGTAAAAAACTCCCAAGACCGAGAAAGGTCCTGATAACGCCTTTTGAGCGTCGATGATTTCACCACCTCCACTGAAAATTAGAAGTGGAGGAGTGATGATGACATGTTATGTCCGAACTCCCGAACTGTCTGCAAGACAGAGAGAGGATGATTGTTTTCCAGTGAATCTCTGGTAAAACAAGAAGACCTACAGATTCTTGGAAGCTTTTGGTAAAAACTCCCAAGACCGAGAAAGGTCATGATAACGCCTTTTGAGCGTCGAAGATTTCACCACCTCCACTGAAAACTAGAAGTGGAGGAGTGAGAATGATATGATGGTAGGTACAAGATAAGAATCTACCTACTTACCTACCTACCTAAGAATTCGAAAAGAAATCGGAATGAATGGACAGAACAAAACAATAGAATAGAACAGCGTGGATTAGAACAGTCGTTAACCTAATTAGAAGTTTTAAGGTCCTTGACGTGCCAAACTCCCGCGTTCCTACCATCCTCGTCTACGAGTTCGTAAACTAAAGGAGAGCGTTTCCTCTAAAAGCTAATTTAAACTAATAACAAATTAATTTAAATTTTCATCTAAGTATTTACAAATACCTACAGAATTTTTTTTGACTAGATAGATGTGAAGAGAGTATGATTTAGTGTGAAGTCCCCCTCAAAAAAAAAAATAAAAAAATTTACACCGTGTATAAAGTTTACAGCCTGTATAAGCAAAAGTTGAACTTTCAAAATCAAAACTTGGACCTCCAAAAATTATCGGTGCTTGGTCTCTCACACCACACGCACACGAAGTTAAAAGTTGAACTTACCAAAACAAAACAATAAATCTAGGTATTAGATTTCAAAACAAAACAAATGCACTGTTTTGATTACCTAATTATAGACAGGTATAGTGATTTGTGATCAAAGATATATTATACTAACACAAGTCTTTGAAAAGTTTGAAAAACCTTGAAAATTCTAGGAACACCACAGGATTATGAAGATATCAATTACTGTATGTGGGATGGAACCACCTAAACAGGATTATGATGAATCATTTACTGTCTACTAAGTGGGATGAATACCACTAAAGCTGTATTACCTAGAAGAAAAGATGACTTGAAGATAAGAAAATATTGTGTTGTTGTTGTGAAATGTATAACCTGCAAAATTGTTACTTGAAATAAACTCACAAGAATACTATTGCTTCACCATGTAATATAACTTTTGAACCAAGTAATGTATGCAAAGTAATGTGTATTTGTATGATTAAACGCTGAAATTATAAAGTGTATTGTGTAGAATGTGTAGCAATGTATATTGTGTAAGTTTGTATAGAAAGTTATGTTAAGTATTTTTAAATAAAAGTTTTGCAAACACAAGTTGATTTTTGTCCACGGTTACTGGTATCACAATTTTGTACAAATTTAGTTACACAAAACACCTGTTTTTAAAACAATAGGCTCTCTTATTTAAGTAAAAACCAAAAAACACTATTTAGCTTAGCCGATATAAAGTTTATGCAATATAAATAGAATTTAAAGTTTTTAGAAACCACTTGAATTTTGTTTTACAACAATTACACTATTACTACTAGACACACCTTATTCTAAGACAGTAAAATAATGTTTAGATCACACATATAAAGAACACAGTACTAAAAATGTTTACACAAGTTTGGAAATAAAACAACAACAATAATAATTCACAATATTTTTCTTTGTGTTAGTATATTGAATTTATACGAAGAGAATTTTGGATAAATTGGTTGCTGGGGCTGATTAAACCAGTTGGAGCGCCACTGTAACGTTTTAGAATTTGAACTACCTAACCGGAGGGATGATGAGGAGAAAAAACACAAATATTTTAAATGACAGACATTTATTAAGAAGAAATAAGGAAGTAGTAAGTTGGGCGCCTTTAAGAAAGATAGGTTAGGTAAATAAGATGCTACGGCTAGCTCACATGAGCATTTAAATAAATCTAGGGTTTACAGGGTTCGTGGAGAGCCAACACGATCAGACTTGTACCAGCAACCAGTTTAACGTTGAAATTTAAGATTGAACGGATACTGCAGAAGGCAGCATCAAAGGTGTGTAGACTGTTTTGAGGGTTAGAGGTTGACGACACAGAAGTAATGGAACTCAGCCGAGAGAGAACGCCCGGAGACTGAGGGTACCGTGGAGGGGATCGCAGCGGCCGGTCTCGAAGGAAGGGGGCCAGCTCACTGCGAAGACAGCATCGCTCCAGGTGAGATCCCGTCTGCGAGGCCTCGGCTGGTGACTCGAGATGTTGAGAGAAGAAGAGTGGTAGATAAAAAAAAACCTGTTGAAGAAATCAACCAATTACTGACTGACCACGTCACTGAGGGATTGGCGGCGGATCACAAGAAAACTAACTCACCCCGAACGGGGTTTTTTGTCCACCGAGACAAGAGCTGAATCCTCAGCTGGACTCGGTCGCCGCGTCTTCGCCGGGAAAGCACTCTCCTGGGCTTCCGTCCGCTCGTGGGTGAATGATCGAAAAGCTGGTCTTATCAGAGAGTACACCACGAGTAAGGCCCTGCGCACGCGCCGACACGTGTCCTACGACAAAGACCACAAATTTAAATTCCAGGCTCACAGGATTGTCAGCCGTCGATAGAAAGCCAATGAAATAGATGCTTACCAGCTGAGATGAGATCAAAATTCACGGATTCTTATTAAAAAATTTAGAACTTCAGGAACGCCGACCCGACAAGACCACGCCAGATCGGAAATGCAAGGAATCGGAGTTTCCAGCGCAGGAATCCCTGGATTCGCTAGAAAACTATCGAGATTTGAATATTTTGAATTTGTTTACAACTAAATTTCACAAAGAAGGTTCAATGAACTCTGCTCAAGCACAGCCAAAATATTTGGAATGTGAATTTGACAATTCTAAAGATCTGACACTGAAACTAACCTGAAACTATGAAAAAAAAACAAAATTGATGCTGGCTGGAGATAATAAAAAAAAGCTACTTTCAAGCAGTGTGCGTTCACTATGGCAACACTAAATAAAAAAAATTAAACTTCCTGCGGAACGTAGACAGGAGACATGGCGGAATGTCACTGTCACACTGACGGCGTGTCAGATGACATTCCGCGCCAGCACTCAAGTCCTATGGCGAGAGCAAAAACTATCGATTTAATATTACACGGCGGGAAAGTTCAAAAAGACCATTACAATGAAACGGCCGCTGCGAACCACTCCACGGTACCCTCAGTCTCCGAGCGTTCTCTCTCGGCTGAGTTCCATTACTTCTGTGTCGTCAACCTCTAACCCTCAAAACAGTCTACACACCTTTGATGCTGCCTTCTGCAGTATCCGTTCAATTTTAAATTTCAACGTTCAATTGGTTGCTGGTAGCATTTTTTTCCAATCGTTACAGTGGCGCTCCAACTGGTTTAATCAGCCCCAGCAACCAATTTATCCAAAATTCTCTTCGTATAAATTCAATATACTAACACAAAGAAAAATATTGTGAATTATTATTGTTGTTGTTTTATTTCCAAACTTGTGTAAACATTTTTAGTACTGTGTTCTTTATAAGTGTGATCTAAACATTATTTTAGTGTCTTAAAATAAGTGTGTCTAATAGTAGTGTATTATTGTAAAACAAAATTCAAGCGGCTTCTAAAAACTTTACTTTCTATTTATATTTCATAAACTTTATATCGGCTAAGCTAAATAGTGTTTTTTGGTTTTTACTTAAATAAGAGAGCCTATTGTTTTAAAAACAGGTGTTTTGTGTAACTAAATTTGTACAAAATTGTGATACCAGTAACCGTGGACAAAAATCAACTTGTGTTTTCAAAACTTTTATTTAAAAATACTTAACATAACTTTCCGTACACTTACACAATATACATTGCTACACATTCTACACAATACACTTTATAATTTCATCGTTTAATCATACAAATACACACTACTTTGTATACATTCCTTGGTGATGAAATAGTATTCTTGTGAGTTTATTTCAAGTAACAATTTTGCAGGTTATTCACAACAACAACACAATATTTTCTTATCTTCAAGTCATCTTTTCTTCTAGGTAATACAGCTTTAGTGGTATTCATCCCACTTGGTAGACAGTAAATGATTCATCATAATCCTGTTTAGGTGGTTCCATCCCACATACAGTAATTTATATCTTCATAATCCTGTGGTGTTCCTAGAATTTTCAAGGTTTTTCAAACTTTTCAAAGACTTGTGTTAGTATATCTTTGATCACAAATCACAATACCTGTCTATACTTAGGTAATCAAAACAGTGCATTTGTTTTGTTTTGTAATCCAATAGGTTTATTGTTTTGTTTTGGTAAGTTCAACTTTTAACTTCGTGTGCATGTGGTGTGAGTGACCAAGCACCGATAATTTTTGGAGGTCCATGTTTTGATTTCGAAAGTTCAACTTTTGCTTATACAGGGTGTATACTTTATACACGGTGTAAATTTTTTTTATTTTTTTTTTGAGGTGGACTTCACACTAAATCATACTCTCTTCACATCTATCTAGTCAAAAATATTTTTTTTAGGTTTTTGTAAATAACTTAGATTAAAATTTAAATTAATTTGTTGTTAGTTTAAATTAGATTTTAGAGTAAACATTATCCTTTCGTTTACGTCGTAGATTAGGATGTTAGGGACGCAGGAATTTGACACGTCAATGATCTTAGTGGAGTTTTTTTGTTTTGATAGTTGTTTTGGTAGTTTACAACACAACTTCATTCGATATTTAGCTTCTAAATTAGGTCAACGACTGTTCTCGTCCACGCCGTTCTATAGGTATTATGTGTGATGTTCTATTCTATTGTTTTGTTCTGTCCATTCATTTCGATTTCTCTTCGTATTCTTAGGTAGGTAAGTAAGTACATTCTTGTCTGTACTTACCATCATGTCAATCTCACTCCTCCACTTCTCATTTTCAGTGGAGGTGGTGAATTCGTCGACGCTCAAAAGGCGTTATCATGACCTTTCTCGGTCTTGGGAGTTTTTACCAAAAGCTTCCAAGAATCTGTAGGTCTTCTTGTTTTACCAGAGATTCACTGGAAAACAATCATCCTCTCTCTGTCTTGCAGACAGTTCGGGAGTTCGGACATAACATGTCATCATCACTCCTCCACTTCTCATTTTCAGTGGAGGTGGTGAAATTTTCGACGCTCAAAAGGCGTTATCATGACCTTTCTCGGTCTTGGGAGTTTCTTTCAAAAGCTTCCAAGAATCTGTAGGTCTTCGTGTTTTACCAGAGATTCACTGGAAAACATTCATCCTCTCTCTGTCATAAGGACAGTTCGGGAGTTCAGGCGTAACATGTGGGGGAGTTTATTTCCCCCGGACCGTAGGTTGGCTGCGCATCATCTTGTCCTGGGTTGTTGGCTTTTGTTTGGTTTGTTTTGCTGGTGTTTATGTTTTCATTTCTTTGTTGGTTGGTGCAGACCCGCTACCTTGTTGGAGTGTCGCGTGGTTCGGCTCTTTTCTGACCGCCACCCTTCACTTCACGCCGGTCTGCACGTGGATGGTTAGGTTAAGTGCATGTTTAGTTTAGGTTCTTCTTAGTTTAGTTTGTTGGTTGGTAGTTAGGAAGTAGGTAGGTAGGGCTTCATTTTCAATGGGATTTTTCTTGTTCTGCGGTTTTTCTTCTAAAGGAGGTTCCCCAATTGCTGATAGCGGGTCGTGACTATTCAAATAAGCCAACACTGGGTATTTTGGACGGAACTCTAGTGTGTTGGTTTCAGTATCCTCGATCGTTGGAGAGGTTACTGTACTTATGCGAATGTGGATGTATGGAGATGAGTATGAAAGAGGGTAGTGTAAGATAACGAAAGAGACTGTGTGTTTGTGTGAGAATGTCTGAAACTGCTTAGGATCTTCAATCCTAGGGAACTAGTCCCCAAGCCGTTTGTATCTAACTACCTGGTCTGACATTAGTGTAAGCTTTAGTTTACGGTTTTCTGTTTCTGTCATTCTGTGGTGTCTATTTCTGAATCTTGTAGCACCCATGATTCATAAATTTTTCCTTCTTTCTTAACTTAGTTTTTTCGTTTCTGGAGTTTTTCCTTTTTGCTTAACTTAGTTTCTCGTTTCTGGAGTTTTTTCCTTTTCGTTTGTCTTTACTTTCTCATTTCTGGAAGTTGGGTTGTTCATGTTATACGGATGTGGTCATCCGGGAATTTTTCTCCGACTTCATCGAAGAAAAATTCTGCCCGGCGTGGGAAGTATTGTAATGGTCTTTTTGAATTTTCCCGCCGATTAATATTAAATCGATAGTTTTTGCTCTTTCCATAGGACTTGAGTGCTGGCGCGGAATGTCATCTGACACGCCGTCAGTCTGACAGTGACATTCCGCCATGACTCCTGTCTACGTTCCGCAGGAAGTTTAATTTTTTTTATTTAGTGTTGCCATAGTGAACGCACACTGCTTGAAAGTAGCTTTTTTTTATTCTCTCCAGCCAGCATCAATTTTGTTTTTTTTTTCATAGTTTCAGGTTAGTTTCAGTGTCAGATCTTTAGAATTGTCAAATTCACATTCCAAATATTTTGGCTGTGCTTGGGCAGAGTTCATTGAACCTTCTTTGTGAAATTTAGTTGTAAACAAATTCAGAATATTCAAATCTCGATAGTTTTCTAGCGAATCCAGGGATTCCTGCGCTGGAAACTCCGATTCCTTTCATTTCCGATCTGGCGTGGTCTTGTCGGGTCGGCGTTCCTGTAGTTCTAAATTTTTTAATAAGAATCCGTGAATTTTAACTTCATCTCAGCTGGTAAGCATCTATTTCATTGGCTTTCTATCGACGGCTGACAATCCTGTGAGCCTGGAATTTATATTTTGTGGTCTTTGTCGTAGGACTCGTCGGCGCGTGCGCAGGGCCTTACTCGTGGTGTACTCTTTGATCAGACCAGCTTTTTCATCATTCACCCACGAGCGGACGGAAGCCCAGGAGAGTGCTTTCCCGGCGAAGACGCGGCGACCGAGTCCAGCTGAGGATTCAGCTCTTGTCTCGGTGGACAAAAACCCCGTTCGGGGTGAGTTAGTTTTCTTGTGATCCGCCGCCAATCCCTCAGTGACGTGGTCAGTCAGTAATTGGTTGATTTCTTCAACAGGTTTTTTTTATCTACCCCTCTTCTTCTCTCAACATCTCGAGTCACCAGCCGAGGCCTCGCAGACGGGATCCCACCTGGAGCGGTGCTGTCTTCGCAGTGAGCTGGCCCCCTTCCTTCGAGACCGGCCGCTGCGAACCACTCCACGGTACCCTCAGTCTCCGAGCGTTCTCTCTCGGCTGAGTTCCATTACTTCTGTGTCGTCAACCTCTAACCCTCAAAACAGTCTACACACCTTTGATGCTGCCTTCTGCAGTATCCGTTCAATCTTAAATTTAAACGTTAAGCTGGTTGCTGGTACAAGTCTGATCGTGTTGGCTCTCCACGAACCCTGTAAACCCTAGATTAATTTAGATGCTCATGTGAGCTAGCCGTAGCATCTTACTTACCTAACCTATCTTTCTTAAAGGCGCCCAACTTACTTTCTTACTACTTTCTAATTTCTTTTTAATAAATGTTTATCATTTAAAACTTGTTTCCATTCATTCATCATCCCTCCCGGTTAGGTAGCTTCGAAATAACAAACGTTACAGCTATACACCTTTTCTTTTGGGTCTACTCTTAGCAACGTCAGTCAGACGTGCATTCAGAATTTGAGTTTCATGGCACATAAAGTCATGGAGTTTGCTATGCTTGGCAGCATAAAGACCGTATTCCCAAAATCGAGATTCAAAATCGAACAAAGGTAAAAAATTTGATGTTGAGTTGAGCAGGGCACATGGAAAGGCCAAGAACGATAAGTGGAGTAAGCTGATAACTGAATGGCGACCAAGAACAAAGTACAAAAACGTCGGTAGTCCAGCAGCGCTATGGGCTGACGACATAGCATCTATTGAGGACCGGACTTGGATGAGGAGAGCGGCGGACCATGGAGATTGGCAAACGCAAACGGAGGCCTATACCCAGCAGCGAGTGAAGTCGAGCTGCGGATTATCGATGATGATGATGGCTTAGAAAAAAATGAGGGTACTAACGGAATTTCAAATAAATTACCTGCGATTGACTCGAAAATATCTCTTGAAGAACTGTTGTAAGTGGAATATTGTCACCTAACGTCTCATGTTGACTTGGTTTTCATCATCTGCAGAAGTGCCAAGCTCATCTTCATCATAACTAACCATTGGTACCGGATCTTCACTCACAGTACCACAGGTATCGTCGTAACTCTATAGTGGCAATGTATAGTATGCTATACATACTCATTATCGTGTTGTTTTCTATGAATGTGGCATTGTATAGTATAATATATGTGCCTTTTTTTTTAAACTATAAAAATAAGATTTTTTTTATTTACTATTCTTGTGTCTCTATAGCCTAAATAAGCTAGTTCAAAAACAATTTTCGCTAAATTTAAAAAAAAATTGCTCTGCTACCTTAAGGGTTAAATTAAACTTCCAAAGGTTTTGTCCTTTTAATAAAAGAGTGCCTCGAGGTTAATAAAAAGCAACAAAAGTGTCTCGTTAACAAACAATTTATCAAAATCTTCTCAAAAACAGAACAATAAAACAAGAATACTTCACTGAATTTAATTTTCAAGGAGGTTCTCAAGTTTCACTCGACAACTCAAGTTTTGAGCGATTCATTTCTACTGATCTATTTCTGTTTTTCTTAGAATTTCGGAGTTTATTTGAGTTTAAAATTTATCCACGGCAAATTTGAATTGGCTTCGCAGTTTTGTTTATGGAAACTTTCTCTTCCTGCCCAGAAAAAGCATCAGTAATAAGTACATTACAATACTCTCAACGGATGTTTGTCCCTCTGACGTTAGGTGCAACAAAGAATAACGCATATAGTTACTGCTTAAAATAAGCGAGATAAGACGATACTTACAGCCAACTTCAGAGAGACAAAGATCCATTGTGACTCTTGAATGTATTTTTACAAAAAAACAAATCGTGATTCTGAGAATTGAGCTTTTTCATTATAAATATTCGTGGATTATACTATGTAAATTTAAAGCATAATATTCGGAAAAATAGCCATTAAAAAAGACAACAGGTAACAATGTGGTTTAATAGGTAGTGCTGTCTTTGTCTCGTTAATTCTAAAATATAGGAAAGGAAGAAAGACAGCGATATACAGTGATGTAAGTTAAAGTGATTACAACTTACTATTTAAGGTCAAATTCCTTGGTATCTACCGGTACAAAACACTATTTACCCTGAGCAAATAAAACTTCAAACCTCTTTCAATAACAGAACATCTTTCTCTCTCACACCCATACACAAATTGACATCAAACAGTGACAGCAACACTTGGTAACCCCACTATTGGTTTTTGACCCCGCTAGTGACATTTAACCCCGCTAGTGACCCAATGACCTCACTAGTGATCCGTGACCCCGCTAGTGACAAAATAACTCCTCTTGTGACCCAGTGACCCCACTACGTGTGACCTCCGAGTGATCATAACGTGAGGGCAAGGCCTAGGGCTGTTAGGAGTATGCTGCTGAAGGAGGCTGCACCTGAAACAATTAAAAGTGTTATACGGAGAAAAACCAATAAATAGGCCTAAAAAGGAAATTAGCTTAACAATTTTGTATTCAATTCAAAGATAGAAACCACTTGATGTGCCCTAACTTTGAGCAATCGACCTGTCCCGGGCATATTTGAAGTTTAGCCTAGCATCCGGAAGAAGACTTTGCCTCAGCAAATGTTCTCTTTGAAATTCGACTTGATCTGCAAATGCTGACTGCATCCATGTAGTCAGAAACTATGGAACTCTTCTTTCGTGATCCAGATTTTAGTATGACCGGGTTTTAGCCACACAAGGGTCACAGGACAGCAAGTAGACCACCGGCTAACTGGTGTGATGATATTATGGCGCAATAAGTGTGTGGAGGAGGATATTCAACTGGCACAGGTTCGAAAAGTGGCATAATGATAAAGAGGCCTATGATATATAGGCATGTGGGGCGAATTAGATAGGTAGAGTTTGCGTCATGTAAAAAGAACGCTGGAAGAAAGTGGAGGGGGTGCGTTTGTCTCTTGTTTGCGAATAGGTAACCCATGCGCAAACATGAGACAAAACACACTCCCTCCACTTCTTCCAGCGTTTTTTTATATAACGCGACCTCTAGGTGAAGGTATACCTGAAGAGTCCTCGCCGGTGACGGAGGCGGGATGAGGCGCGTCTTCCTTGACCAGCACCGGTGCACTCTGCCGCGCGTAGATGTCGAAGATGGTCGCTGCACAGCTCAGAGTGAACTGGCCTGATGGCGGCGGCACCAGGGTGTAGCTAAAGACAAAGCATTCAATGCTATTTTACAAGGCATTGAAGAGGATGGGGCATCGAAAAGAAGGCTACTGTTTGTTGCTCTGGTTCTTCACGATTTTGGTCGCTAAGGGACAAGACTAAAATTAACTAGCTTATGAAGTTTCAATATGATCTCAGAGATCCTACTGAATAAATGATTTTTGACTGTGAGTCAAACGTTACAGGTGGCTCCACTACACAGATTACCCGTGACCAAGAGAGCTGTAACGCACTCGAAACGTTGGGAAATAATGAACTAAGTTAATTACGCGATAAAATCACGTTAGTTCGTTTCAATTATGTCTACAGATCGCGAAAGTTTAAAATGTGATGTTACAGGATTCTTCAGGATATCAGCAACTTTTGAGTCAAGAATACCTGAGTATTTCAATATCCTCCTTCTCGACATCCTTGTTGTAGACGTATGCCTCGTGGTAGACGCGGTGGAGGTTGGAGCTGGTGAAGGTCAGCCCCATGCGGTAAGGTTCCACCTCCAGGATCGAAATCTCCAGCTGGCTGAACGCTCCACGCTCCTTGAAGTCCTGATCCGAGGGTCGGGAGATGGTTTCTGCTATCTGTTAGGGGCAAAGTACTGCTAAGTAACAGTAAGTAAGTACAGCGCGCTGCCCGCGAGTGACCCACTCGCCGTCCGCGCGTGGCGAGACGGTGCTGCAGAGTCATTCTCTGTACCCCATTCTGTAGACTCACTTCGAATTCACTCAAGTGACCAAGCTCACTAAATACACAAGAATGTATTGTGAGATTCAAATTTTGAATACGAAATTTGAAATCTCACAGCGGATTCAGCTCTTCGACGTTTGAAGTGAGTTTACAGATTGACTATGCTGGTCGGATGCTGGGTAGTTCCAAAGAATTTATAACCTGTGACCTTAAAAGAAGTATAAAAGAAAGTATCCGTACTTCCATTGGCTTAGCTAATTTGGCTACGGTAACCGCTTACCATCAGGTGGGCCGTATGTTTGCCTGCTACCTTAGTGAAAAAAAAAAGTATATTTTAACCGACTTCGAAAAAAGGAGGAGGTTCTCAGTTCGTCGGAATCTTTTTTTTTTTTTATGTATGTTCACCGATTACTCGAAGACGCCTCGACCGATTTCAAAAATTCTTTTTTTGTTTGAAAGGGTACACTTTCCAATTGGTCCTTTTGGTCATCAGGTCAGGATCTGATGATGGGATCTTGGAGAAATCGAGGTAACTCTTCAAATTTTATAGGCACACTTGAAGCGATTAGGGTATTTTTTAAAAGCTTTATAGGTTATCGGTGACAATGCAATATTATGGTAACATTGAGCTGATCTGATGATGGAGTCAGGAGCTGTTCAACAGAACTCCTCAGAAAATAGGCCGATTGAGTTGAAACTCGGCACGTCTGTCACGTTCCAACTACAATGTAATAATATGGTCACAACGAGCTGATCTGAGGATGAAGTCAGGAGCTGTTCAACAGAACTCCTCAGTAAATAGTCTGATTGAGTTGAAACTTGGAACTCAGCATGTTGGTCAAGCTCCGACTACAATGTAATAATAAGGTGACAGCTAGCTGATCTGATGATGGAGTCAGGACCTGGCCAATGGAACTTCTCAGTGAATAACAGTATAACATCCATGTTTGGGCTAATTTTAATTAGCTCACCCAATAACAGTTTGTATTGAAGTCGGTTTTTTAACATTTTTAATTTAGCCACTTGTTCTAGTACTGATGATATTATAATTTAGAAGTAAATTGCAAACCCATTACCGCTTATTAGAAATATTACGTGAACATCAAAATCTATTATGTTCAAAAAGTCTTGAACCAGAACACGGTTTGTCATATTTACATTTCGACCCACTTTTTTGCAAAAGTAACTTCTACAAATTCCTGATTTCGTGCTCTCAAAAACAGAAAGTCCGTTTTCTTTCCGGCCCAGTGGACAAAAACAACAGAACCCGGACACAAACCCTTCCATCATCCGCAAAGTATTCAAAAAGCTGCTAAAGAAAAGTCCCGATTTGTGTTTTTATTGTAACTCCGTAGTACTGCGGAGCTAAAGTGGCCACTTTTGATGAAACATCAGATTTTTCATCGAATAAAACATCTGATGAAATATCTAATTTTTCATCAAATGTTTCTTTCATCTATGAAACATTTGATGAAAAATTAGATGTTTTATTACATGAAAAATCTGATGTTTCATCAAAGTGGCCACTTTAGATCACCTGGTCTGGTAATGTCAAATCCATTTTTAACCAAACTTCAAAATAAGGAGGAGGTTCTCAAACCTCTTTATGTGTACCGATTACTCGAAGAGCCGAGCGTGCAAGTGAGAGCGCGGAACAAGTGATAGAGAGGCACGATCGTTCATCAATGTTTTCTGACGTTATCAGCTAAAATTATCGTCCGTAAACCGACTTTACAGACAATCATTTTTTTCTATATGAGAAGAACATTGATGCATGCATGGGTTCAAAGCCACACCTTTGTCTTGAAAGCTGGGGTATTATCCTACTCGCCCTTACATCCAGTCCAAAAACATAAATCATTTCAGGAAAAGACCGGACGTTAGCCGGATAATCCGAACACAGATCTCTCAAAAGCCGGCAACCAGCCCGGCCCTACAGGAAACAATACGGCATTATTCATAGAATTTTAATAATTACTGAGGTTATTGTTATTTAGTTTTTTGTTTCGCCGATCAATTCGAGAATCGGGAAAATAGACATTTGAAATGGAAATTCAATCTTACTTTATCGTTTTTGTGGCGTTCTTTGTAAAATTGTTACTGAGGTCCTATTAACATGCTTTACCAGCCATCACAATAGGAATTGAACTAATGCCGCCTCTTTTCATTGACTGAGAGTGAAAAGAGACGGCATATAGTTCAATTCCTATTCCTATCGGGCAATAGTTTGGTCGGACTTAGCAGAATCACAATATGAATTGAACTAATGCCGTCTCTTTTCATTGACTGAGAGTGAAAAGAGACGGCATATAGTTCAATTCCTATGTAATTCTGCTATAGCGACCTTTTTAAGCCCGCTGGTAGTTTGTTAGGACCCCTTGCACACTGCAAACTTTTCTATTGGCCGATAGTTGGTTGCGTTGGGCTGATAGTACAAACATGCTGATACTGAATCGTTGTAGTGTGCGCACTTGCATACTTGTTCATACGGAGTTAATCTTCGTAAAGTCCGACCAAACTATTGGCCGATTGAAAAGTTTGCAGTGAGCGAGGAGTCTTAGAGACTTTTGTAACGCCGGCTCCATACGTTGGGACCAACGTTGGTCCCAACGTTGGGGCCAAGATTTCGTGAACCATCCACACGTTGGCGATACACCAGTCTTGTTCCGTCAGAGCCAACGTGCAGACGTCCGATGTCTGCGCGTCCGATACAGAAATTGAAATTTCTCTAAGTGATTTTACATTACTGAATACCAATTTTATCACAATCACATCACATCATGTCACTATCACACTTCACACAACACACTATATTATAAATGCGAAAGTTTGGATGTTTGGATGTATGTTTGTTCCTCTATAACACGACAACCACATAACCGATATGGGTGAAATTTAAAATATAGATAGATAATAACCGGAAATAGGACATAGGCTACTTTTTATCCCAAAAAATTGCACGGTTCCCGTAACATAAAAAAAAATAGTAGACTCCATCATCAGATCAGCTTGCTGTCACCATATTATTACATTGTAGTCAGAACTTGACAAATATGCCGAGTTTCAACTCAATCGGCCTATTTACTGAGGAGTTCTGTTGAACAGCTCTTGACTCCATCATCAGATCAGCTTGTAGCTTGTTGTGGATGCGGGGTAACCCCGCATCCACACGTTGGGGCCAACGTTGGTCCCAATGCCTCTCACCAACGTGTGGTGCTGACAAAATAGCTTGGCGCCAACGTTGGGGCCAACGTTGGGGCTTGGCCGTGCCGTGTCGGTTTTATCAAAGGAAGTTGGCGCGCCAACGTTGGGGATCCGTCCACACGTTGGCGCTATGCTCAGTCCCGTTTCGACGCGCATCGTGAGCGCACGTGTCGACTGACGAGCGAGAATGTCATCGTATTCCTTATTTATTGTGTTTGTAGGACTATCGGGCTGAAATTTTGCACACTTATAGATTCTCGGTGACAATGAAATATTATGGTATCAACAAGCTGATCTGATGATGGAGTCAAGAGCTGTTCAACAGAACTCCTCAGTAAATAAGCCGATTGAGTTGAAACTCGGTATATTTGTCAAGTTCTGACTACAATGTAATAATATGGTGACAGCGAGCTGATCTGATGATGGAGTCTACTATTTTTTTTTTATTTTACGGGAACCGTGCAATTTTTTGGGATAAAATGTAGCCTATGTCCTATTTCCGGTTATTATCTATCTATATTTTAAATATCACCCATATCGGTTAAGTGGTTGTCGTGTTAGAGAGGAACAAACATACATCCAAACATCCAAACTTTCGCTTTTATAATATAGTGTGTTGTGTGAAGTGTGATAGTGACATGATGTGATGTGATTGTGATAAAATTGGTATTCAGTAATGTAAAATCACTTCGAGAAATTTCAATTTCTGTATCGGACGCGCAGACATCGGACGTCTGCACGTTGGCTCTGACGGAACAAGACTGGTGTATCGCCAACGTGTGGATGGTTCACGAAATCTTGGCCCCAACGTTGGGACCAACGTTGGTCCCAACGTATGGAGCCGGCGTAACAATTTTTAGGGTTCCGTACCTTAAAAGGTAAAAAAAGGAACCCTTATAAGATCACTTTCTTGTCCGTCTGTCTGTCTGTCTGTCTGTCTGTCTGTCTGTCCGTCTGTCTGTCTGTCCGTGTGTCACCATCGATTATCTCAGGAACGGGTAGAGCTAGCAAGTTGAAATTTATACCATATACTGAGGTCTATAGTCCCTATTGTGAGTATAAAAATCAAGGTACCAAAACTTACCTTAATTATCTACTTTTTTTATTTTTCGGAATTTTTCCTTTACTTGTGCTAGAAGACCTTGCTTGTAACCAAAATTGACAATTCTAGGTCAACCGGAAGTACCCTAGAGGTTTTGGGTCGAAAACCCAAATAGTAGTTCCCGTTGACCTAGAATAACGAAATTTGGCAAAAAGCAAGGTCTTATAGCACAAATAAAGGAAAAATTCCAAAAAGTTAAAAAAGTTGAAAATTAAAGGGTGTTCCCATACATACATAGTTGACGCCAATTAAAATTGTCCTCCGAGTTGTATGGGCGCTCATACAATTAAGCGGACTGACTAGCTTAATTGGCACCATGGCTAGGTACGGAACCCTCGGCGTACGAGTTCGACTCGCACTTGACCGGTTTTTATTTTTAATAATTCTAGATTTGTGCCGTTGTCGCCGCGATGTGTGCATTGTGTGTGACGCATATTCGTCTATAACTGCTACGATAACGCAATGGCACAGAAGTCTTCTGTGCGCAATGGTAAGAGCGTCCAAAGCAAATTAATACTGCACAGGTGAATGGCTGGTTCGAATCCTAGTAAAAATACATTTTTGTAACATTTTATTTATTTGAGTCGTTCTGGCAAATAATTTCTCGTAGTAGCCCACGGCAGCTTTAAATTTAAACTTTAGGGGGGCCTTTTTGCATCTTAAATACAAAATGTAATTAATTTCGCTTTTGTACCTTGTGCTCATCCAGGATCCAGGTGATGTTGGGAGCAGGGTACGCCTCGTCCACGGAGCAGTTGGCACGGATGACGTCACCGCGTGCGTAGCTGTCCCGGGATAGCACGATCTGAGGCGCGCGGAACGGTGGATCTAGGACAAGAAAAAGTCTAAGGCGCGGGACATACAGAAAAGATGTAAGACGCAGACGGGGCGCGGACATTTGTCTCTTCCGCATCCCTTTCATCAAAAAATGTATAGAAGCGTCGCGACCCAAAACTTACAGAAGAGACGGGACGCGGACGCAACACTGTTCGCTGGCGCCCTGTCCACGATGCGTCCTCGTCTTACGTCTCTTCTGTCTGGCCCGCGCCTAAGGTATTTAGGTATTTATATTTATCTGGGGCACGGAATTGCCCCCGCCAAGTCGAGCACTGCCGTACCATCCTTTTCTCGAAGCCATTCGGGTCATTTACGACCCCTCTGTAACTTTGTTGTGGAAAAGACTAGAAGCCTAAATTTTCAGTGACCAAGAGGGCATCACATAGCGAGATATATTTCCAAATAACATTAAATTTGAACCAGTAGTCAAGTCGTTAAATTCTCGGTCCCTGCTTTTAAGTCGTGAAAAAGGAAAATCATTGATAATTTAACTTCGATGTGGCCCGGCTGCGCCAAATTACTCACCAACAACAGTAAGCGGCGCTGAGCGGATGTCGGTATGGAAGAGCGGCGCGTCAGCGGACACTTCGCACTGGTAGTCGCCGCTCAGCCGCCGGTGCATGCTCGAGATCCGAACCTGCTGGTTATCCGACTGCGCCAACTAAAAAAAATTATTAACCTCGGTCAAGTCAGTTTTGTCAAATTCAATTCTGACAATTTTGTTTACTTGTTTAAGAATGTAGGTTGATTTATCTATCGTATTTTTCTGTCTCTTGGACATATTATTTCCTCATATAGTGTGGTTCTGACGGAAGATCAGCGTTGTGTTTTTACCCGGCTGACTGTCAAGTCACCCGGGTTATGTAGATCGCGCGTTTCTATGTATGTGGGTGGGTTCGTTCGTTCGTTCGTATGTAAGTAATATTCTTTATTACCACGTTTCTCCTAAACGGCTGGATGGATTTTGATGAATGAGGTATCGTTAGAATTGTCTCCATCTCGATTGTGCTCTAGGATACTTTTTATTTCGATAAATCAAATAGTGCGGCTAAAAAATGCAACAATGTGTGAATTTTCAAAATGAAAATCACGCTATCATATCAAAATCCATGTCAAAATCAAGAAGTTAGTGAACTGATATCAAATATAATTTTTTTTTAAATCTAACATGACATCTTCGAAGACTAAGTCGAGTCTCAAAATTTTTGAAAATCTATTTTTTGCCCTAAATAGAATTGCTAACCAAAACGCATTCTAAAACTTTTTATTTAGTCACACGCAACGTTTAGAACAAACTGCATCGAAATTGGTTCAGCCATTTAGGAGATATCTCATATTTAAGAAATAACTTACGCATTTAATTTAGGTACTCACAGAGCCATCTGTGTGTCAACTGTGACAACAACGTTTAGGAAAATGCGCACGGCATCGAACCCTAGATACCTACATAATAATAAAATTGTAATTTAATTTTGTTTTGTGATTGATAAGATAATGCTGTTTCCAACTTTTCAGTTCAGCCGGGTTTTTTTATTTTTGAATAAATTGCTTGTTACAAACACAACATAGTGCTGAGTCAGCGCCATTGTAACATAAGCTTTGTATTACTATTACTTAGGTAGTAATTTTGTACTGTGTGTGTTTATGTTGTTTATGTTACAAATAAACCGTTTCATTTTTCATTTCAATTTTTACTTGATTTCTTATGAGTTGTGATTTATTCTAGGACAGTTTTTAGTATTCATTACCTAGCTATTATTACTTTAAAATACCCTGAAAAATTATTGAAACTTCCCTTGAAAACGTGTACCAATAGTTGCGAATTACGATATTTACATGTGGTATGTAATGCTGTTGTCAAAGTTTTTTTATAATTTTTTCGACCAATTTTATTTTCATTGAATTTATCCAATTAAAAACTAAGAACTCCAAATGACCAACCTACCAAAATTTTTTTTTGCAGGAGATCTTTTTCTACCGGGTAGGTACTTTTTTAGGAGTCTGAGATTTAGAGAACATGCTACTTACGTCTACTTCAGCTCCTGGAAGTGGAAAGACCATGGAAGGCGGCATCTCTCTTGGCACGTATCTGTAGAACTCAGTTTCTGCTCGGTACCACCTACAAGACATAATAAATGTGTATTTCATAATGTTTTTTTTAATGAAGCGCCTGTAGTGTCTTATTTGGGACATCTATTACAACACGAGCGCTACAATCTGCTCCAGCTGATCATGATGGGCAAAATACCTGACAAAAGAGGAGTTGGAAGACGAAGAACATCTTGGCTTTGCAATATAAGAGATTGGACAGGAATTAAGAAAACGGAAGATCTGTTTAGGCTAGCACTAGACAAAGAAAATTTTAGCAGGATGACAGCTAACCTTCGGTAATGGAGAGGCAATAGAAGAAGAAGAAGATAATGATGAAACTAAAAATAAAAATGATGAAAACGATGAAATACCTGATGGAGTAGAGAGCGGCTCCCTCCAGGTCGTAGGAGCAGCGGAGGACGACGGACTCGCCCTCGCCCGAGAGGACGGCGCGCGGCACGCTGATCGACAGGTTGCGGAGGGACCATACTCCTCCTGGCGAAGATAAACATCATTATAAGTCAAAGTCTACCACAGAAATCATTTATTTTTACCAAATTTTATTTTGACCAGCAAAATTTTCTGAACCTATTTTTTTAAATATTTTTTAATTGTAAAAACTTTTTTTTCGTAAAAATAATAATATCAAGAGCAATATTTCTTAACAGGATATATTGTAAAACTAAAATGTACAAAACTATTACCTACCTACTCTCAAAGTCAGCGAAAGCCGAAAATTATTAAAACCTTTATTGTTCATGATAAAAAAATCTTAGCATCTATAAAACAGTTTAGCAGCATTATCAAATTAAATTCATTAACACGAGCGGATTATTTAAAATAGCCACTTATCCAGGGCGGAGGCGTGGACTATTAAGAGTGAACTAATAGCAGATGCTACGGATAATTTTAATTAAAAACTATTTAGCAAGAGAAACGTGTTGGTAATTAATAGTTTGCGGGCGGAGCTAGAAGTCGAAGTCGTGCTGCCGAAAATAGTTTTATCTTAAACTAGCAGCGCCCTCGCGGTGTTGCCCCCGTAGTGATGGTATATGGTGATGATGATGATGATGAAAGCCTATAACCTTCCTCAAGAGTTTAGCTAACAAATGCAGGAACAATTTTTCAAATCGGACTGGTGGTTCCTGAGATCAGCGCGTTCATAGTATAGATATAGAAGTATAGATAAACTCTGAATTTCATTTAAGATGTCAAATGAGAGCCATGTTGCTGGAATATAGTACCTACCTCGACTTTCGATCCGATGGTCGTGGCTTCAAATCCTGGCTGAAGGAAGTGAAGGAAAACGTCGTGAGGAAACCTGCGGCTTAGTCAGCCTCTCACGCGTTACCATGTATTTCCTGTGGATAGTAAAACTAAGGTGCTGCGCAAGCCTACTCAAATAATGAATATGATTTGTACTACCTATAATGTTATTTGAGAAACTCATTTAATTATTTTAGCTGGGATCCATACCAGCTGGCTTTTAAATTACAGTCCAAGTACTAGACTAACATAACTGAAGTAACCTGCTTTGTACTCCCGATTTCTGACATTTTCGGCTTCTGGTTTCCGAGTTTGGCCCACGTTTCTTGCCCGCACTAGTAATTAATTCAAAGTAAAGTTATATCCTCGAATGTGTGAATTCAATTAGGCAAGTTGGTTCCCCGCGCGATCCAACTTTGCTTATTTGATTAGCTTCTACCTTTCATCCGTTATATTTATTTAGCTTCTTATTTCTGTGGAAGATCGATGAGCTCCCAGCGGCTTTGTGGAACACAACTGTTGATTTGGAATTATAAGTGCTTTGAAAAGTGAAGTTTTGATGTTATTTGGGTATGTCGTGGTAATAGGCCTTTAGATCTTTACTAGATGATTTATACAGTGTCAGAATGCAATCTTTGCCTATAGGGATACTGTAGTACCTGGGACAATGTTGAGATGGAGTATGCCCAGCACCTACACCATCTTCTCAGCTTAACCGGCCATATCCACAGGAAAGACATGGTCAATACGCGTGGGGCTGACTCGCGAGTTTCCTCATGATGTTTTACTTCACCGTATAAAGCTGCGCATATAAATTTCGAAATGAAAAATCCATTGATACACGGCCTGGATTCGATCCCACGACCTTTGGATCGAAAGTCGAGGTACTATCCCCCTCGGCCAACACGGCTCTATGTCGTGGTTCTGAATAAATATAAATAATGCTGGACATTCAACATAGCTTTATCTAGTCCCAAAGTAAGCAGATCTTGTGTGGAACTACATGACTGCCAAACTACTTATATATTTAGTATACTTTGTTAATAAATACATTGTAAGTACATAGAAAAACACCCAGACCCAAGACAAATATTTACAGATCTTTTAAACATTTGCCTCGAGGCGGGAATCGAACCAGCAACCTTCTATACTTCAGGCCGACCTTCGCCCACTGCGCCACAGAGGTCATCAAAGTGATATTTCTGATAATTACCTATCTAAATAGTTTCGAAGGTAATTTCATGTCAGTATAATAATAATAATGACACGTAATTATCAGCTTTCAATTCCATTAGTAATTGTATCACTTTGACTTTGAGCTAGGTGACCCAGTCCTTTGAACGTCCTTGTGTAACTTCTTATGACGGAATCACCTGGGACTTATAGTATACTTACTAGCTGTTACCCGCGACTTCGTACGCGTCATAAGCGAGCCGATCTTTTTTTAGACAAACGCAACATGTGACACTTGATATATAATTGAGGTGTTATGATTCAGATAATATTTACTAACGGGGCATCCACACTGCAGTTATTTTTTGTTGATCAACATTTCCAAATGTTACTCAGCAACATCCGACAACAAAAAGTTATTTAAAGTTATTAAGTAAATGTTGCCGTGTTAGCCTTTGTTATATTTTATTAATTTATGGTATAGGCAGTATGGACGCGATGAGTAACATTCAAGAAATAGTAACAAGTAGCCACAAAAGTTACAGAAAGTTACCTAATGTCAACAAAAAATAACTGCGGTGTGGATGCACCGTTAAGTATAATTCAGGGACATATTATTTAGATCTATAATATTAGTAGCATAAGTATGATTGACCTAGTTTCAAGCGACTAAGACAGGACAAGCGTTGAATAGTTTCCATAAGACTTCCTGAAGATGACCACAAACTCTAAACTTCCACACAATCAATTACAGAGGCGTGCATAATCCACGGTCGTTAGGGGCTTATGTGAGCAGCTGCTCCTATACCCTCGTAGACTGGGAGCTAGCGGTGGCTTTCTTACGTCATACAATATTGACGACTTCAATCGTTGCAAGAGAGAATGAGAAATTATCGCTATTAATTATATATTAAATTATACTATTTTCTAATCAGAGGGCCGACTGACGGTGAACATTATAGGAAGTGGATTTACATGGTGTAACTGTGATGGATCCGTAAAATATACTTACATCTCTATTTAGTGTCCTAAAATATCGACAACCGTCAGTTTAAATACATCCCACTGATTAAAGAGACATCGCCGCAGCAGACCACGCAAGCGATGGTCGCGATGGTCGCATCACTTGCGTGGTTGACAGTTCATATTTCACTGGTTACTAAACATTCAGTAACCAGTTTAAGTGTTGGTGTCGGATCACAAATATTGGAAAACTCGAGGGTGACCCGATCTGTAACCTGGTGTTATGAATAAATAATTGTATTGTTTTGGTGACCTTTGCCCAGCAGTGGGTCATTATAGGTCAACAATAACAATACCCCACTGATTGATGAAAACCAGATCAAATTCCACTACATTGATACATGAACAAACGTACAAGAAATTAAGCAATATTGAGAAATTCGTTATAAAGCCAATAAGTCAATCGTCGAATAACTTTTCATATTCACACTTACATATTTTCTATACAATTGTTGTTAAATTATTAAGTTTTATGGCCTATGATAATGAAAAAAGACCTAAAAATTTTAATAAATAAAAACTTAAGAAAAAAAAAAAACCGGTCAAGTGCGAGTAGAACTCGTACGCCGAGGGTTCCGTACCTACTCATTATACCCATTATGTTATTGTAGCCCGCTTATTTGTATGAGCGCCCATACAACTCAGAGGACAATCTTAATTGGCGTCAACTATGTATGTATGGGAACACCCTTTAATTTTCAACTTTTTTAACTTTTTGGAATTTTTCCTTTATTTGTGTTATAAAACCTTGCTTTTTGCCAAATTTCGTGATTCTAGGTCAACGGGAACTACCATTTAGGTTTTCAACCCAAAACCTCTAGGGTACTTCCGGTTGACCTAGAATTGTCAAATTTGGTTACAAGCAAGGTCTTACAGCACAAGTAAAGGAAAAATTCCGAAAAATAAAAAAGTTGATAATTAAGGTAAGTTTTGGTACTTACAAGTTTTCACGAAAACCTAAATTTACCTATATCTTTTTATAGTGTTGACTCAGGACCTTGATTTTTATAGTCACAATAGGGACTATAGACCTCAGTATATGGTATAAGTTTCAACTTGCTAGCTCCACCCGTTCCTGAGATAATCGATGGTGACACACGGACAGACGGACAGACGGACAGACGGACAGACAGACAGACGGACAGACGGACAGACGGACAAGAAAGTGATCTTATAAGGGTTCCTTTTTTTACCTTTTAAGGTACGGAACCCTAAAAATTACAAAAGGTATCCCTAAGCCCGAAGCGCTCGTAGCGTAGCTTGGTAAGACGTTATAGAGATCGTTAAGCAACGTTCTGAATGCTCACAATTTGGATGGGTGACATCAAGTGGCATTAACAGCTGAGCGCTTCCGTGCTTCGGAGGGCACGTTAAACGGTCGGTCCTGGCGTTGAGCCATGACGGAGGCCTTCAGGCGGCCTAAAAACTCCGTCACCAGAGTTGGCCACTAGCTCATACAAATAATAAACATCAGATGTAACACAGATCTTCAATGATTTCAAGTTATATTCAAGTGTACGGCCCATTTATTTAAACCTGAAAACTTCAATCACGTTATAGTTAGAAGATATTGATAAGTAATTTAGGATAGTGTAAAGTCACCAAGACTTACGTGAGCACTTGCTACCCTTACGCTTATAGGCTAGGAGCTAACTGTGCCTTTCTTATGTCATTTAACTGATGAAAATCGTCGACAAATAAAATTGAAAGATTTACTACAATGTTTTTTTCGTTATTCTTATTTATGGTAAGTGAGCGCTTACTTTCGAACAAGAACCACAGATTCATTGTCACGATTCAAACATAAAAATTCAATAAAATTACTGAAAAACAATTTCTTTTATTCTTCACCAACGCCTAGTTCTTTACTTAAGTTTAGTTTAAATGTGAAGTCAAACTTGTCAATTTAAGTAAGTAACTACCAAAACTTTCTTATATCAATTTTTCTTTCTTACGTCAATTTGCTATTCCAAAAAATACTAACAAAAAATATTTCTCCGATTTTATCCACAAAGGAGACGCGCACCTGCTTTTCTCGTACAATCTTGTAGACGAGGAGTAAACAATACTTTTTTTACGTCATTCAAAAACAGTAGAACTGACTCAACAAATTCTGTTTTGCACAATCCACGGTCGTTAGAGGCTTGTGTGTCCCTTTATAATTAGCCCCTTTCCCTAGCCTTTGTGGTTTTGCGGTCGCTATTATGACGGTTGGCACCCATTTTGTTTTGTGGAAATGTTATCATTATAAACGAAATGAAACGGGATTACTGTATCCCTTAGGCATGGTAGACACTCTCTCAGTTGTTTAGAAAGTTCAAGAGCTTTGGAAGATGTTTTGGCATTGTTATAATGTAATGACGTCTTCAAAAATTTTTTTTTTATCATAATAATATCAGAGAGATATCCAAATACATTATTTGTTGTAACAAAACAAAAAAAAAATTGTATATGTACGTTCGGTGCGGTAGACATTCTCTCAGATCTTTAGGTATTTAAGGTATTTCGAAGATGTCTAAGGGGGTAGTCAGAGGTATGTCCAATTACATGTTGGCCTACATTTTGCAGAAATTACCATTCCATTCAACAAGTCTAATAAGAATCTTGTTTTTTTTTTCTCTGACATTGCATGATTAACCACACATTTTTTTTGACATTTGGCACCATCATAATGAGGTGATAAAAGCGATATCAGCTTCCAGTCTAGCCTGCAGCCAACACTTTGATTGTAAGTCGCTATCGGAACGTGCGGTCTGTGGGGTCTCGGACTTTGATTATTGAAATGAAACCCGATGAAGCGAGGCATTCATTAAGTCTTGATTGAGGAAGTTTTAGGTGGAATTTTGAGATGCTTATCACTTTACTCAAGGATTCATATAGATATATAAATAACTCTTTATTGTATCCAACTTAATACTAACACAAAAAACTTAGGTTTTTACATCTTTATTAGATGTTTTATACAGTGTCAGAAGGCAATCTTTGCCTACACTTATCGGGACACTAGTGCCTGGGACATTGTTGAGATGGAGTAGGCTTGCCCAGCACCTACACCATCCTCTCAACTTAACCGGCCATATCCACAAAGACAAGGACATCTCATTTCCTTTAAAATCTGTACGGAACTGGAAATAGAAAGACGAACAAAAAATACATGGAACAAGTACTGGTCAATGAAGGAGATTTTCAAAGGTAACCTACCCATTCACCTTAAAACGAAAGCGATGGAAACGTGCCTACTACCCTGCCTAACTTAGGGCTAGCGCATATATGCAACTTTTAAATCGACTAAACTGTTTCGTCGAGTTGTGTACTTGTCGTGATTTCTACACAACTAAACTGTTGAGTCGACGGAGGTGCGCATACAATCGATTTCAGTCGATTTGTAACCCAAACAAATCCAACAGTCTTGTGCAGGCAACGCTCAAGTTACCATGTCTTTTAACCATAAAGTTTTAACTTGTGCTTTACTTTATATACGTTTTAAAAGAAACCGGTCGCCCCAGCCAGAGACGACTTCCACGCATACTTCTTCCCACAGTTTCTTTTTCAAATTTATATCGGAATACTCTTTAAGGCTTTTTAAGTAAAGCGCGGGCCTTTTTTCTACACTATTAATAAACTCTTCCGTGTCGTCGGTAATGGTTCCCGCCATTGTGAGAACAAACGTTGTGCCGCTTCCAATGCAAATGCGAGACTGAACAGTCGTGGATCGACTGTTTAGTCGATGGTATGCGCACTTCAATACATTGCAATACAAAATGAGCGTGAGATCGATAGTTGTCCAACTTTTTAATCAAAAGCAGATCGATGGGGCTTTTTGATTTTTTTGTCGATCAACTATCGAGTTGATAATATGCGCACGTTCATATATTGCTGTGTACTTATGAAACACAACTAAATAGTTGTTCAACTAAAAATTGTATATATGCGCTAGCCCTTATGCTTGTCAAACATGGCCTCTCACTGTGCAAAGTTTAAAACGCATTAAAATATGTCAGAACGGTTTAGAACGAAGCTACTGTGGTCACAAATTAAAAGACAAAATCCAAAATAAGCTCATAAGAAAGAAAACCAAAGCCAAAGATGCAGTCAAAAAAGTCCTGAAGCTTAAGTGGAAATGGGCCGGCCACATTCAGAGAGGTACAGAGGAGAAATGGTCAAAATAGTAACAAATTGGTACCCAATGAACAAAAAGCGAAAACAAGGAAGACCGCATAAACGATGGAGTGACGACATAGTCAGGCTAGCAGGCAACACCTGGAGCAGAGATGCTAGAGACAGGGGGAAGTGGAAGGAGCTGGAGGAGGCTTTTACCGCTAATGCGGTCCTTACAGTAGATTAAGTTAAGTTAAGTTAAATAAATAAGTTAAGTGCTTACCCAAGTTTAAATTTAAAATATTGTGTAGAGTAAGTATAGTAGGTATTTAAGTTCTTATTATGTTCTGTAAGGAAAAATAAAGCTTATATTATTATTATTATATTATTATCCACAAACATGGTCAATACGCATGGGGCTGACTAAGCCGCGGGTTTCCTCACGATGTTTTCCTTCACCGTTTAGAGCTCGTATTAATGCGCATATAAATTCGAAATGAAAAATCCATTGATGGACGGCCAGGACGAACCTACGACCTTCGGATCGAAAGTCGAGGTACTATACCCCTCGGCCAACACGGCTCAATAGACGAAACAAGCCCCTATAAGGCGCGGGACATACAGAAAAGACGTAAGACGAGGACGCGTCGCAGACATGTCTCTTCCGCGTCATAGAAAATGTATAAAAGCGTTGCGCCGCAAAACATACAGAAGAGACGGGGCGCCGTCACATTTTATATGAAAGGGACGCGGAAGAGACAAATGTCTGCGCCCCGTCTCTTCTATCTGGCCTCTTCTATCAGCAATGACGTTTATCACGTCGTCTGAGGAGGCTCCGGGGCAGGTCAGGCCACTAATCACGTGACACACCTGCGCCTGTCTCCGCGAGAGCCGAGCTCGATGATTTATGCTCGCCTGGCTTCGTGTACGATCGACCACTTGTCTGTGCGGTTTGTGGTTTTGATGTTTGAATCTTGGTGGTAAGTAAGGTATCAAAAATGATCATGACTGTGTTGTGTAGGTAGGTATCTATGTTCATTTTCTTAGAGTGTAGATAGAAATAGAAATAGATAGAAAATACTTTAGGTACTACTGCACACCACATTATAAAAGAAAAACAATACAACAAATTAAACTAACTTCAATATGATAGGTATACAATCGGCGGTCTTATCGCTAAAAAGCGATCTCTACCAGACAACCTGTGGATGGATAATGTGTAAGTGTGAGGCATTTAAAATAATTTTGAAGTATCTAAGATTGTAGTCAGAGGTATGTCCAAACATTTAGGTATTTGGTAAAGTTAGCGACAAAAATCGATGAACAATTTGACTTTTTCAAGTCACTTTTTCTTCACGGCATGTGTGAAATTGGTAACTTTGTATAAAATTAGGATAGAGCAGGTAATGTTAGCAAACATTTTGTTTTTAGCTCTAAGGGTTTAATTATTGTATTTAAACTCAAAATGTTCATCGATTTTTGTCGCTGACTGTACATGCACACGTTTTGCAGAAGTTAGCATTTCATAGTAATGTTTCAGTATTCGGGCATTATCAACCTAAAAATAAAACAAAAGATAGCTTACGATGACAAATGAACGCTCCAGAAAAACAACAACAGCCATCCAAAAAAATACTGTGAATAAAATCGTGTCAAAAGAAAAATATTGTTTTCGTTACAAAGACATCGCGGGTCGCCCCGAAAGCACCCCCTAGGGGTCTTGTAAACTGCGGCGTGCCCTGAGGTGTAGATGACCCTATTTCTGTGATTCATGGATATTTATAGGCAATGCTAACAAGCTAAAGAATTATACATAATTATTTCCTTTCTAATGTTAATGACTTAATCTTTGGAATTAAATGGTGTTGAATTTTAAACCGTTTGTGACGTTAAGTTCCGTGGCTCGCGTGAATACGTTGATATGTCGAGATGTCAAATTTTTTTTTTATTGGCTTAAACGATATCTACGCCTATGAAGTATCTATAAAAAAATTGACAGCTCCCTAGCTAGACAAGTTTTCGAGTTATGGCCTTGCCAACTCCTCCATTTTTCGTATTTTAGTTGACATAACTACTTGTCAATTTTTCAAGCCACTAACACACACATGTTTTTGTAGATATTTCGATTTATCAACCTACTCATTCGCCAAAATTATATTTGTTACATGATATCTCGACATATACATATGATATTTTTGATTAACTTTTAACAAATTAAAATGTCAGGTTATGGCTAACCAAAGTATTCCGTTTAAATTGTGATACATTGAGTTGTTCAGTTATGCCCGCGCGCTCTCGCGCTGGCATAACCGAACATGTCACTCGTATTGGTAAACAAAACGTCAGTTCAGAAATCTTTTTTTTTTAAGTATTGCTTTTACATGGAAAACTGATAGATTTTAATTATTCGTTAAACTATAATGACATTGCTTGATTTTTACAAGCTTTTATTATTAACTTGCGATTTTTGTTCGGGTCTACTTTTGAAAATTAAATTTGACTGACTTCCCAGTGTCTGATTAAGCTGAAATTTGGAATACCTATAGGTTCTTGGTGACAATGCAATATTATTTTAACAACGAGCTGATCTGATGATGGAGCCAGGAGCTGTTCAACAGAACTCACTTTTTTTTTAGTGAAATGTTGCAAGTTCAATTTGACCCACTTTCCAGTGTTTGATTGAGCTAAAATTTGGCACACTTATAGATTCTAGATAACAATGTAATATTATGTTAACAATAAGCTGATCTGATGCTGGAGTCAGGAGCTGTTCAACAAACCTCAATATTTGTTTGGATTAAATCTTGCAAATTCAATTTGACCCACTTCCCAGCATCTGATTGAGCTGAAATTTGGCACACTTATAGATTCTCGATGACGATGCAATACTATTGTAACAGCGACCTGATCTGA
Organism: Camptogramma bilineatum; assembly: GCA_958496255.1. Lineage (NCBI taxonomy): Eukaryota > Metazoa > Arthropoda > Insecta > Lepidoptera > Geometridae > Camptogramma > Camptogramma bilineatum. Next base: position 10,102,775 of record OY292475.1, read on the forward strand.
TGATGGAGCCAGGAGCTGTTCGACAGAACTCACTTTTTTTTTAGTGAAATCTTGCAAGTTCAATTTGACCCACTTTCCAGTGTTTGATTGAGCTAAAATTTGGCACACTTATAGATTCTAGATAACAATGTAATATTATGTTAACAGTAAGCTGATCTGATGCTGGTGTCAGGAGCTGTTCAACAAAACTCAATATTGTGTTCGGGTCAAATCTTTCAAGTTTAATTTGACCCACTTCCCAGTGTCTGATTGAGCTGAAATTTGGCACACTTATGGATTCTTGGTGACAATGCAATATTATTGTAACAACGAGCTGATCTGATGATGGAGCCAGGACCTGTTCAACAAAACTCATATTTTTTTTAGTGAATTCTTGCAAGTTTAATTTGACCCACTTTCCAGTGTCCTATTGAGCTAAAATTTGGCACACTTATAGACTCTAGACAAAAATGTAATATTATGATAACAACAAGCTGATCTGTTGCTGGAGTCAGGAGTTATTCAACAAAACTCCTCAGTAAATTTTTCGATTGAGGTGAAACTTTGCATTTTTTTCTAGTTCCGAATACATTGTAATAATATGGTGGCAATGAGCAGATGTGCTGATAAAATCTGGTTGTATTCCATTCAAATTCTCAGTGATTAACAGTAGAGCATCCGTGTTTGGGCTCATTTAAAATCAGCTTACCCTTACTATGTTAAATCTCATTTCTAAACGGTATGAATGGTTCTGAGTAATAAGTAGGTACTTCAGCAACTCAAAAAACCGGTTTTATAGTTTCTATCTGTTTGCAATCCGATAATATAGCATTGTTTACCTTCCAATATTCCATACATTAAAGGTGAATAAGTTGATATCTTTTGCAGCATAACTGGACATCTCGAGACGTAACCTAAATCTCATCAATTTTTTTGTTGACATGTCTTATATCATGGAAACTATGGGGAATTTTGGTTATTTATTGTCATCATTCGAAAGAGGGCATAAAATAACCATTGAAACAATTAACACAAATACTGTAAACTAATTTACCGAGAAACCAGAAGAGGTCAAACTTTCAAACGGCCGCCCTGAAAAGTTGGTGTTTTATACATGTCAACGTATTCACGCGTGCCACGGAGTTGTTCTCAAAACGTACCATTATTTATTCTGAAAATCCTATTTTTTTTTTTTGTAGATCAGTGTAGTTGGGTGTCATACGTTAGATCAAAGATCATTAGATCAACGTAGGGTGATCAAGCAAGCATGATTTGTGTATTATCGCATTTTAATCTTTAAACTTTTAATCCGACAAAAGTAGGTAAACTAAAACTAAAAAACATACTGAATTGATAACTAATTAAAATTTCATACTTGAGGTAACTAGTAACAATTTAATAAATATGTATTAAGATATCGTTTGATCTGTCTTTGAAAGACAAAAGGTTCAAAACATGCGTCCTCAAATAAAATCCTCCTTATATTCCCTAAACGAAGCCATCAAATTCCCTAAAAAGTAGCAATTGTCACTCGGCCATTACCAAGCCATTCGGTTATTGCTCGCGCGAGTCATTACCTCAATGGATGCAATACATTGCCGCTCGCACGAACACCCGCGCTCATTTATTACGTTCATTAGGTTCAAACGAACGCGCCGTTTGATGAGCACGCGATGGTTGGATGTGCTTCTTTCAGGTTTATCGACTACGTAAATAGTAATGGTCTTCTTAATTATTTCCCGTTTGTTATTTCTACTAAACATTTGTATTTTTCTGGGGCTATTGTAAGCACTGGCAAAATGATAACAGCGAGTCATATCTTACTAAGAAATTACCGATAAAAAATATTTAAGCAAGAACCACTAGTATTTTTATCATCCTATCCTAGGCTATTAAACGAGCAATATTTGTTTGTTAGTTTGTAATCACGTTCTCGAAAACGGCTCTAACAATTTCGATGTTTGCGGTGCGGTTTATAGGTGTGAAAAATCGATCTAGCTAGATCTTATAACTGGGAAAATTCTTTTTTGGAATTTTCACGCAAAAAGCTTTACCAGTACAATGTGGTTCGTAATTTCTGAGCTTTCGGCTGAGCGGCTAAGCGGTTAGAGTATCGGCCTGCTACGCCGAAGGCTGCGAGATCGAATCTCAGTCATTGACAGGATTTTTTTTGTCAGTTTTTTTTTTTGTTCTTTTTTCGTGTAAATTAAATTTTTGCACATGAGCAGAGCTCGGTCGCCCAGATATTACGTAAAAGAGTTTGCAGATTTAGCGATAGTTTAGTAAGTCAATGTACAAAAGCATCAGCGCCATTGTTTTTTAGTAAGTGACAGTGACTAGTTAAGTAAAATTTGGGTCTCTTCAAATCTAGAGTCAATAGGTTCCTTCTAGGTAAGCGTGCTCCATCTTAGACCATACTGTTGCTTTACATCAGGCAGGGTGTGGTCAACCGTGATCCTATTTTCGTTAAAAAAAAACCTTCACGATGAAATTTCCACGTCGTGCAAAGCTAGAGGCGCGATGTATATCAATGCAGATAGGCATTGTATTTTTCTGCAAGTCACAAGATTCAGGCCCTCCCTTTAGAATAATAATGAGATGGATGACTATGGTAAAACTACCAGTTCACTAATGCTTACGCTTATTTTAATAAGACTTAGTCACAACAAATAAGAACATACATGTACTTAGCTAAATAACATTTATAAAACCGACTTCAATATTAAACAGCAATTTTTTGCACTCTCGAGGTGCATTTCTGTTCATAACTCCGAAAACCCTCAACAGATCCTCACCAAATTTTTGTTAGTACCTATTATAAGTACCTATTATACCCTTTCAAGCAAAAAAGAATTCCGAATCGGTCCAGGCGTCTTCGAGTGAACACATAAAAAAGCACGAAAAAAAAAAGATTCCGTCGAATTGAGAACCTCCTAGTTATGTTTAAGTCGGTTTAAATTAATTTACATTTTCGTGGTTTTGTGTATACAGGCTGTATCTAGACCAGGGTTGTTGCGAATATCAGCATCAGCATCAGCATCCGCTGATGATCAGCATCATTTGAGACATCAGCATCAGCATCAGCATCCGCATTGATTGATGCTGATATTCAATGCTGATGTTCTAGTCGCGACAGGACATAGGGGGCTTTTTGTATATCGTTCGTTTAATAATAACGAGCGGACTAATGTTACTTGTTGTTTATTTATTTGTTTAAAGTCTTTATTGCACAAAATTACAAAAATAGTGCATAATTGGCGATCATAATGCCGAAGGTATTATTTTGTTGTTTTTAGCCTACACTGTACCACAGGTGGGCAAAGGTCCAACTAGGGAATGCAATCTCGCGAGGTTGGGTCTCAGGCGAGATCTCGCGAGTTTATGAAAAGCAATACCGCGAGGTATTGCCAATTTTGAGATCTCGTGAGATTGGCAGTTTTGTGTGTTCATTATTGCAAATAATCACAAAATTTGAATAAATTAGGAAAAAAATTATAAGAATTAAGTAGGTACTTATAGGTATTAAGAAATAAACATTTATTTTTACGAATTTTTTCAATAAACTTTTATGAATTTAACATTGTTTGACGTAGGTATCTATGTATCATTTTTTTAATAAACTTTTAAGTAGTAAATTTTTACGTATCTAATCAAATAAGAAATGAAATAAACAATCAGTCTTCTCTTTTAATTTAAAACAAAAGGCTTTTGATAATAAAACCGTTATTTTATAAAACAAAACTACAAGAAGTAAAAACTAAAATTAAACTAAGTTGAGTTGACTGTTAATGAGTTTACTAATAAACTGAGATATTATAATCAATTAAATAAAACTATACCTACTCAGAGATCTATTAGAAATTAAAGATGAATTAACAAAATGTACTAATCAAATGAAAAGCTTATTCAGTTCGCATCACACGCCATCATAACGAATTATTTTGAAAGTAGGTAGCTCCTTATGAAGCACAAAATGTCCAAAGAATCGTCAGCTAAACGGCTTCATATTTTGCTGGCCAGATAACCAGCAACTGAGAAGGTCCTTTCGGATTCAAAGCTAGTCTTATGCTCGAGTGCAATCTCGTTAAACTCGCGAGATCTCACCCATTTTTCAGCCAAGATTCATCTCGCTAAAAAAGACCGAGATCTCGCGAGAACGAGATTGCCAGACTTAATTGTTAAAAAAATTAAAAAGATTTTGACGACTTGAGAACCTCCTCCTTTTTTGAAGTCGGTTAAAATAAAATTACCTACCTATGATAAAATTTTCATCTACGCTACGAGTATGATTAAGTTATACTTAACTACAAATTATGCAGATTTAATCTTTTCTCAAAAACATTAAGATAGAATTCTATTTAATTACCAAAGAAAGCTTTTTCATGTAGATTCATGTGTTTTCTGTGTTTCATGTGTTTTTTGGCTAAATTAAAATTTTAGCTTAATAAAATTAAAAGACCGACTTCAATGTTATTTAGCTGCTTTTGCACTCTCGAGGTGCATTTCTGTTCATAATTCCGAAGATCCTCATCAGATTCTCACCAATTTTTTATGGCACCAATCGAAAAGTATGCCCTTTTAAACAAAAAAATAATTTTCCAATTCGGTCCAGGCATCTTCGAGTACTTAACCGGTGAAAATACATAAAAAAAGCTACGACGAATTGAGAACCACCTTGTATTAAAGTCGGTTAAAAATCAGCATCAGCATCAGCATCCGCTGATGTCAAAGTCAAAAATCAGCATCAGCATCAGCATCCGCTGATGTGTAAAAAAACTGCATCAGCAACAACCCTGATCTAGACTACCCAAGTTTTTAATTTTTTTCTCCTTTTAACCAACATTTTGGAATTCATTATCGAAATGCTTTTGAGTTTCAAACACGATCATATATAAAAAGACATGGACTTGTGATAATGCAATTAGAGATCACATGCTCTTGTTTTCTAAGGCATGGTTGTTTATGTTGTTGGCCATCTGTGGTCAACAAAGTTAGCTACTAGCTCATATGAACATACATTTATTTATAATACCTTCAATAGCTATCGAATAGTATCACATTTATTACAATCGGGGTGCATGGAAGGAGCCTCCCCGCGGCGCATCTCGGTAACAGCTAGACACGGTAACGCAGTGTCTAGTCTGGCTAATCCTTCCACCACGATGACTCAACACATCATAGGTTCTCCCCAGAACCACAACAGACCTGCTCTTACAGTAGTGTCAATTAATATAGAGGGTTTCTCTAAAACCAAAAGTGAATTGCTCGCAACTCTGTGTCAGAATACGCATTGCGATATTCTTTGTATCCAGGAGACACATCGTGGCGCTGACCAACTAAGACCCGAAATACCTGGAATGATACTTACTGTAGAATCCCCACACCCGAAATATGGAAGTGCCATCTTTGTCAGAGCTAACGTAACTATCCAGTCTGCTGCTTGGTGCTCAGACAATTCTATCGAAACATTGACCGTAGATACAGGGAATTGTACAGTCACATCCGTGTACAAACCACCGAAACAACCATTTAAATTTAATAAAACAAGCAATTTTGAAGACCGGCCTATTAAACTAGTGGTTGGAGACTTCAATAGTCACAATACAGCATGGGGCTACTCAGCTACAAATGAGGATGGTCTTGCAGTAGAGTCATGGGCGGAGGCTGAGAACTTGACATTGATTCATAATGCAAAACTACCAGCCTCTTTTAACAGCTGCCGTTGGCGTCGCGGATATAACCCCGACTTAATATTCACCAGCCCTAACATAACATCTATGTGCAAAAAATCTGTCTTACCAGCCATTCCAAATACACAACATAGACCAATTGCTCTGTACGTTGAAGCCGCTATAAAGCCTCAGGCCGTACCATTCCGTAGGCGTTTTAACTTCACGAAAGCAAATTGGGAAAAATACTCTGATGTTGTAGACTCCAAACTACTCGATCTCGATCCCATCCCGAGCAACTATGATAAGTTTGTCAACACTATTTGGACTGCTTCACGCCAGCATATTCCTCGTGGGTGTCGCACTTCTTACGTACCAGGCCTAAGTCAAGATTCCGCTATTCTCCTTGCTAAATATCAATCACTCTTCGAATCTGACCCATTCTCTGAGCATACCATTAGAACCGGTGAAAATCTAGCTCGCCAAATAAGCGAGAATCGTAAAGAGAAATGGATGTCCCTAGTCAGTAGTATAGACATGACACATAACAGTAAGAAGGCATGGCAGACCGTCCAAAAACTGACTGATGACCCCCCTCCACCTAATAATCCAGGCCAAGTTACAGCTAACCAGGTAGCTCATCAGCTTCTGCTGAATGGTAAACCACCTCACCGGTTGCCAAAAGCCACGAAACTGTCTGATCTAGATCAAGCCTCCACTAATGATCACATTAGCAAGCCGTTTGTACTTGACGAGGTTACCCGTGGCATACACTCATTAAAAAACGGAAAAGCAGCCGGCTACGACGACATTACTGTCGAACAACTAAAACATTTAGGACCAGTAGCCGTATCTTGGCTTAATGCCATGTTTAATTCCTGTCTCAAAGATCTAAAGATACCTAAACTCTGGAGACAAGCTAAGGTGATAGCGCTGCTCAAACCGGGTAAGTGTCCCAAAGACCCAAAGAGTTATCGGCCTATCTCATTACTGTGCCACAGTTTCAAACTCTTCGAACGTCTGATATTAAATCGGCTCATACCCGTTCTAGAACCCAACCTCATTCCAGAGCAAGCTGGCTTCAGGCCTGGAAAATCCTGTACAAATCAAACCTTAAGACTCACTCAATTTATTGAGGACGGTTTTGAATCTGGAATGGTTACAGGTGCTGTTTTTGTTGACCTCTCAGCTGCTTACGATACTGTCAATATAAATAGGCTTTTAGTAAAAACCAGCAACCTGACTCACGATCCTGGGTTAGTCGGTATCTTGAGTGAAATCCTGCACAACCGTAGATTCCAAGTCCATTTGAATCAAGCCAAAAGTCGGTGGAGATGCCAGAAAAACGGTCTCCCCCAGGGAAGCGTGTTGGCTCCGGCACTTTTCAATGTTTACACCAACGACCAGCCACTTTCCCCACAAACCAAACGCTTCCTCTATGCTGACGACCTAGCACTGACAGTTCAAACTCAAGATTTCAAAGAAGCTGAAGAAAAACTCTCGACCGCACTAGAAGATCTTGGGAACTACTATGCCGATAACGCCCTCCGGCCCAACCCGTCGAAAACCCAGTCGTGCCTATTTCATCTCCGCAACCATCAAGCTAACCGAACTCTGAACATCTCTTGGCAAGGTGTGAAGATTGATCACTGCAGGAGCCCACGTTATCTTGGCATCACACTTGATAGAACCTTAACATACAAATCTCACTGCCATAAGACGAAGCAAAAAGTGGGTTCAAGAAACAACCTCCTCCGGCGCTTGACATCCACTGCCTGGGGAGCCTCACCTGGCGTGCTGCGGACTACGGGATTGTCACTGTCTTTTTCTGCGGGTGAATTTGCATGCGCAGTGTGGCATCGATCCGCCCATGCGAAGGAAGTTGACACTGCCTTAAATGACACTTGCCGCATCATTACGGGCTGTCTGAAACCCACTCCCCTTGCCATGCTTTACCCTTTGGCAGGTATAGCTCCACCAAGCATCCGACGGGAGGTTGCGTGCAGTCTTGAAAAGTTGAAGCAAGAAACCGATAGCCGGCACCCTCTGTATGGTCACCTATCGCCGTCTGTTCGACTGAAAAGTCGCAAGAGCTTCCTTAATCTCACTGCATCAACGAATCTCAATCCCTCGGATGCAAGGTATAACATCTGGCAGTCCAAAAACCCTCCCCCTCCGGATTATATACTTCCATCAGAACATCTACCTCCTGGACATGAGCTTAAGTGGTCAACTTGGAAGTCTCTAAACCGACTTCGGACTCAAGTTGGCCGATGTAAAGCCAACCTGGTAAAATGGGGTTATCTGGACCCTTCCCAAAGCCAATGTGGTTGTGGAGCCCCTACGCAGGATATGCCTCATTTGCTACGATGTCCACAGTGCACAGTCACCTGCACCAGGGAGGACCTTATGCAGGCTTCCGAAAAGGGCGTAGAAGTCGCCACCTACTGGTCCAATACCGTTTAAAAATAAAATAAGTTGAGTCTCGATTCGAAAAGAAGAAGAAGAAGATTACAATCGGAGTCATGAGGAATCCAATTAGGAGCACAATACACGCGTCTGCCTCGCGCGGGCGTTGAGTATCGAGTGACAAGGTGTGACGTCACGCGGAAGATTTTAATCAGCTGATTTTATTGTTTGAGTCATGTTGGTTGTTGTAATATTGACCTTGTGTAGTGCACCTTATCTTTCAACATTGTAATGGTTTTGTGGTGTCATATTCGTAATAGGTTAATGCAAGCTAGTATCTAACTTTGGTGACGGAGTTTTTAGGCCGCCTAAAGGCCCCCGTCATGGCTTAACGACTTAAAAGCCGGGACTGACAATTTAACACGCTCTTCGAAGCATGGAAGCGCTCAGCTGTTAATGCTACTTGCGGTCACCCATCCAAATTGTGACCGCTACGTTCTTGTTGCTTACATCATATTGCTTTCTAACAAATATTTGTTAGAATGTTAGAAAGCAATATGATGTAAGCAACAAGAACGTAGCGGTTCTAATTAGAATACAACTGGAAATCTGAAAACGTTAAATTAGACAAAAAATGGCACAGAAGAAGAACCAAATAAAAGGCTAATTGAAAATCAATAAATTTTGAAACAAGACACATTATAAGAACAAACCATACCAGAAAACACCGACACAGAATCTACAACCGACAAGAACAACAAACCTCTTTTTAATTTTCAGAGCACTCGTCTAAACAAACAACCAATACTCCGCACTGATGCGAACACACAAAGACATACCTACACACTACTACACAAACAGTATCGCAAGATTCACCGTACCAAACAAATACACATGAGTAACGCAGTTTTCAATCTTGAATTCAAAACAGGACGGTTCATTTTGTTCTGACAGTCCTAGATTTATCAAAGTGTAAACACGTATGTTTGTTTTTGAAATAATCGGTTGATATTTTGTAAATCTTTTGCTATTCAAATCAATGTGTAAATAAAATAATGTGTAGCGGGGTTGAGGGCGGTGACGGGGAATAAAACGACTTCTTTGTACGACAGCGACGAGGGGGGGTTTTATTTGCGATAAGTAAAAATATCACAGGATCAGAATGTCTAACGCTTTCAACAGTATAGTCCCAGCGAGGTGGAAGCTATCTGCTTGCCGCGTAGACGGAGCTAAGCTAGGATACCAATCGATGTTTGCAGTTGTGAGGTCCTTCCGAAGGCAAAACACTTCGATAGCGCGTTCTAATTTTACCTGTGGCGCCATCTAGTTGTTTTCGGTGACACTAAAATGTTAGGCTTGTACTAGTGTGTATTCGCAATGTTACAGTCTCCCCCTCTGTCTCTGAAGACGTCCCGGTGAAAGAGACAGTTTCGGATTTCCTTAATTATCATTATTCTTACGTGGTCTTCCACGCGGCCGTCTTTCTTTGTTTTCATTCTCTTCTTCGTTTCTCTTCTTTGGACGTCCCCTTTTCCTGATTGGTAGAGTGGGACTTGGGATTGGAGCGTTATCTATTCCATGGTAGTGGCGAAGTGCTGAGGCGTGATAAAGACCCACTACTTCATTTGTATCAGTGTCGCAGTCAACAGCGCAGAACCCAATTTCTTTTGCTGCTGATGGTTGTACTCTGGTTTTGTGGCACGTCGGACAGTTACTTCGCACGACACCGGGTGCACCGCAACCGTAGCAGCTAAACTTAGGCGTGGAAGGAGAGGGAGCTTGGGTTTCGCTTTCGATTTTATCCATTTTCGGTTTAGGATTATCGGCGTTCCGCTTCTTAGTACACTCCTCTATGGCGTGACCGAAGTTTTTGCAGTACCTGCATTTAAACTTCTTGGCATTCATGGTTTTCTCGGGTCGAGATGGTACTTGTGGACCTTTGGACTTCGATCCGCTACTGCCGTTGTCCTTTTCTTTTAGTAGGACTTCAGCTGAACGGGCTGCAGAGACGAGCCCTTCGAAGCTGTTTATGCTGGCTCGTGGTACTTTCTCTCTGATATTCAGTCTGATAAGGCTGTAGATGATATCTAGTTGCTGAGTTTCAGGATGGGCGGGCGCAGGAAGTTGAGAAAACAACAGGCGTTTGCCGCGAATAAAAGCATCAGTAGACTCGTTTGCTCCTTGTTTTATTTGATGGATGTCAGCATACACCAGATAGGCTTCTTTCACAGGAGCGAAATTATATCGTAGACGGCGTTCAAAGTCTTCCCAGGTCTTGACGTCACCTTTGACGCCATGCCACCAAACCCCAGCTTCCTCTTTTAACAGTAGTGGTAGTTCTTCGAGTGCAGTCTTGTCGCTCATGTTCTCCGCTCGCTTGAAGATTTTAGCCGCCGCCAAGAAAGCTTCTACCTCTTCTGGGTTTCTGCGACCATTGTAGGTATAATGGCAAGTGGTGAAGGAGCCGGGTCTAGATGTCGGCCTTGATACTTGTGACATAAAAGCTTCAAACTGCTCTTTAGTGAACTGCACCGCCATCTTGCCTGGTTGTACGCGCAACTTGGTAGTCGTTACACGGCCAGATCGAGTGATGTAGGTGAGTGGGGTGTCGAAGACCTCGTTGTCGGAGTTGGAGTCCTCGTCGTCACTCATTCAAAGTGGCTCCGCTGCGTAGCTCAGTGAGGCTCCTTTCGTCCGGGCTTCACGTTGGGCCGCCAGATTGTAGCGGGGTTGAGGGCGGTGACGGGGAATAAAACGACTTCTTTGTACGACAGCGACGAGGGGGGGTTTATTTGCGATAAGTAAAAATATCACAGGATCAGAATGTCTAACGCTTTCAACAGTATAGTCCCAGCGAGGTGGAAGCTATCTGCTTGCCGCGTAGACGGAGCTAAGCTAGGATACCAATCGATGTTTGCAGTTGTGAGGTCCTTCCGAAGGCAAAACACTTCGATAGCGCGTTCTAATTTTACCTGTGGCGCCATCTAGTTGTTTTCGGTGACACTAAAATGTTAGGCTTGTACTAGTGTGTATTCGCAATGTTACAAATGCAGATTTTTATTTAATCGAGTTAGTAACTCCTAAAGGTGGGGTTCGCGCATGAGACCGAGATTAGAGACCTCTAAAAAAACCTCACCCTGTATAATTTACTAGCACCAAATCTCCTAACGGCAAAATCAACAAAATCCTTGTTATTACTAAATGGAGCCATAATGTCATCGTTATAAATTTCATTTTACATCAACAGTCAGCTTATAGCAAACAAATGTGTACACAGTGTAGAAAAAGCCAGAGGGCTAACTCCTTCATTTCCCCATTCGCTCTCATATTAACTGCGAGTTTATTTGTTTGGACTTTTCTGTGATATAATTTTTTGAACTTTCCCTGAGGGTCCTGTGTGTGACATGCCATGTTTGTATGTGAGTTAATGGATAAAAGTTTATGCTTTACACAGGGTTCTGTGTTATCATCATTGTCGTAGATAGACTGTTTCCTCGCCTTTTCATTGCCTAAAACTGTAGTGTTATAGTCCCGGCTTTTAAGTCGTTAAGCCATGACGGAGGCCTTTAGGCGGCCTAAAAAGTCTCCTTCACCAGAGAAGGCTACTTGCTCATACGCACTTATTGTGGTTTGCGTTTAATTTATGTGAATTTTGTTTTTTAGTTGATCAAATGAAAGCTTGGTTTTAAGTTATCAGTTTGATTGATTGATGAATTAAAATGAGTTAAAAGTTCTTTCTCCAAATAGATTGGAGATTGATAAGTTAAAGTTCTTTGATTCTTGATTCTTTGATTCTTAAAAATTATGTGACGTGAATATGAACATGAACATAAAATACAATAAAATAAGGAACTTATTCATTGGATTGATTCGTGCATATTATTGGAATTCCGCTGGACAAGATTTTTCGGGAAACCTTTTAAAATCATTGATAAAAGCATTCCAAATACTGTCAAAATATCAAGAAAAAATAATGTTTATTTTCGTCTCTCGATGTTACAATCAAGAATTCACCGATCAACAAAACCACTCAACTCTACCGTCAAAGCCTCCAATCTAACCTACTTACTTGGTCGTACCCGTTTACCGTAATCTCGACTCTTTACTGTTGAGTTACGATTGCAAACCGCTTGGTTGGAACTCCAATTATGGTGGATGTTGTCACCACCGATAGCAGGAATGACGTATTGCCTTTCAGAGATTTCATTACCGTTTAGTTAAATCCCGATTAAAGTGTTACATACGGGTGATTAAAATTGCTCGATTATAAGCAACATTAGAAGATTTTGACAATATTACGATTTTACGATTACATACCATGTACCTAAGTAAGTAAGTTCGTATTAGCAAGTGGCTAAATCTGGTGACGAATATTTTTTACACATACCTAGGTACTTGTATTATTCTATACTTACTCTATTGTGAAGATGTGTCTGTTCTTGTACAAGCGCAAACAATTATTAAATGTGGGTCTATAGCAAAACATAGCGCACCAAAGATTTGTTCTTATATCAAATAGTTCAAAATTGTCGTTGTAATAGGTACTACAGAAGTGATTTATAAAGTTCAACGTTTTCACTTTCAGTAGTTTAAAGTAAGTAACGGAACAAATAGATTCAAAAATAAGTAAGTGAGTATTTTTATTTTACAATTTAAGATTGCAAGTTAACGAAAGACTAAATTAGCCAAACCCAGGTAAATCACAAAAACAAAAAATTGCAAAAGAAGCAAAATACTTGTTGAAGATTTCATATTGCATAGGCAACAATCGCCGGTTTCCTTTATCACCAAAAGTTTCCCGTCTAATATCCTAAATACACAAATTGAGAGGTTGTACAGTAGGGGCCCCAACGCCGGTCCTTGCGCCACCTCGGTGCCGCTGAATCTTAATGAGCTGATGTGTTTGTTTGAATGGATCTTAATTCGGATGTTTATGTCGTGATTTAATGGTAATTGCTCCTAAATAGTGATTATATTAAGCTTTTGCGGGGGGTAACGATGTGGGTCGATATCAAAGGCTTGAGAAGAGTACAATAATTATTCAGTAAAGACTATAAACTAAATTTTGCAAGGAATAAAATAGTTATTTTTGTTCTTATTCTTTCAAACTTGCTCCTGTCTGGATTTTTGTTTATGGTTTTGCAGGTATAACAGAAACTTTGCAATTTCTATTCATATTTCCGGTGCTCAAAAGTCCTCAGCTGTCTCTTTCCATAAAGCAGCCAAGCTCGAGGAGCTTTCTCGATCTATCAAGAATAAAATATTAAACTACAATACGAGCGCTTCGTATATCTCTGAATTGTTACGTATTGCGCACCTTAAAACACCCCATATATTATTCTTAACAGAAATAACATTCGTTATAATAGCTTTGATATTGTAACGTTCATATAATGTATGTTTGTTTTAACAATCTATAAAAACTCAATGTGTTATTGAGTTTTTATTTCGGTTAACTTTCCAACTCTATTTATTCCCTCTTAATATCTATACAATATACAATTTTATTTGAGAAGACAACGAAGCAAGTTTAGTTTCCAAATAAACCTTAAAATCCATAGATAACAATACAGTGCTATCGATCGATCTGATTTAGTTGGATTTGCTTTGACTGATTGAATTTGAACCGATGGCAGGCGATCTACATTAATCTAATTTAGATGGATTAATTAGGTTGTAGACTGGTATTCCACTAGATAGTTGGAATTAATCATTTAGTTATAAGTACACACATACCAACCACAACACATGGAAATTTTTGAGGGAGGCCTATGTCCAACAGTGGACGTCCAACGGCTGAGATGATGATGATGATGATGACACACATATAGTTATAAGCACAGAAACGTTTTTCAAATAAAATAAATAAATAATGTTGGACATTTCACACAGCATCATGTATCCCCAAAGTAAGCAGAGCTTGTGTTATGGGAACCACATGACTGATATACTACTTTTTTTTGTAAATACATAAGTACATACAATTATTCATAGAAGAACACCCAGACCAGAGACAATTACTTAATTAATATTTAAGTATCGTTTCAGAATTGGGGAATTAAAGTTATAAACTCTTTGTCAATTTACACTTTTCAAATTTGTGGTCATTGGAACCACAAGCATCAAAACCTCCTCATCTATTAGTTAGATATTATCGTTGTGTGCTGCGGCGGGCGCCGATTGGCCGTACATTGTGCCGTCTACTGCATAATTGATGGTTTGCTGGCGATCTCCAATTAATTCGTGGCAGGTACTATTCAACCAAAATGTTATGATAATCTCTGAGCAATGCTGATTGCCGTAACTGAGGATTGAATGGCCGATTGTTATGGACCGTTTTCTGATATCGTTTAATGTCCTCAGTGGTGTAGCGGGTACTTGAATGAGACGGCTGTTGGAGTTCAATTATAGCCTTTAATGTAGTTCTAACCGTTGTTGCAACAAGGCCGAATCGTCTAAACACACTGCCGTCCGATATCTAAAACACTGTTAAGTGACAAAACCATTTTTTGAGATATCGCTAAAAAACGTGCCGCTTCTTTACTATCTTGCTTCGCGCTTGCCGCTTTCTTAGTATCTCTAATTCGAAAACTATAAACGATAGGAACCCAGTTCCAAGACCAATCGATAGAGAATTTTGAGCTTTATTACATGGCATTTAAAAGTGAAATTTGACCAAATGTCACTTAACGGACTTTTAGATATCGGACGACAGCATAGTATAACAAGCAATTTAAATTATTTAAAATTTAAGTGACATTCTTTCAGATCATCTAAGGGGGTAGCCAGAATCACAAATACACATTTGGTATACGCCCATTATATTGCCCAAAGTTAGCATTCCACGGTTTTTTTATCATGATTTTCTTTAGCGTTTCCACTCAAAATTTTGCAAAACGAACAATTTCATATGAACGATTCAAACCCAGGACTTTCGGATCAAAACCAGTCCCGGAATCGTTTAAAGCTATTGCTATTATTATGGTAACAAATAGTGACAGGGCGAATTTTGAGCATTGTTTAGCCAGTGTTCAAGTTAAGTAAGGTCCATAATAAATAAATAAATAAATATTGCTGGACATTTCACACAGCGCCATCTAGCCCCAAACTAAGCAAAGCTTGTACTATGGGAACCAGATAACTGATAGAATACTTGTACATTTTGTAAATACATACTTATAATACTTTACAACACCCAGACACAGAACAAACATCTATGTTCATCACACAAATGTTTGTCCTGAGTGGGAATCGAACCCACGACCTATAGCGCAGAAGGCAGAGCTACTACCAACTGAGCTAAGAGGCCAGTCAAAATGAATGTTTGAATCAATTGTCTGGTAAAGACAAGGTAGTACTTAGCTAAAGCTTCCACTCAACCGCAAACTCACCGACATCGATTTTTAGTGCGAGTGGAATGTAACTAGCGTTAATGGGCGTCTTTATTGCGGTGGTTCGATTGTGCTCCGACAACATGTTGTGGTTTGTGGTCGGACAGCACCAGTTCGGACGTCATCGACACTAATGTTGAGTATGACATGATTTTAGATTGACTTTTGTCAGAGTAGGTTCATTTTCATTTTGAGCCGGTACCGTGAGCCGGTTCATTTGAGCCGGTAATTTTCAATTGACTGTTCATTCTTTTGGCGGACTACTCACTCATTCTCATATGACATTAAGTCCGATCAGTTCTTTTTTGAATTCGAATTCTTTCTTGTCATTGTCAAGCGAGGAGTGATTGAAGATTGAATGAAGCTAGAGGAAAGAGTAACGTCATTTTCTGATTTTGTCATATTGTGTACGGTCACATGACATTTGAATTGAAGCATGATATTTTTAGAAGTTGAGCCGATCACACAATGTTGAATTTTGTACGGGACAAAAGAGCCGCGTCAGTCACGTCGTACTCAACACTAATCGACACTCCAGTGAGCTAGTTTTCAAATACGCGTGGTTTAGGCTTAGCGCTAAGCGCACACCTATTCGCGCCAAATCGAAGTATTCATATTTATATTTATTTATTGTTTCAAGTTGTTACAGCAGGTCTTAGGTATAGGTAAGGGTTTGAACGCAACAAGAGCCCCGTTAGGGCACTACAATACAATATTAGGTAGATAGGTATTCATTCTAAAGTAGGTATGGAAATACCAGAGATAAGTTATGCCAGATTTGGTCGAATCAAACGATTCGGTGCGGTGTGCGAGGTTTCACACGATAAATAATTCTAAAATTCATTTCGGTCGATTCGTTCGGCGTGTTCGGTGCGGATAGGTGTGCGGCCACCTTAACTAAGACACGGTGTTTTTTAACATCTTTGTCGCCATAAAAGTGAGGTTTTATGTGCTTTTTGGAAACTTAAAAAGCACATAAAATCGAACAAAAAATTATCCGTTGATGCAAAGTTAACTTATTTGTACCTGTAATTTTTACCTAAATATTATTTTGTAATTAGATCAATACATTAATAATTGTTCTAATTACCAAAATCACTAATCGCCAACACTCGCACCACGCCCAACTAAGAGCATTGTGCGCCAATCGTAACTAATTACAAACCACGCTCCAAGTCAGTTCGATATTATTGAAGCAATCGAAAACGCAATACATTGCGCGCACAGTACTGGAGTTCACAACAACAGTTTAGATAAACGCGCAACGTAAAACGATGTTGCTCGAGTATCGAAGTTCGTGTTGTCATTTCGAATCTGGATAAGATAAGTTCTTAAACTAAATTAATAATACTAGTAGTTCGCCCCGAACTGAGATCTCGCGCACCGTAGATGGCTTACATTTGGACTTTCTTCTGACTACCCCTATAATTTCAATTGCTACTACTGCCGAGTATGCCTATTGCGCTAGCTCTTCATGGTAAAAAATACTAGCATGCATGAAATACAATAATGTCGTATCTAATTTTTCATTTACTTATTTCATATTTATGAATTCTCGTCGTATTTCTAAAGTATACGTCCTAGAATGAAAATAATAACTATTTTGGAATGTACAAAATAAGACCTTTCATTTGACACCCCACTCAATATATTTGTTTATTTAACTTTTTTTACCCCAATTATTTTCATTCTTTATCAAAAATTTTTTTATCATGAAAATAAATCAAGTAGCATTTAAAATCATTGCAAACCAAACCGCAATGATGCCACTCTCTTTTTAAGACCGACCAGTCAATGAGCTACGAAGACATCGAAACTCTATGAAACGGGAGCTCTTGCAGCTCTGGTTTCGTAATTTTTGTTCTTTGGTCGTATTTCAAAAACTATACATCCTAGATTAAAAATAAAAACCATTTTGGAATGTACAAAATAAGTCCTTTCGTATGACACCCCACTCAATATATTTGGGTAACTTTGAAAAAAATTTACCCCCTTGGGAACCCCATATCTTTACAACCCCTTCATCGATTACGCTCATACGCTCCACAGCAAATTTCCATAGCACTACCTATTGACCTATCAAGTTTCATACAGATTGGATTAGCGGTTCGATAGTTATGCGAGAACATAAAAATGAAACATACAAACATACAAACATACAAACATACAAACATACAAAGCAAAATCGCCTAACTTGCCACTAAGATCTTCGCTCGCTTCGCTCGCTCGATCGACTATTTGTGTAATTTTTTTTTATTTAGTTTTACGATTATTGAAGTTATAAAGATAATAAAATTAAGGTAATTAAGAGACAGTGATTTACAATAACTATCTTTTTTTTTGTAACTTTTAAGCTAACGTATTATTTAAATAAATTATTATAAATAAATTGTTATAAATAAATTAACTACGCAGCACTTACATTATATATTAGGCATGTAAAGCGTTTATGAATAACCCTTCGAGTGTATTATCATGAAAATTAGTATTACAAACTCAAATCAAACTCGGTTCAGTCATTCGGAATTTGATTACACGAACATTATTTTACATAGTAGATGATTAAAGCTAATTGAATTGATTTAACGAATCCACATGAAGCCTTCGATTACCGTTACAAGTTCAACGAATTGAAAGCAACTGAAATGTATATTTTGGAGAATATTGTTTGATGTTATTTCGGCTGAAGCAATCAATCGTAGTTCCGTAACTGCGTAGAGTACAAGAAAACATACACTAGCTGCTGCCCGCAGCTTCGTTCACGTGGTACCCAGACAAAAAGTAGCCTATGTCACTCTCCAGCCCTCCAACTATCTCCACACAAAAAAATCACGTCAATCCGTCGCTCTGTTTTGACGTGAAAGCAGGACAAATAAACAAACAAATAAACACACTTTCACATTTATAATATGGGTAATTGGGTACTGATGTTGAAAAACCCTCTCATACTTCATAAACTACTAAAGAGCTGATGATTTTCAAACGGCTGAACCAATTTTGATAAAACATGTCCATGAACCATCGCTAGAAAATCAGCTTTCAAATAAAAAAAAACTGCATTCAAATCGGTTCAACCCGTTTAATGATGCACAGCCAAGCATCGAACCCACGACCTACGGATCGAAAGCCGAAGCTGTCCGCTCAGCACCGACGATATACAATATTTCGCGTAGAGGGTCTACGGTATACCGCGTAGAGGCTCTACGCCGTAGACCTTTATTACATTATAGTTGTTTGATCATAAAGTGCTCATAGAATTTGGTTAATTTTACTTTGTTTAGAAAATAAAATTATACTGCGTATTACTAAGTGTATTACATCTTAATACAATGGATTATTTTGAGTGGCTGGAAAAATACCGTAAGAATAACAAAATGTGATGGAATAATACTTTGTTGTTTGCCGGCATCGAATTGGGTTTAAAAATGAAGCTGGTTGTATTTTACGTAGTAAATTAGTGAGAAAGAGGGTAGCTCGTCTGCCAGTGACTCTCTCTCACTCTCACTAAAAACATGAGTTTACCACGATCATGAATCTCTCTGAGGCGTAGATTGCAGTAACAAATGGCTCTTGTAAAGTGCATAGTGCAATTGTTTTTGAGTGCGTGTACTCGGTCACCTTGAGAGCATCTTGGTAGCTGAATAGAATAGAATATAGTTTATTGACAACACGCACAAACGATTCCAAATGATTTTGTTGTGTACCTACTTAATACGTACCCACCCAAATAGATACATAGGTAGGTAGATAGCTCTGGTTACTCCGTCTATGCCGTGGGTCGTCAAAAGGTCCAGACTCAGCTCTAAGCTAACTTCACATAATGGCTAGCTGATCAGGGAATGGGTTAAAGTATTATCAAAGATTGTCGCTCAGTCCCATAGGACCCCGTCTAGAGGATGGTTGGGAACTGTCCAAACACAGTGGTGGTTTGTCGCTATAATTCCTATTTGCACCCGTCTAATTACAACTGCGGTTAATTATCGCATTGCTTAGCCATTGTGTACATACCTTGTTATTGCTGTGTACTTACTGATTTACTAGAATTATTAGGATAACTAGATTATAATTATACTTGTATACTTTTGATTGTATACTATTCTTATTGTATACTATTTGTATACTTTTAAGTCGTTAAGCCATGACGGAGGCCTTTAGGCGGCCTAAAAACTCCATCATTAGAGTTGGCCACTTGCTCATACGAAAGTAGAAGAAGAAGAAGAATACTTTTATAGGTAAGGTATACATTAATATTGGTGGACATTACACACAGCGCCATCTAGCCAAGCTTATTACATTAGAAATTATATTAGAAACAAGAAAACTGATAGATAGATAGATAGATAGACAGAAATTTATTTTCAGCACACACGGTAAAAAACAGAAGAAGAAGAAACATACTTATATATAAGTACTGATAGAATACTTATATTTTTTTTAAAATCCATACATAGAGTACTCGAGTGACAACCAGAAACAGAACAAAAATCACAAAAATGTTTGTCCTTGGTGGGAATAGAACCCAAGACCTAGAAAAGAAGGCAGAGCTACTGCCAACTAAGCTGAAGGGTCAATTGCAATTTAAAACTAGTGTAAACCCTTTTTGCCTTCCTGTAAATCCAGTTCATCCTAAGGTTGTCTGGAAGAAATCGCTCATAGCGATAAGACCGCCCATTGTACTTCGCTCCCTATGTTCTGTGTGTCTGTAATTGGTTTTTAATGTTCATGTGGTGTACAATAAAGTGTTAATCTATCTATCTATCTATCTAAAGGCGTAAGTATATTATTTAAAAAAAAAAACAAAATATTGATGAAGAACGGTTGGTTGAATTCACGATTGATTGCAAGTCAATTACAAATATTTTTTTTTTGTAATACGTGTTATTTTAATGTTATTTGAAAATTAACTACATAGTTTCATCAACGTAAATTTTATTTGCGACATAGGTATTTATAATTAAATATGATAATTAGCAATTTAATATGTAGTAGTATGCAGATTAATTAGTTGTGAATAATCAGAGCACACAAATATTCAATCACTGATTATATTAAATTCTAGGGTTGATTTTAGAATACAGAAACGCATTTGGTATGATTTTTCAGTTTCTAGAAAAATCAACAAAAACCTGGAGTTTTTATTTTCCCAATCTAATCTCTTAACGATTTTAAAAATTCACGTTTGTCTAAGATATATCTAATTTATTTACTTATTTATTTTAAAAAGCTGTTATAGTAGCAAGAGGGATTTGTTATCCCAAATATCAGAATAACTATCAAAGCATCGGAAAAATTCACAAAAAAACATTTTTCATATTTTTTGTAATTTTATAATACTTTTTTGACGATAGCTCGGTTTCTGCGGCGTTTGAACCAAACTATAAAATACTCTCCTCTAACTTCATAATCCGCACTGCTAAGGTCTAGAACTCGCTGCCGGCTTTTGTTTTCCCCGAAAACTACAACCTGGGTCTCTTCAAGTCAAGAGTGAATAAGTGTCTCCTAGACCTTTGTGATCCATCGTCAGCCACATCGTCACTTACCATCAGGCAAACGGCCATATCTTGGAAACTACTTGACCTAGACTCTCCGTTCTCGGTTCAAATGAAAGCTATGACGGAGAACTACATTTTCAATGACAGCTGTCAAAATTCAAACTGCCATATCTCGGAAACTACTCGACCTAGACTCTACGTTCTCGGTTCAAATGAAAGCTATGACGGAGAACTACATTTTCAATGACAGCTGTCAAAATTCAAACTGCCATATCTCGGAAACTACTCGACCTAGACTCTCCGTTTTCGGTTCAAATGAAAGCTATGACGGAGAACTACATTTTCAATGACAGCTGTCAAAATTCAAACTGCCATATCTCGGAAACTACTCGACTTAGACTCTACGTTCTCGGTTCAAATGAAAGCTATGATGGAGATCTACATTTAAAGTGACAGCTGTCAAAATGACATCTGTCATCTGAAATGTAGATCTTGGTCATAGCTTTCATATGAACTGAGAAAGAAGACTCTAGGACGAGTATTTTCCGAGATATGTCCGTTCGAAGTTTGACAGCTGTCATTGAAAATGTAGTTCTCCGTCATAGCTTTCATTTGAACTGAGAACGGAGAGTCTAGGTCGAGTAGTTTCCGAGATATGGCCGTTTGAAGTTTGACAGCTGTCATTGAAAATGTAGTTCTCCGTCATAGCTTTCATTTGAACCGAGAACGGAGAGTCTAGGTCTAGTAGTTTCCGAGATATGGCCGTTTGAAGTTTGACAGATGTCATTGAAAATGTAGTTCTCCGTCATAGCTTTCATTTGAACCGAAAACGGAGAGTCTAGGTCGAGTAGTTTCCGAGATATGGCCGTTTGAAGTTTGACAGCTGTCATTGAAAATGTAGTTCTCCGTCATAGCTTTCATTTGAACCGAAAACGGAGAGTCTAGGTCGAGTAGTTTCCGAGATATGGCCGTTTGAAGTTTGACAGCTGTCACTGAAAATGTAGTTCTCCGTCATAGCTTTCATTTGAACCGAAAACGGAGAGTCTAGGATAAGTGGTTTTCGAGATATGGCCAATCTGTCAATTTAATATAATATGTCAATTTGACATAATCTGTAATTTTTGACATCTAGTATCATGATCTACCTTAATTGTCATTTTTTGACATTAACTGTCATTTTCGCATTTCTGTCATTTTTGACATCTAGTGTCATTTTTTACCTTATTTGCCATTTTTTGACACTAACTGTCATTTTCGCATATCTGTCATTTTTGACATCTAGTGTCATTTTCTACCTTAATTGTCATTTTTTGACATTAAATGTCATTTTTGACATTAACTGTCATTTTTTGACACTAACTGTTATTTTTTGACATTAACTGTCATTTTCGCATATCTGTCATTTTTGACATGAGCTGTCATTTTTGACATGAGCTGTAGATATGCTTTAGCTAATCGTTTATCGTCGTGTCGGTGTACATTCTGTAGCAGTAAAGGCCTGTCGGCGAAACGTCCTAACGTTTCGGACCATGAGTGTACCGTAAAATTCATAGGAGTACTATTTGGAATAAAATCTGCATGTCCAAATAGTTCACCTGGTCAGGCGAACTATTTGGAATATTTTTGTCCAATTTGTCCTCCTAGGCGGACAACTAGGAGGACAAATTGGAATAAGCGTCGCTTACCACCAGGTGAGATTGTGGTTAAACAAATCTAAAACTTTTTTTTTAAAATAAATATTGCAGGACATTTCACATAGCGCCATCTAGCCCTAAACTAAGCAAAGCTTGTACTATGGGAACCAGATAACTGATAGAATACTTGTTTATTTGTAAATATAATACTTATCATATTTTATAACACTCAGACACAGAACAAACATTTATGTTCATCACACAAATGTTTTTCCTGGATGGGAATCGAACCCGCGACCTACAGCGCAAAAGGCAGAGCTACTACCAACTGAGTTAATAGGCCAGTCAAACTTATAACTTAGGGAGAGACTGCGAAATTCGTTTGTGTATTATTTGGAAGGTAATATCACAAATACAGTTGCGAGCCTGTTTTCGAAAGAGATTGCTTTGTCTCAACTCCATAGTTATATGAGTAAAGGTCGCTGCATACGTAACGGGATAAAACCTCGGACGGGACGGAGACGTCGTCCTTATCACAGAACACTAAGGTACTTATTGATGGTTTTCCACCTGCCGTCGGGACGGGACGGGACGGGCCGGGACGGAAAAAACGTCAAAAACGGAAAACACATCAATAAGGACCTGAGTGTTCCGTGATAAGGACGACGTCTCCGTCCCGTCCGAGGTTTTATCCCGTTACGTATGCAGCTACCTTAAGACAAGACAGTGGGTACGGCGGATTACGGAGGGTCGTTGTCTGGTAGAAACCAATTTCCTAAGATCATCTCTGTGGTCAACTGCTACAGATTTGCAGATCCAGATACAAACGATTCGGCTAATTAAATTAACACCATTATTATTAAGTTTTAACGCTCGTGGCATAGCTTGCTTAGACGTTCTTGATTGATCGTTGAAGTTGAAAAACGTGCGTGGTCACAATTTGGATGGGTGACCGCAAGTGGCATTACGAGCTGAGCGCTTTCGTGCTTCGGAGAGTACCTACGTTAAATTGTCGGTCCCGGCTTCTAAGTCTTTAAACCATGAACGGAGGCCTTTAGGCGGCCTAAAAACTCCGTCACCAGAGTTGGCCACTTGCTCATACACATACTTACTTTTATTCAGTTTCAGCATGGATTTATATGATTAGTAGTAAGTACGTTCCGGGTGTGTGAATCTTGCAACTCAAATTTCCATCACTTCCCGATTAGCTATCCGGCTGAAACTTTCAGGGTAGCTCACAACTCAAAGAAAATTCATAAAAAACATTTTCTTAGAGATCTACATTTTTAAACCTATATTTTTTTAGTAGGTTCGCGTTTGATCACACTCTTCCTTATGTAAAGTAACAGTATGGTTCAAGATTGAGCACCCTTACCTAGAACGAACCTATTGACTCTCGGCTATAAATCTATACTAATCTAATAAAGCGGAAGAGTTTGTTTGTTTGAACGCGCTAATCTCAAGAACTACCAGTCCAATTTAAAAAAAAATATTCCCGCATTTGATATCTAAATTCTTGAGGAAGGTTATAGGCTACTTTTCATCATCATCATCATCACCATACACCATCACTACGGGGGCAAGGCCGCGAAGGTGCTGCTAGTAAATTATACTCTACATACACAGCACCCAGATAATCAGATTGAAAATTTACGTCGTTTTTAAGTTGCCGCACACTTGTGAATATCACCGACCGAATCAAGCGGTTCTGCATCGGGGTCAGATAAGATTGGATTGGAATAAATTGCAGCAGTCGGATTAAAATATCAGATATTCAGATGAAAGTGCGCGATATCGCTGTTCAATGACGTAATGGATTTGAGAACCTCAATGCAATTCAAGCTCTGCTATGAATATGACTTTACTTTTTATTTATTGCTGTTTATTTTTAAACGGAGCGATCATTTTCTTTTCCGATTGCTGAATAATTTGTAAAATTAAATCTACATTTTCTTATTTAAGGTTATAGCTGACCATGTCTACTCCGCCTCGCCTTGTATGGTTAGGTATTCTTTGTATAGAATTCTATGAATGGACCAACGCTCACTACATCAACTCAGTAGCGTCACCGGATTGCCGCATCGCAAGCCGTCAACGCGCGGACAGCGAGTGGGCCACACGTTGACAACTCTTTGACCACGCGGTGCGTCTAGTCTATAACGAGTGAACGCCCAAAGGCGATGCGGTGCGTTTCGGGTGCAGAGTTGACGTGGTCAGCTATAACCGAATAAGTTACCGAAAGATATAAAAAGATTAAATGGAAATTTGTTTTACTCGTATATTAAACTTAAAAAGTGGCTATTATCGAAATGTTTTTACTCAATTCATGAATTTTTAGACTATCTCGACTGATTTTTAGATTTTAAGAAATAAGAATATTTGAATGTTGAACTTTGGTAGGACATACAATGTACAGCATAAACTAAAGATAAGACCTATTTTTAAGCACAAATGTTCTTGCGAATAAATGATTCTGATTCTGATTCTGAACCTTAAGGCATAATTGAAACACAAAAATGCAAACGTCCAAATGTAGGTACCTATTTAGTCACAAATTTGTAGATTTAAAATATGAGCAGGATATCACAGTCGTGTCTTGAATAATTAATTAAAAGGGCGCAAATTTTATTTAATAAGCTAATATAAACAAAATTATGCTACTCCAAAATTAAAAAAAAACAAATTTATAAAGTGGGGTCATCTGTTCATTTTAACTTAATAAAACGTGACTCAACTTTGAGACACTCTAGACTAAGATGGAAATTCATTAGTTTAACTGTCTTATGCATAAAACTTAGTGCGCCGACCAAGCTCACTAGAGACACAAAATAATAGAAATAGAAATATAAAAAAGTTTTAGTTTAACGCAACTAAGTGCAATTCAGCTCGCGCAAGCACTCATTACCTAGTTCAATATTCACCTACACAAATCCTCTCTTTCTAACGCATAACTCTGTTACTGTCTGGCGCGGAGTGACGCGGAAGGGTTGTTGAGCTGTCGCGTGATAGGTATTACGCGCGACGGGGCTAGCGTGCGAGCCTAGTGGCAAGCGTGAACCCTACCTGCCAAGACCCGGCCCGGCCGGGTGGGCTCGCCAATTAAATGTACTTTGCACCTAAAGTGCGGAGTGCGCCTTCTGTACTTATTCTGTGCTATAACGTTGTTTCCAAAAACAAAAGAGCGCTCTAGTAACCCTGGTCGACGCACTAAGTTTTTATGCATGAATATGTGAAATGTCCAGTGAATATGTCCAATTACATATTTGGCACAGTGCAAATAGGTACATATTTGGTACATGCCTACATTTTGCAAAAGTTAGCATTCCATACGTGACGGGTTGCAAGCCCATCGACGCTATTAGAAAGCTAACTGGTTTCCTTCACCGTTTAGAGCTCGTGTTAATGTGCATATTTTTTCGAAACAAAAAATCCATTGATGCACGGCCAGAACCTGCGACCTTCGGATCGAAAATCGAGGCAATAACCCACTCGGCCAACACGGCGATTTAGAAAGAGGTCGTCTTTATCTTTCATTCATAGATAGAAAACAGAGGTCCCTTTAATTTAGTTGTTTAGTTTACTGAGTGTTTTTCTTTGTTTCTTTACCTAATAAATATACCTAAAGCGTACCACACACACAGCAGATAATATATCTTTTGAAAAGTCTTGACAGATTGCACCAAATATATTTGTAATTTATATTCGCTGTGTGGTCCTACATATAATTTGTATGGGCGCGATCTCAAGATTTATATTTCATAAGATATTTTAACTGCTGTGTGTGTGATTAGCTTAATAATTAAAAAAAATTGAAAACAAAAAGAAAGAGAGATAAATATGACCAAAACAAACCTGAAATTGATACAAATTACACACTTCCTAAACTGAGACTTCCTAACGAGGTGTCAATGGTATCTTAGCTCATTACAGCCTAAATTAATAAACAGGTCCTTAGCAACTTGATTTATTGCCCTATTACGACCGGGTCACAGAATAATGAAGCTGCTGATATTTCACTGTGGGCTTCTGCCAAATATGTTTTTGGACCTCTTTCTATCCTCTGTAGTCTTCAAATTATTTAGAAAGATATGAAAAATCTGATAATAAAGCGGGGAATTCACAAGTCGGACATGCCCGCGGGCAAGTCTGCAAACATGCCCACCGGACCTCGCTACTATAGGTCTGTGCAATGGTTGCACGTGTAGGACCGTCGCAGTCTTCTTCTTCTTGCGTGTCAGAGGTTTACAACAACTACTTAAATTAAATTCGCGTAGAACCTTGCCACCTTTACTCCCTCATCTGTGGCATTTATCAGGTCCTCCCTTGTGCAGGTGGCAAGGCACAAGGGACAAACAAGTCGCAGTAAGTCCGCCAGACTTGCCCGCGGCACCCCGCAGGCATGTCCGTCTCGTGAATTCCCCGCTTAAGAAAGAGTTGAAAAATGATAGAGGTGAGTTTATATGGGAGTGACTGAAAATCAATAAACTTTTACGTCACATTTTACATATTTTAGATTTTTTTCGAATATACTAAAGGGTTATTTTAGATTTTTTCGAATATAATTACGAGGTTGATCTCAAGTAATTTTGAAGCTAAGCACACAGTTACAGAGCTTATTTCACATTGGCAGTGGATTACAAGTGATAATGGCTGGGGTGCGCTAAACCCCGGAATATTGAAATGGCGGATTAAGGTGACCGGGGATCCTCTTTGATTTATAAAGTTTAATATCGTGTTATTAAGGAGTGCTTCGGAGTGATTTGGCGAGAGTTATGGGGTGGATAATAATCTGAGTTTGAATGATGAGGTGTATCTCATCCTTTAGCTATAGCTCAAACTGCTTGGATAAGCTATGTGGTATTCGATTCAATATTTAAATGATATTGAATTGGACATTATTTAACACACGGGATTTACTCACGTAAAAATATCGTCGATTTAAACAAACATTGTCGAAACATTGTCGGTATCTAAATCGACGATATTTTTACGTGAGTAACTCCCGCGTGTTAAATAATGTCTAGTACAACTCACGAAAGTTTTGAAAGTGAGATATTGAATTGAATTCAATTGAATTGAAATACAGTGCAGTTTTCTAACACGTGCAAAGACCTAGCCGGTATTGATTTATTCAATTTACTAGTTAAAGACTATTAGTTGGCTTTGGATTAAATTCTTTTATTTTGATTATTTGATCTTTACAACACTCAGACACAAACACTCTCATGTAATTGGCGTACCTTTCTAGTTTTTCGTTCCTTTTCTACTTAGCGGCTAGTTTAGTTATAGGCAGTAGGTTAAATCATATTGTTTGTTTTGGAAAGTTTAAGTGCTGTTGATTCTATGATAAATGAATTTAAAAATAAAAAATGACTAGTCGGCTGCTAATTTTATTAAACTATCCCTGTCTTTCCTATTCCGTTAAAGAAATCCAGATGAATAAAGGAGCAAGTGGGACAAGGCACGTCTATTTCTAGGTCATTCCATTGCAAAGGTAACGTTCTAATCAATCTAAGGATTCCGTCCGAGGAAGGAATTTAATCTTCTTTGAGAGGGAGTGAAAAACGACGACCTGCGGCGTTCGTGCGGCCTTATTGATTTTTCGGACTGTTTTTATTTTCTTAGGGAATACAGAGCTTTTTAAATTCCTACGCTTGTATTTCTTCGGACTTTATGCTTGGAATTTTTTTTTAATTGATTTCACATAGAAAGTACAGGGATACAAAATGATTGTATTGTACCTTGATCGATTAAGCTCATATGCTCCATCGTAAATTTCCATAGCATAACCTATTGACCTACCAAGTTTCATGCAGATTGGATGAACGGTTCGACAGTTTTGCAAGGACAAGAATTATAAAACATACAAACATACAAAGCAAAATCGCCCAACTTGACAAGATCTTCAACAGCTAGTAATTGATTGACGACCAGTTTCAATATTCTATCTGTAGAGTTTGAAACAAGAGCTTAGTGCCAATCAAAACTGTTCAGTTCAAAATGTGCAAGTCAGTGATTCGCTCAGATGTGCAAGATGAGACGCCACTCACTCGTGCACTCGGCTCGAGTTGCCGTGTTACTGTCGACATGTCAGGGTTGCCACTACACGTGTTGCATTTGATCGAAAAAATATCACCCATTTTACGACATCCATCAGTGAATACTAAGTTTTACATTTTACACTGAAATACTTTCCGATTGTTTCATATACAAGTGTTGCGAGCCTTATTTGAAAATTTTAGTTGAAGATTGATTTGGAAATGTTTACCGTAATTTTATTTTCTTAAGTAAAAAACCACTGGTCATTTGAAATTTTTCAAATCAGGATAAAGATTGCCCACTTCAGTATATCGTTAGAAAAGCAGCTTTCTGTCTAAAATTTAACTTAAAATTATTTGAAAATTAAATGTGGACAAAATGCAAATCGTGTGGACGAAATGTCAATCGTGTGTTTGCGTTTCCTTAATGATAAAAAAATCTTCGATCGTGCATTGGGGATACTTGATCATGTTTAGTTTCTTTCGTATAATTTCAATTTCAGAGTTTTGATACAAGATTCAGAGGCAACCCTATAATGACCGATACATCGATTACCCACCCATACTTACCAGACAATGCGCAAAGCTCCAATTACAAAGAGCAGTGGCTAGAATCCAGTACTGACGCTAGTTACTGGCCACTCGCTTCAGGTGGGCAATTTCGTCCCAATTTGTGGATTGCGGGTAGTAGGAATTTCTGGCAATTAATAGTTTATAAGTAATCGAACTAAACTTGTATTGAATGGATGTTGGATATGGAGTTACTAAGCAACATTTGTCACGCAACTGGAGTCAATTTAACTGTTACTTACTGGTTCTTTCTAAGCCACTTTATGTAAGGTTAATTTTATTTCCTCTGTGTCTTATAATAGTATTTAGTAGGTGTTTTCTTCAAAATGTTGCCTGCCGACAAGCTTGCATGAAGAATGTGATGAGAGTGAATGAAGTGAAAGAAGTGTGTCAGGATCGTAGCAAGTGGAGATCTGTGGTCTCTGCCTACCCCTATGATGGGAAACAGGCGTGATTTTATGTATGTATGTATGTTGCCTGCCATCTATACTAATATACACAGTATCATCTAGCCTGGTATTTGGTGATGATGATAATGATGAAAAGTAACCTACAATCTTCCTCGAGAGTTTAGATAACAAATGCAAAAAGGATTTTTCAAATCCGACTAGTAGTTCCTAAGATTAGCGCCCTCAAACAAACAAACTCTTCCGCTTTATATATTGGTATAGATATACTACTTAACTATTGAAATACTTTTTTCAAATAATTAGGTACTTAAATTTTATACATACCTACCTACTAGACCCGACAAATATTTGAAGATCATACAAACACTTGTCTCGCGGTGGGAATCGAACCCGATACCTTTTGAGTTTCAGTCGGGCCTTTGTCCACTGAACCACAGAGGTCGTAAAATACATTAGCAGCATTTACACGCAGAGATATCTGTACAGATATCCGCACAGATATCTGTACAGTCCAGATGCCAGAGCATTTACACGCAGAGATATCTGTACGGATATCTTTACAGATGTCTGTACAGTCCAGATCCGTGGTAAAAACTCTACCTATTTAATGCTATAAAATAGCTGTAAAACTATAGATCTGACGTTCAAAGACCTCGGTCCAAAGATGTAAAACTAATCTCCACAAAGGAGTGGTGCTTGAGAGAATCTAAGAGGAAATAACTGTCTAAACTTCCCACAGAGTAATATTATCCTGTCACGTAAATAGAGAACCAAATATTTCTATTGAATTGTAAGTAATATCCCTTTATTTTCTTAGGCACTACCGCTTGGCACTACTAGTAGAGTGAAGGGAAATGACACTACTGGTATTTTAACTGGCCTCTTAGCTCAGTTGGTAGTAGCTCTGCCTTCCTGCGCTGTAGGTCGTGGGTTCGATTCCCACCCGGGACAAACATTTTGTGTGATGAACATAGATATTTGTTCTTTGTCTATGTGTTATAAAGTAATATAAGTATGTATTTACAAAAAAGTATATAAGTAATCTATCAGTTATCTGGTTCCCATAGTACAAGCTTTGCTTAGTTTGGGACTAGATGGCGCTGTGTGAAATATCCAGCAATATTTATTTATTTATATTTATGATAAAGCTTGAACAAGTAACTAAATTAAATATATTGCAGGTCCGTTGCAGAGGAACCACCTACTCTGCCTTTGGGGAACGATTCCATCATATTCCCCATTTAATGGAAGATATTCGTTTTGAGTACCATAAAACTGAGTTCATACCCATGTTAAAGACCCGTTCTAACTATACAAATCCCTTTGATTCTGCGGACGCGACAGAGAGAGATAAAAAACTTTATTCGCTGTAAAAGAAACAAACGCACTGAATTTTAATATACGAAGCTGTAAAGCTGAACTATGTTCAGTGTCGTCACTATACAACTTAAAGAGCAAAATGAACTTTAAATACACTGCGTTAAGATTAATTAAGCAAAGCCCTTTGATATTCAAATTTCGTATTCTGTCATCTTGGTTGTTCGGACTTCTGTCTGCAAAGGTCTGCATAGATTGTTATGACCTCTTTTGAAGTTCTTAAAGAGGATGGTTTGTTGCTTTTATGCTTTGTGTAAAGCTCGTGTAAAGCCAGATATTCATTAACTTTATCAATAATTTTAAATATGTGGCTTTAAACGTTAAGAAAGGTGATTTTTTTTATTATTATTATTATAGAAATAAGTCCATAAGGCGTGATAAAGTGTGAACGGGACCGTCGGAAGGGGAAGACCTAGGCGCACATTCCTGGACCAAATTGGCGAATTATTGGAAAAAGGCCAGGTCAAGAGTACCCTAAACCGACGAGCTTGCATGAAGAATGTGATGAGAGTAAATGAAGCGAAAGAAGTGTGTCAGGATCGTAGCAAGTGGCGATCTGTGGTCTCTGCCTATCGCTATGATGATAAACAGGCGTGAGTTTATGTATGTATGTAGAAATACCTGCACTAGGGAAGACCTCATGGCTTGTTCGAACAATGCCGTGGATGTGGCTCTTAAACTTGTCTAAAACTTGA
This sequence comes from Camptogramma bilineatum, assembly GCA_958496255.1. Taxonomy (NCBI): domain Eukaryota; kingdom Metazoa; phylum Arthropoda; class Insecta; order Lepidoptera; family Geometridae; genus Camptogramma; species Camptogramma bilineatum. Next base: position 10,134,439 of record OY292475.1, read on the forward strand.
TACATCGACTCGAAAGAAGAAGACAGTCTCCAGCTAAATGTCGAACTCACAAGTCTTACAATCTCCGAATCAAAAGTCAAGAGTTCCATTAGTTACATTTTATATCAGGTGTGTGTGAAAGAGAGACTAAAAGAAAATATCAAAGTTTAGCTTCATCATAAACAAGTTTATTTTTTTAAGAATTTAATTGTGTCACATGATTTTTTTATAAAAACATCTTCAAAATCCCGAACATAATTATATTTTCCTAAAACATTTTCGCGAAAAATGTTGACACAATTTGCAAGTAATTAAAATCTTAGTTAAAGCTATACATTTGAGTTTGTACGCTATTAATGAATCTTGTTTTTATTTCCTCAACTTTTAATTAAGTTGTATAAAGATAATTTCGCTCCAATTTTCGCTTAAAAGTGATCGCTGTAAAGAGTATTTTTAAAAAGCGATGCTCGTCATTTTGCGTACATTTTTCTGCAGGCACCACAAAAATGCTTGATAAGTTTTTTTTAGTAAGTTGTAATTCATCTAGGTGGATTTTTTCATTGAGTAACAATAGCTCGTAACAATATTTTTAAAAAGGTCCAAAGTGCTCGAAATAAACAATTTTATTTTTATTTTTTTATTTAATATTTTTAAAACTGTGTGGCCTTCTATCAATACTTAGGCCATTTACATCTTTACTAGATGATTTATACAACGTCAGGAGGCATCCATCTTCTGTGGAACTTAACGGGACACTGTAGTGCCTGGGACATTGTTGAGATGGAGTAGGCTTGCCTAGCACCATACTCTCAGCTTAACCGGCTATATCCACAGGAAAAACATGCTCAATACGTGTGGGGCTGACTAAGCCGCAGGTTTTCGCACGACGTATTCCTTCATCGTTTAGAATTCGTGTTAATAGTTCTAGAAATTACAAATAAAAACCCTTTCTTTCTAATCTATTAAATAAAAAGTTAAAAGAATACTAAAAACTTATAAGGGAAACTTTTGAATTTAAAAACATCAAAATCTTTATCCACGCTTTATTATTTTTCATCTTAACAATGATTTTAACCTACGACTGATCTTTATATGGATCCATGTAAGGTCTGAAAAAAGTTAATTAATTTATTTATATTTACGTCCGCTATAACACAGCTGCAGTGATATTAAAATCATCTATTAAAATTATTTTATGTTTCTTGCCTAAGTTTGATGTTGAATTCTAATAGCTCCTTGAGAAACAGTTGCACGAGAAAGTCTATTTAAAAACAATAAAGAATAAAGTTTATTATCAGATGATTCTGCCGTGTTTACGTTCATTCGTCTTTCGTCATTCGTCTTGGGTCATTACGAGTATTATCAAAATTTAGTTGAAAAAATTTTACGCGTAAATTAATTGATTCAGGCGTGACTTTGCGGAAGTCCATCTTCGGATTTTTTTTAAATTTTAAAATACGAGTATTTAGTACTCCTCTAATCTTTGATAAACAAAAGATTGGAGGAGGAGTACTAGATATTTTGGAGTTATCAAAAAAAAAACATAACAATAATTATTATTTATAATATTTTGCGTTCCTTTTGGTTAAATTGTTCAATTTTAGATTTCTTCCTGTAGAATTGGCCCTTTAACTACTAGGTAGGGATTGATGGAGCCCCTGGGTCCACCTTCTCATCACAAAACTAGAGAATTGTGAACATTTATTCTGTTTTAAGCTATGAAAGACAGACTCGCGAGGTCTACAGCTAACAGAGCCACTAGTAGGTATAATAAAAGATAGACACACTGATTCCAAATATCCACAAATATTTCTTGTAAAAGTAAATAATGTAAAATATCAAGCTTTTGTAGCTCCGATACTTAGGCTGTGTCCCCAGTAGGCAAACTGTGAGCGGCCGACTGAGTTTGCGGCGTATCGGTTTAGTACGCTCTTCCATATTTGAAATGGAGTGTCCACAGTTTGCTAGTTTGTCGCGTAACGCTGCAAACTGCGTACAGTGAGCGCAAACTAGCAAACTGTGGACACTCCATTTCAAATATGGAAGAGCGTACTACACCGATACGCCGCAGACTCAGTCGGCCGCTCACAGTTTGCCTACTGGGGACACAGCCTTACCCCGCATCCACACGTTGGGGCCAACGTTGGTCCCAATGCCTCTCACCAACGTGTGGTGCTGACAAAATAGCTTGGCGCCAACGTTGGGGCCAACGTTGGGGCTTGGCCGTGCCGTGTCGGTTTTATCAAAGGAAGTTGGCGCGCCAACGTTGGGGATCCGTCCACACGTTGGCGCTATGCTCAGTCCCGTTTCGACGCGCATCGTGAGCGCACGTGTCGACTGACGAGCGAGAATGTCATCGTATTCCATATTTATTGTGTTTGTAGGACTATCGGGCTGAAATTTTGCACACTTATAGATTCTCGGTGACAATGAAATATTATGGTATCAACAAGCTGATCTGATGATGGAGTCAAGAGCTGTTCAACAGAACTCCTCAGTAAATAAGCCGATTGAGTTGAAACTCGGCATATTTGTCAAGTTCTGACCACAATGTAATAATATGGTGACAGCGAGCTGATCTGATGATGGAGTCTACTATTTTTTTTTATGTTACGGGAACCGTGCAATTTTTTGGGATAAAATGTAGCCTATGTCCTATTTCCGGTTATTATCTATTTATATTTTAAATATCACCCATATCGGTTAAGTGGTTGTCGTGTTAGAGAGGAACAAACATACATCCAAACATCCAAACTTTCGCTTTTATAATATAGTGTGTTGTGTGAAGTGTGATAGTGACATTATGTGATGTGATTGTGATAAAATTGGTATTCAGTAATGTAAAATCACTTAGAGAAATTTCAATTTCTGTATCGGACGCGCAGACATCGGACGTCTGCACGTTGGCTCTGACGGAACAAGACTGGTGTATCGCCAACGTGTGGATGGTTCACGAAATCTTGGCCCCAACGTTGGGACCAACGTTGGTCCCAACGTATGGAGCCGGCGTTATCCGTCAACGATTAGGTCTGCTCCTGACGGCGTCGTGACCCCCAAAACTGCTGTCCTACGCAGTTTGATCACAGCGCACTCAAAACATTTGGTTTACTTATATTGGTGGAATTTTTTTGGTTTATTATGATTTTGTTAGACCATCAGTCAGGTTGGTATTGAGTTGGCCACTTGCTCATATGGACTTACTGAAGGTTGATGGACGATAGAGGCCACAAAAAATAGAGAGAAAAAAGGGAGAGACGGATAAAAAGGCAGGTTAGAGTAGCGTTTTAGGAGTCTGATGTTTTTTAGAGTCGATGGGCTTGCAACCTGCCACGTATGGAATGTTAACATTTGCAAAATGTGACCAGTTTGAGTTGCAAGTGTGATTTATTTAGAAAATCCTAAAGATTTAAAAGAATAAGATTTATAAGAAACTCGCACCATGTAAATGAGCCTTTACTCGTGTCAGCTTTCACACAATCTGTCCATCTTTTCTTTGGTTTGTCTTTACTCCTAAATTTTGAAAAATCTAGAGCATTATTATGTTCGTTGGACATTTAATCTTATTCAATTAGCTTACATCTACTCTATTCTTGTGTCAATCAAATTCATTCAATTTCTTTTATTAAAAACTAAACCAGCTGTTTTATTTTTCCTGCCAGGGTCAGATATCGCTATCGGTCTCATAAATTACCTAGATGACGCGGAAGATAGTTAGCAGAACGAGGCTTAAATTGTGTCAGTTACGGAATTTGGCGAATAAAGAAACTATTAAGTAGTTGTTTCTAGGTTAGTTTTTGCCGATATATTTTGGACATTTAGAAATAAATAAAAACACATACATGCTTTACAGAAAATAAAGTTAAAAACAAAAAAACATTGAAAAAATCTTGTGATTTGTTTGCCTAAGTATTTTAAACAAAAAATTAAAATCTTGGAACAGCAGAAAATAAGTTAACATAATCTCGTGAGTATTTCATAACAAAAAACAAAAAATAAACTCTTTAAAACAATACAAATTAAGTCATAGGAGAATCACCAAAGGAAGTATTCTAGTATAATAGCAAACCATTTACATTTATGTATTTACAAAAAAAAGTATGTAAGTAGGAGCTATAACCACAGATAACAGTCATGTAGTTCCCATAGCACAAACTCTACTTACTAGACTACGATGGGTAAATAACATAGTAGATAATAATTTTAGGGCTAGATGACGCTGTGTGAAATGTCCAGCATTTTTATTTATTTACTTAAGGTAATCAAAGATCTGAGAAAATGTCAACTGTGGCTTGGAGACAACCTTGATACTGTTTCTCGTTCCATTTTCTCAAATATCTCCCCTCAATTTATCTCAATAATCTCATAAAGTAAAGAAAAATGACAATCAAAAGAATCAAGGAAAAGCATTCGAATTTCCTATTACGCCGGGGTTCCAGTTAGAATGAAAATCTACGATATATAAAAGTTATCTAAACTATTTGCGAGATGCGAACATCGAAAACATCGAAAACATCGAACATTTCACACGAACCCTCACGAAAATACATTTTACTACCCACACGCAGTAAACACGAAGAAAACACTGACTTATGACAAACGTGTAGTGCGAGATTACGGCAAATTTTATTACGTAGCTATCCCTTCAGATTTCGACCACAGATTTACACAGAAGATTTGATACAAATAGCGTAAGTATAGCCGAATAAAACTTAGTTTAGTAGACTGTGTCTGGGTGTCTTAAAGAAATGTTTGTGTTTACAAAAAAAATATTAAAAGTAATCAGTTATCTGGAGGTGTCATTGGTTAATTGGTTAAGCCACAACTGATAGAATACTTATGTATTTGTAAATACATACTTATAATACTTTATAACACCCAGAAAATACATAAATTATTGTAATTAGAAAAAACCCAGACCCGAGACAAATATTTGCAGATCATACAAACATTTGTCCCGCGGGAGGTCGAACCCGCAACCTCATGCGTCTAAGGTGGGCCTTCACCCACTACAGATGTCATCAAATAACAAGGTATATTGAAAAGTTTTATGGACACGGGATTTTATCGCGTAATTTACCTTATTTATCCCGACGTTTCGGCTATGTTGCAATAGCCGTGGTCGCGGGCAGACTCAAACTTTTCAATATGAATAGTGATCGCGAAAGTTTAAAAAAGACTATAACAAGGTATATTCCAGTTTGTTTTGTTGGGGTATTAATCCTCTTTTTTTCTTTTGACGACTTTGACGAGACTCACTTTGTTCGACTGGTTCCTCACTGGAGCTTGACTATTTAGATTTTAAGCGGATGGATCACCGACAAGAAAGCTAGGCCCCATACCGTGTTTGTTGCCCTCGAGAGAAGCTGTAAAGAACAAAAAAGCGATAGCGTCGTGGACTGCTTACGGGAAAGTCTATATCAAGAAGGAAGAAGGAGCTACGCCTCTTCGCATTGATAGTCCAGAAGATCTCTTAAAAATCAGTATCTAATAATAATACAACTTATTATTAAGTTCTTTCTTCACTTCATTTTTATATAGAACTTGTGTTTTTATGGTTACTGTATTGTGTAATAAGCGTAATGTTTAATAATTCTGTCACTCAAACTATCAATGCCGGTCTGGATTTATTTTCTGTGACTAAAACAGTCTCTTGTGATATCGAAGATATTGAGAAACATCTGTGTTCTGATGATCATAATTCTCTCAAAATAATCACCCAAAATATCAGAAGCATAAACTGCAATATAAATAATTTCCTTACACTTATCCAAAGATCGAAGATTATTTGGGATATTATAGTGCTGTCTGAATGTTGGCTTCTCAAATCAAACGTCATCCCACAACTCAGTGGTTATGCCCATATTGCTACCACTTTAAACAAGACGCAAAATGAAGGTGTAGTCATTTTCTTTAATAATAAACTGAAAATAACTTACGAAGAACCTCAATTAAGCGAAGCAAATTGTATTGTACTAAAAATTAATGAAGATACTTGTATCATAGGGATTTATCGCCCGCCCGCCCAATCAAACACCACAAACTTTAATTTTGCATTGGACTCTTTACTAACCAAACTTGCCAGTTTTAAAAACATCATCCTGTGTGGAGATATTAACATCGACATATTGCCAATCAACGACGACAGACGATCGCAGGAGTACCTAACCATCCTTGCTAGTCATGGCCTACTTCCAGGACATACCCAACCTACGCGCAAAGACCGTTCCTGTCTAGATCATATAATGATCAAAAGTAAGTTGGATACAACCTGCTTTAACATTGAGTCCTCAGTCACGGACCACGAGTGCGTTGCCCTGTCTATTAATCTGAAGTCTAAATTGGTCTTCTACAGCACTAGACCGACTGTCCGTATTGACTTCAAACTGCTAGACCTCGAATTATCGAAACTTAACTTTGACCTATTATTCAACGCGGTCGATGCAAATCTAGCTACGGATCTTTTGATTAAATACCTAAATTCGGCGATAAAGCAATGCTCATTGGTGGTGAAGACACCTAATAGAAAGGTAATTATTAAGCCATGGATAAATCTAGGGCTTCTTCGTTGCATGAAAAATAGAGATAGTTTGCATAAGAAGTTAAAAAGCGACCCTAAAAACAAAATACTACAACTAACGTTTAAAAGGTATATAAATTTCTGTAATGCACAACTGAAGAAAGCTAAACGTAATTATGATAAACAAGAAATTAATAACGCTATGAATAACAAAAAGAAACTATGGGACACTATAAAAAATATAGTTAGCTATCGATGCGTTCAGCCAGATTCATCCTCCTCACTGATTTCCCCGAACGAACCAGTTAAAAGTATAAATGATGTTAACAGTTTCTTTGCGACCATAGGTAGTAAGCTTGCTGAGGAAACAAAAAAATCAAGTGTGTCTACTCTTTACAACAACAACAATTTTAATTGCACATCTAACGTTTCTGGTAAGTCGTTTGGGTTACAGCTAACCAATAATGAAGAAGTCGACATTCTAATAAGGAACTTAAAGGATAATAGTACTGCAGGCGTTGACAACTTATCTGGTAAATTGATAAAAAGATATTCTCAGACTCTTATCGGTCCTTTAACTCACATCTGTAACCTCGCACTATCCAGTGGTACCTCTCCTAGTGCTTTCAAAACAGCCCTGATTCGTCCGATACATAAGGGTGGCGATAGAGACTGTGTCAATAATTACCGGCCCATATCAATTTTGCCCACGTTATCTAAAATACTAGAGAGACTGATGAACAAACGATTAAGTTGCTACCTGGAATCTTACGATCTTCTATCTATAAATCAGTTTGGTTTTCGACCTGGGAAATCGACAAATGACGCTGTCCATGTAGTAACTGACTTCATCGTAAATTCCTTAGATATTAAAAAGAAACCGTTGGTAATCTTTCTGGACTTGGCCAAAGCATTTGACACGGTCTCTATCCCACACCTTCTAAACAAAATGGAAACGATTGGTATTAGGGGCTTGCCGCTGAAATTATTTGAGGATTATCTAAGCCAACGGAAACAAATTGTCAAAATTGATAACTGCTTGAGCAATGAACAGCCGGTTGAGTATGGAGTCCCCCAGGGGAGCATCCTCGGCCCAACACTCTTTCTCATCTATCTAAACGACCTGTGTGACCTGAAACTACACTGTGGCAAGATAGTGAGCTTTGCTGACGACACAGCTTTATTGTTCACTGGGGATACCTGGGAGGAAGTCTTCAACAATGCGCAAATTGGTTTTAACAGGGTATGTTCCTGGCTTCAAAGTAATATCCTGACCCTCAATGTTACAAAAACTAAATATATAACATTTGCGTTTAAATCCAACCTTCTTCCCCCAATTTCTCTCTCGTTGACGGCTCACTCATGTAATTCGATTACTCCGCACTGCTCCTGTCCTTCTCTCCAAAGAACTGACACCATAAAATATCTTGGAATCACTCTAGATTCTTCCCTGAGTTTTCGACCCCACATTGATCTTTTGGTTTCCCGAGTGCGTAAACTAATATACATTTTTAAAACTCTACGAAGTGTAGCGGATCGTTGCACCATACGAATGGTGTATTTTGCATTATGCCAACCGATTGTAGATTACTGCATCTCTTCTTGGGGTGGTGCAGCTAAAACCCACCTTCTTGGGTTGGAGAGAGCCCAGCGAGCGGTTCTGAAGGTCAGTGGCCGACTTCCTTACCGATATCCTACTCACTTACTCTATAAGGAATGGAATGTTCTCACAGTTAGGCAAAGTTTCTTTCTTAACATTATCTTGAAAAGTCACACTGAGACGGTTTACGATCCGGATTTGACCAGGCATAAACGTAGAGCTGTAGTTTTCAAATCAAAAGCAAGTCGTACTAAACTAGCTAAGAATTCCTACATTTTTTTTGGACCACGGTTATATAATAAATTAAATTTGCTATTTAATATCTATCCATTGAACAAACAACATTGCAAGAGAATAGTAACCGATTGGCTCAAAACTCTTAATTACCAAGATACTGAAAAACTGTTAATTACTGTCAAATGATTTCCTAGCAATACGTAGCACTAAATTTGACCAACTCAACTCTTGTCTTTTTTAAACTTTCGCGATCAGAATACATTATATTATATATATATACGTGTCGGGCAAAGAATAAAGTAATTTACGTGATAAATACCCGGACGCATACACGTATATTACAACATAACTCTGATTTCTTTATTTTTAGAATTAAGCATTAGACTAATAAAATTAGTTTCCTATTTTGTTGTCTTACCTGCCGTTTTGTACTGATTAGTAAGAATAACTCTAAGTTTATTATTAAGTAGATACCTATGTACCCGATCATCAACATAGTTACAAACTTATACTGTTTTCCTACTTTTTATCGTAAATTCAATCAATACGCAAGATTTATATTTTATTAGTTCCAGACATTGTTAATTATTGCACCTTAATGACACATCCTTCCTTACTGCACTGTTTTTTACAAATGTAGGTACCCGTGGAGTGGGGGCCCTGGTGACCTGTACCACAGGTTTTTAAAAAACCTATTTCAGGCACCAGACTCGCACAAAACATACCTACTATCAAAATACAATTATCTTTAGAAAATAAGCACCTTTTGTACTAGGTATAGTTTTGGAGTCAAATAAACTTGATTGAACATTGAACATTGAACATTCTTCACGGTGTTGGTCGCGAGAGAACAGGAGTAGAATCACCTAGCTCTTAAGACGTTTCAAAGTGGTCATAGCGGTCCTACTGAATAAATGATAAATGAAATTTTTGAAAGTACCTAGTGTTGCTTTATTTTGAAAATTAAGAGGCCTGCGACCGGCGAATTTCTATAAAAACGTAATACCGAAATCATTTAAAATTTAAGCATATTTTTATCAATTTATGTTGTTAGATTAGGAGAGTAGGTATTTATCTAGGTTCCTGTTAAACTTTTGTTCCGAAAAACTTACCTAAAAAGAAATGTAAGCATATTGAATTGAAATCTTTGTAGGTACACCAAAAATGGCATTTTTTCTTTTCATTTGTTCTATAGTAAGTTTTTCGGAACAAAAGTTTAACAGGAACCTAGATAAATACTGCCTTTATCCAAATAATAACATAAAGTGATAACAATATTCTCCAATTTTAAATGATTTCGGTATTACGTTCCTAGGTAAGTAGGTACGTTCGCCGGTCCCTTAACGGCTTTATCAAAAGAATCCATGAAAGTAAAACTGGGAGCCACAGCTAAATAAAATCGATATTCACAGATTCACAGTAAAAAGTATTCGAGTGGATTCAGTGAAAAAACGAGTGAATTCGTTCGTTTTCTTGCGTGAGATTCCATTCTGCTGTTCGACGATAGAATAACAATGGGGACCGCCCTACCGTTTGTGGCTTAGGGCGGTCACACACAGACTGCTAAAGCTGTTACTTCTTGATACATAGATATGTCGACTGAAAAATCATGTTTTTAATATTTTTTATTTGGAAAACCAATGAGTTTTTAAGGTCTTGATAAAAACAAATAAACCAAGTTATTTTCGCATGACTTACCTTCTGACACTAATGGTTTAGTCTAGACCGTTTTTCTAGTATAGTCATAAAACAAAATGTTAAAATAATTTTGAGTGATCCATCTTTTTTGATTTTAAATTTTAAATGTAGAATAATTTTCTAAAATATTTATATTATAAATCTAAATTATTTATAAATCTAAATATTTATAAATCTAAATTATTCTACATTTAAAATTTAAAATCAACTTATGAAAGAAAACACATCATCTGATCTTTTTTTAATTATACTAAAGCCGGATTCAACCAAAAGGCATCTTCATCCAGAGTAACTAGTCGACATAATTCGAAATACAATTGTTTAGAAAGTGCAACCGAACATTATTATGTGCATACAAATTATCCTGGTTACCTTTTTAACCAGGATAATTTGACAAATGAATATAATGAATATTTTGACATTGTCAACTTGACAATGTCAAAATATTCAAAGAAACAGCAGTTTACTCGAGTGAAAACTTAATTCAGCTTGGTCGAATCCAGCCTAAGCAGTATAAACTTAATCAGTCGAGACTTCTTTGAAGTAGTCCGTGTGAAGTAGCTATAAAGATCAGCTCTCGCCGAGTTCACACAGGGTTCGTTACTGGGCCCGTTGTTTTAGATTAAGGAAATTTAAGAAATTCGTCTGTTGTATAATATTAGTACAACACCTTTAATGTTTCTGTGTTGATAATGAGCATTTGAATAACGAGTTCAAGTTAATTAAGCTACGGATTAATCTTGCTGTAAAAATAGTTTTAACTTAAAACTAATCGTTTCTTAATTACATACTAAATATATTTAGATGACTATCCTGGAATAAGGTTGAGTAATTTCATTGAAAATTAAAAGTCTTAAATATTCGATTCCGACGGGATTCGAACCCGCATTGATACCTAAGTGTGTAATAACATTAGTACAGTTGGGCCGACGGATCTAGGCGTTCGTGAAGTCAGGCTTTTCGGTGAGCAGTAGAAAATTTTGTATGAAAAAGTTGCACTGCGCATCAAAACGGCTAACTTCACGATCGCCGAGATCCCGTTGGCCGTACTGTAAAAGGGAGGATTATGATTTTGACCGGTAAGTATGTATGTTCATCTGTTCCCTCATACCTTCTAAACCAGTGTTCCGCAAGCTTTTTGTGTTCAAGGTACCTACATCTAGGAAATCGGAAAATTTTGGAGGTACACCATAAATGAAAAACCATTTTTTGTGCTTGTTTAGTTGAGCATAGCGGTTCTAATTTAGAGTAGCTTAATTGCGATAGGTAACCTTATTTTTCCGAGGCACACCAACCAATGACCACGGAACACCAGTGTGCCGCGGCACACACACAGCGGAACACTGTTCTAAACTACTTACTACCGCGATGCTATAAGATAAGGCCCAAAATTAAAAATGTCAAAATCTAGTAATCTCAAATCGTCCTCTTTCCAAGTTTCAGTCACGTTCTCCTGCAAACTTCACTATCCCATTTTAGGGGTAATAAAGTTGAGATTCCACAATTTTGGACTTTATCCATTATTCTTGTCACAAAGGCTTTTAGCATTCTAAATTCAAAATTGTGGCACTAAGACAAACGGATAAAACGAACAACAAAGAGATTCATTATGAATTTAGGTGGTTCTATTGAAGGCTTGTTGGAGCTTGAAGCACAATACATAACCCTGTATAAAAAAAATATATGATATGATCACGGCAAAAATATATGTTACGCGCCTGGGGATACATCCCCAGATTCCCCAGGCACGGTAAACAGTCTTTCAAATCATCTTCAAATTTTAGCCAGGAATTTTCTTTTTTTTTTCTTTAAGAACCTTAAAAGATATATATCCAAATAAGTACCATATTTGGTAAATTTTTGTTTTTTTATTTTTTTTTTATAAATTGTACAGAAAATAAAGTTTAGGAATAAAAGCATTGCACAAACCGTGTAGCGGTTTGTCCACATGCTTGTTAGTCTCTAAAAAAATAAAATAAGCCTACATACTTAGTAAGTATATGCCCACATTTATCACCCTGTTGTAGGTAAATTAATAAAAATAAAAAAATTCCCATCCCTCAACATTTAGATTAATATTTTCATAGCCAATGTCACTTTCTTTCTTTCTTTCTTCCATACTTCGAGAATTCACGAAGCTTTCATATCATTAATTAATTACTTATCAAAAAAAATTAGACCCTGTCAAAAAATTCAAAATTCAATTATTTATTCAGTAGTACCTACCACTAGAATCACTTTGAATCGTCTTAAGCGCTATGTGATTCTACTCTTGTTCTTTCGCGACCATCACCGCGCCACAGAGGTCGTCAAATAACAAGGTATATTCCAGTAAGTTTTGTTGAGGTTAATCCTCTTTTTTTCTTTTGACGACATTGACGAGACTCACATTGTTCGACTGGCTCCCCACTGGAGCTTGCCTATTTAGATTTAAGCGGATGGATCACCGACAAGAAAGCTAACCCCCATACCGTGTTTGTTGCCCTGATTCTTCACGGTGTTGGTCGCGAAAGAACAGGAGTAGAATCCTAGCTCTTAAGACGATTCAAAGTGGTCATAGCGGTCCACCTAAATAAATGATATTTGAATTTTGAATTAAAATAACGAGAGCTTATAATTTGAAGCCACGCAATAAATCAATTATAAGCACAATTGACATTGACAAACGATCGGTTTCCGATTGACGCATAGTTCATTTAAGCCATAATTTATAGTTGCCAGAACTAGCAGGTGAAATTTTGCTACAATAACGAAAATGGTGAACAATTTTTATTGCGTTTAAACGACCAAAATGGCTTTACTAAAATGTACTTTACCGCTGTGAGACAATTTGTAAGGTTTATAGTTAAGATCTTAGTATTGATATAGTGGTAGCTAGCTCACTAGCTCATACAAACATACATACATAGATCCTAGAACCTACTTGTAGTTTCAGCTACTCACAACACTGGCGGCTTGTTTCATGATATCAAAAGTAAAGCAGGTATCAAATATGTAAAGTTTTGATTAGTTGTTCCTAAATGACGTTACCCTGTAAAGAAGTAGTATTAAGTTTAAGTATATAAGAGAATCTTAGTGTGAAGTTAGGATTATGTAAGTGAGCTTTTGTTTGTCCAGGTTTGCTTGGCTTAAGGAATATCTGAAACAATGTTCTTTTACACGGCGTATTCAGTGGCACTGGATTGTAAGCGCAAACATGGCAGACCAAAAAAGAGATGGAGGGATTTTTTACAAAGATGTGGTCCAGAGTGGATGAGGAAGGCTAGGGAGAGGGACGAATGGAGAGATTTAGGGGAGGCCTACGCCGTGGAGGCGACTATTGCTGAAAACATGGATAGTTTAAGTAATTAGTTAATAAGTAATTTGTAGAGCAGTATGAAAAAAGGCTTTTTTATTTATTTATTATTCAGTCCCAAATGCTTAACAATGTTGAAGTCTAGCAATATAAAACTATGCACATGTTTCCACCCCTACGTCTCACTCGCCTGCTCCCAAATATGTACATAAATCAGAACAAGAATTGTAATACTTTCCGCAACATTTTCTTTGCCATATCGCAACAATGTAATAGGAAAACACAAAGTATACCTTTGACTTCAAAAAACTCCTTATTACTAGCCCGTAGGTATAGGCCCTTGCGAATGCTTGAAAGGCCTTGTACACTCGCTGGCAAGAAAAATAGGATAATAACAGACGGTCAGAAGGGCACTTAAAATCGCTGGGCCGTGCGTGGAATCTACAAGTGCTTTATTTTAGGGGTTAAAAGGAAAAGCTATGATGTGGAGTTTTTTGGGAATTTATATAGAAACTGTGAGTGCACTCAAGTGTAATGCTTTGCTGGAACGTAGGAGAATATCATGAGAATTGTTATTGTTATAAAACAGAATTAGAAGGGCTGAATTTCCTTTGTGAAACAATTCAAAACTTTTGTAGTTTAAAATTATAATGTTTTGAAAAGTCATACTGACACTCTCGCGAGCTATGGTTTGCAGAACCTTGCAGGATGATTGTCTAACTTGTCTCAACCCTCAAATTGGTCTCAAACTGTCAAAATGATCGCGTTGGCATCATTTTTTGCGTTCGGTCTCGTTGAGATGAGAGTGACAGAGCTACTTTCGTGGTCACTGAACTGTCTTATTTGACTGTTTGAGACCGATAGCATCCAAAATTACAAACTATAGTCGAATCGCTCATTGTACGAACTAAAAATATATGAAAAATGACATTTTGACCGTCAATTTTAGTGCGTATAATTAGAAATATGACTATATAGGTATAGTTGTAATTTTCATCTGAGTTTGAAAATAAAAATGTTAGGACCCTTCGACCCAACATTTACATAAATCCTAGAGGCTATAACAATTGATTTAAGGTTAAAACGGTGTTGACTTATCGCCTCCGAAAAAACTCTTAAACCCTTTAGATAAACACCATTTTATGCTGACCAGACCTCTCCTTCTATCTTATTGAGATTATATCTCGTCTCTTTCTATCTTCAGAGATTTATCTTAAGGGTGAGCTGACCGGAGGATGTGATTTACCTTAAACTGTATTTGTTTGACGTTTAATGGTCCTTTGTAGATTTTTTCTTTCATCTTTGAAGCTGTATATTCAGAGGAAATGTTTTGTTCACTTTTATTTGAACCAGCAAAAGTGATATACGATAATATGAAGATAATTTAGCGCTTTGATCTAAATAATACAAAAAGGGATCTCGATATAGTTCTGTGGTCGTGTAAGTTACACCATTTATATCTTAAGAACGGCTGGCTTGATTTTTGTGATCTTTGATAGGCTCGGGGCCTATCAAAGATCACAAAAATCAGGCCAGCATATAACAGAATAACTCTAAAAACATCTAAAAATTCCTCAAAATGAAAAACGTATGTAGACCCCTGCTATTTTCAGACATTTTGCTGGAAAACCGACATTACACCATGCTGAATTCAGTGCACTAACTGCTTGTTCATTCATAAATTAATGCTCTGTCTCGCTCTTTGGCCTAAGAATTGCGTATTGTGTATCCTACTTTTACCGATGCTATCTTACTTAAGTTAGTCACAGTTGTTGTTTAATGATATCCTGAATTCTTAGGTGAATCGTACTTTTTGACGTGGGGAGAACCATACCTACCTGTCAAAACGATCGTGTAGTATCTTTTGTCGCGTTCGGTCTCATTGAGATGTGAGAGTGACAGAGCTACTTTATTACTATACTTAATAACAGGTTTTATAACCTATAACCAAGTAAAACCACAGAATACTAAGTAAAAAAGTAAGTAAGTTCATATGAGTAAGTGGCCAACTCTGGTGACGGAGTTTTTAGAACGCCTAAAGGCCTCCGTCATGGCTTAACGACTTAAAAGTCGGGACCGACAATTTAACGTGCCCTCCGAAGCACGGAAGCGCTCAGCTCGTAATACCACTTGCGGTCACCCATCCTAAGAGTGGCCGCGCACAACGCTGCTTAACTTCAACGATCTATCAAGAACGTCTAAGCAACGCCACGACCGCTTCTACAAAAGACTAGTACTACGTAGTAAAACCACAGTAAAACTTGGTTCAACTTCAATGATCTAAGTATAACAGCGTTATCTTCTTACTTTAATACGATACCTAGAAAGTTAGCACACGTTTATTACAAACCGGCAGAAACTCAACATAGGAACCTGAATGTACCTATTGAGGGAACCCAATGGGTCGTTGCCACCCTGGGCGCCGAAATAAAGCTCTTTAATAAACTGACATCGTCAAATAACGTCCATGCAAACACTAGATCCAAATGTATCTAAGTTAGCATTAACAATTCGGATTATAATAATAAACAAGACTTCTATTCACTTTTTGTAGTTTTATTTTAGATAAACGAAAATAAACCAAGACACGTTTCATTATTTTGCACAGGTCAAAGTTCTAGATTCTAATATAGTGGCGACATCTGCCGATGTAAAAGGGAAACAAACATTTCTTTTTTTTTTAAAGAGGCTATGACAAATTTCACATTCATCCAGTCTTTATTCAATTTTATTTCAATACTCCCACTAAATTTAATATGACTGGAAAACAAACATTTATCATTCCAACATTACTCTAGTTTCCATTTTACAAAATACCTAACTTAGGTTTATTCTTTTCACAAACAATACTGGTAAGTACCTAATAGTAAATCTTTAATCTCTACTCTACTTAATAAACTTAGTCTCTACTCTACTTAGAAAAACTTAACTAAGTTTAATTTCTACCAAACAAAATTACATAGTAAAGAGTAAGTATCTTAATAAGTTTCTACTTTACTTTAAAAAAAACTTAACTCAAGTTGAATTTCTCTAAACAAAATTACATAGTAAAGAGTATCTTATTTAGTTTCTACTTTACATACTAAATAACAGAAGTTTATTTTCTTCTAAACAAAATTACTTATTAAACATTATCTCATCCCTTATATTTTCAAACTTGAGAGTAGGCAGAGCCTTTGTAAAAATATCAGCTAACTGATCTGAACTTTGCACATACTTTATATCAATTAACTTCTGTTTGACTTTTTCTCTAATGAAATTGAACTTTACATCAATGTGCTTGGTTTTTTTGTGATAAACTGGATTATTAATTAATTTAATTGTACTTTGATTATCTATGCACAAAATAGTACAATCCTGACTGACATCAATTTCTTTAAAGAAATGCCTTAACCACAAATAATTCTTGGCGGCTTCACATGCAGCCATAAATTCAGCCTCAGTTGTTGATAAGGCGACACAAGACTGTTTTTGACTAGCCCAAGATATGGGACCCCCATTTAACATAAATATGTAACCAGTGGTTGATTTTCTTGTGTCAATATCCCCAGCAAAATCTGAGTCTGAATATCCAATCAAACTTTCATGACCCTGATACTTAATACTAACATTTTTAGTTTTAATCAAATATCTAATTATTCTCTTAAGTTGAGCAATATGTACTGAACTAGGCTTATTGATATACCTACTTAACAGGTTAACACCATATGAAATATCTGGCCTGGTCGCTGTAGATAAGAACAATAAAGATCCTATGGCTTCCCTGTAGGGAAAATTAATTTGTTCATCATCAGCATCATTACATATTTGAACATTGACATCAACAGGTGTGTTACATGGATGTGCTGTATTCATATTGAACCTATTTATTATTTGTTCAATATACTGTTTTTGACTTATACATATAAAATCATCAGTTTTCAAAATTTCTAACCTAACAAATTTATTTAAATTTAATTCTCTGATTTTAAAACCTTGTTTCAGATATTTTATTATACAATCTAACACTTTATTAGACTGAGACATTATTAAAGCATCATCCACATACAAAATAAGCCAGGCTTTCACATTGTTAAAATTACCTACAAATACACAATGATCTGCCTGTGACTGTACAAAGCCAAATTCTACTAAAAAGTTTGTAAACTTTTGATTCCAACAACGTGATGCTTGCTTTAAACCATAAAGTGACTTATTTAATTTACATATTTTACCATTAGGTGCTTTCACCCCATCTGGAACCTCCATGAAAATATCCTCTTCTAGCTCTCCATACAAAAATGCAGTCTTGACATCAATTTGTCTCATACACCAATTATGTTCTGCAGCAATGGATAACAATATCCTAATGGACTCATATCTAGTAGTGGGTGAAAAGATTTCACTGTAGTCTACTCCTTCAATCTGTGTGAAACCACGGGCACAGATTCTTGCCTTATACCTTTCTGGTTCACCATCTTTGTTTCTTTTGATATTGAAAACCCATTTTGATGTGATGGTTCTCTGATCCACTCTATCAACAAAACTCCAGGTGTTGTTGTTTTGATGAGCTTCTAATTCTTCATTTATGGCCTCCGACCATAACTTGGACTCCTGACTGTTAATAGCTTCATCATAAGTTACAGGAACATCTAATTCCATTATGTTGGCCTCAGTGCGTTGATTTCTTCGTGGACGTAGTGTAACGTTTGACCTTTCTAAATCTTGAAGAACAATTTCTTGCGATGGTTCATAAGTCTCATCATTTTCATCAATGGCACTATGAATACTGTCAAAACTCTGGTCGCTTTCATTATTGACATTCACCTCTTGACTGTTTATATTTCCTGAAACTCGTTCCAAAGCTACAGCACCACCATCAACATCTTCATTTTCTTCATTGATGAATATTTGAGCTTTATTCTTGCAAATTTCAGGACTCTTTTGCTCATTAAAAATAACATTTCTTGACACTGTTACTCGTTTGGATGCCGGATCATACATCTTATAATTTGTGTTATCATATCCGATCAACATCATCTTACGGCTCTTACTTTCTAGCTTCTTTCTCAGCTGATCAGGCACATGGACATAACCCTCACAACCAAACACTCTGATGTGATCTAAACTAGGTTTTATGCCTGCCCACAGTTCTAACGGTGTGATGTTCGGTGTTTGACTGGAAGATGTGCGATTCAATAAATACACAGCACAGTTGACTGCTTCAGCCCATAGATTCAGTGGAACGTTGCGGGCATACAACATGGACCGAGCACTTTCCACAATGGTTCTGATTTCACGTTCAGCTCGACCATTTTGCTCCGGTGTATACGGAGCAGTGAGTTCATGAGAAATGCCTTCACTTTCCAAGTATTCCTTGAAAACTTTACCGGTGTATTCACCTCCATTGTCTGTATGTAATGTACGCACACTATGCGAAAATAAATTTTTAATCCGTGCGTTATACTTCATGAAACAATCTAGTACATCACTTTTGTGCTTTATGAAATACACATACCTGTAACTAGTTGCAGCATCTTTAAAAATAACAAAGTATCTCATACCTTGGACTGATGGCTCACTGAATGGTCCACATACATCACTGTATATGACATCACCTTGTTGCTGTGGTCCTCTGCTGGACTTCTGGAATGGTTGACGAGCATGCTTCCCATACGCACACCCTTCACAAACAAACTTGTCACAGTCTGATAAGTCCACACCCGTAATGACATTGTTTTTGCACATTTTCTGTATTTCTTTAATATTCAAGTGTCCCAGCCGTTCATGCCAAGTTTTAAGGTCCAACTTTTGTACTACATTACACACCGGATTCTGAATTGCTTTCACTCTCAATTCATACAAGTTGTTATTTTGCAACAATGCACACATCACTATTTTGTTATCTTTGTATATTAGTGCATCTTTTTCCTTCTTAACAATCTTGTATCCTTGCCTTGTGACTACTCCTTCTGAGAACAAGTTCCTTCGCAACTTTGGTACATACAGAACATTTTTCAAGATACATGTCTCCCACTGTCCGTCAACATAGTTTTTAATCAGAATATCTCCTTGGCCAGCCACTTCTAAGGCTTCTTGGTTACCCAACTTCAATGGATATCCTGTATATTCCTCTAATTTTGTGAAGTTTTCACGTTCATATGACATGTGGGCTGATGCACCGCTATCTAATATCCAGCAAGCTCTCTTATCATTGGCACTCCACTCATTGTTTGTTACATTGAAGGCCAACATGTTTTTCTCAGTTTTATTGTACTTTTGTTTCGGTGCATGACATTCTTTGGCAAAATGACCTCGTTTTCCACAATTGTAGCAAACAAAACGATGTTGTTGTTGCTGTTGTAGTTGTTTGTCACCAGTCTCTTTCTTTTGGCACTTTGTCTTCACAAAACTCTTTTTAGCAACTTGTTTAGATACTAATAAAGCGGTTTCATTTTCCTCCTCCACGCCCAAACTGGCTTCCTCGTCTAGCAAGCGAGCTGTCAAGTTTAATAATGTTTGACTGCTTGGATCTAAAGACATCCACGCCTGTCGGAGAGATCTGAATTTTGGAGGCAGCGTACTCAATATTTTGGTTATGATAGCTGTATCGCTGATATCTTCTCCACTTTCTTTTAGCTGTTTTGCGAGACTTTCAACTTTTGCAATGTGTTGAGCAATGCTTTCTCCATTTGCCATTTTGTATTGGTAAAAACGTTCATGTATCATCATTTTTGTAAGCTCCGACTTTTGTTCGTAAATGGACTCAAGTTTTGACATTACTTCCAATGCCGTTTCGCAATTTTCAATGAGTGCAACTTGTTTCAAGTCCATGGCTGACGTCATGATGAACATTGCCAATCCATCATCCTTATTCCATTGGATCGCATTGGATTCCGACTTTGTCGCGTTGATATCCAACCCTTTTGCACGTAGGGCACATTTGATTTGGAATTTCCATTGTTTGAAATTGGATCCATCAAATTTTTCAAGATGCATCGTTTTGCCGAACTCCATCTTTTTTTTTTTTGTATCACGCGTTTCTCAACTTTCCTGTTTTCTATGTTTGCTCTTTGTTTATTACTATTGCAATCGCGTGGGTTAAACTGGGCCCATAACCAATTCGGATTATAATAATAAACAAGACTTCTATTCACTTTTTGTAGTTTTATTTTAGATAAACGAAAATAAACCAAGACACGTTTCATTATTTTGCACAGGTCAAAGTTCTAGATTCTAATATAGTGGCGACATCTGCCGATGTAAAAGGGAAACAAACATTTCTTTTTTTTTTAAAGAGGCTATGACAAATTTCACATTCATCCAGTCTTTATTCAATTTTATTTCAATATTAACTTAATTTATTTGTTAATTTTCAGAAACAATATAACATACCAAATCAGTGTTACAAGTAAATAAAAAAAACCAAACAATATAATTTACAAAATATTCTAACAATGATTACAGAAAATTAAATTAAAACACGTTATGATTGACATTCACCAGCCATAGTAGATCACTAGGTTGATTGTCTGACTTTGATAGCAAACAAAATTGATCTCAAACTGTCAAATATGACAGTGAACGATTAGGTTGTCTTTTATCGCGTTCAATCGCGTTGAGATGAGAGTGACAGTGCCACTTGCAAGGTCCCTGAACTGTCATAAATTATGACAGTTATAATATAGCACTCAAAATAAGAGTTTGAACTTTGAGAGTAGTTTTGGTTGCTATCAAAGTTACGCAATCATGGAGCTGACGGTGCCAGTTTTCTAGAAGCATCTCCACCTACTACGTCTCTATTAAACGTCTAATTTTACAGTCGAACTACTCTGTGTATTGTCATAGCCACACGCAGATGATTTCCCCCGGGTACTAACTGCTGTGTAATCTGTGCGCTAAGGGTGAGCGCACACGAGCCTTGGAGGATACCTTATTGAAATTGTGTTACAGTTTAAAGAGCGCCAGGTATTTCTCGTAAACTATTGTAGAGTATTTTCTTGTGGCTTCGCTTGGGTAAGATAATTTTAAAGTTTAATTTTCAGTTTTATTTTTAAAACTCTTGCTATTTATTTATTGTCATGAATGTAAGGTAAAAAAATAGTAAGATAAGGGCTTTCTAAGGGCAGGAAAATGATCATCTATTTTGATATCTACAATGTTGAAAAAATAAAAAATAAATGATATTTATTCGCGATTCCCGTAGTTATTATAATTTCGTGGATTGACAAAAGCTATGAAGAAAAATTAAAAGATAAACTTAATAAATAGGTACCTAATTATGTATCCGGGTATTTATCAGTCTTCCCGCGACCACGGCTGCTGCAATCCAGTCGAAACGTTGGGCTAAATAAAAAGGTAATTTACGTGATAAATACCCGGATACATTTCATTTATAATGTGTTCTGATTGCGAAAGTTTAAAAAAGACAATAAATAAAAAAATAAAAATAAAATAAAAATTCTTTATTTCAGACATTCATCCATATGTTGTTAGTATAAATGAACTATGTTAGTATTAGTAGAAATTGAAATTAGTAAATGAGAATAATAATTTTACTAGATTACATTAGTAGGTCTGACCTGCCTGAACCACTGGTCTGAACTCATTCTCGTATGAACGGAGCTGCCCATTAGCATCCCGGTCGAGATGCAAATTCCCGGTTCGGCATATAATCAGTAATTTCACACGTGCAGAACCCCGGCTGTTCCAGCTTGTTTTGTTGTGGAACCCTGGATTTGTTAGAGTTCAGGTGCGGTTTTGGGAATGACGACTAATGTTGTTGAATGATGTTGAATGTTGAATGATGACTAATGATGTTGATGCGACTTCGTAGTAGTAGCAATGCGTTTCATATTATTGGAACGGGTATTTTTGAGATTTTTTCAAAAGCTTAGATTACCGCGTCACCGCAGCAACGAATGTTCTTATTATTTTTAAACTTTTTACAATTTAGAAGACCAAAAAGCTAGAACGGAACCGTATTTGTTAATACGTTAAGATGCAGGTGTCTCAATTTGTCATAATCAAGATGACAAAATGTTGATAATAGTTCTACGATCAAAATTGTGTTGTAATTTGACCAATGTCCAATCTCATTTATTAAAGTAGATACTCAACATCTCTCTTTGGAAAATCTTGCAGAAGATTCAATTGAATTTCAATTGATTAAATTCTAATAGCGGAAATGGAACGCTAACTTCAGCAAAATATGGGCATGTACCAAATTATGTATTTGGACAAGCCTCTGACTACCTTAGACATCTTTAAATGATCTATGTGCTAAGATCTGAGAAAATGTCTAACGCCCTTTGGGGGTACAACCGTAATCAAATATCTTTTTTTTATTCAGTTTTAAACTCAAAAAACGCTCACACCTTGTTTGCTACTGTCATAAGTCGCGCGACTTAGTCGCTCTATTAGAAACCACAGCTTAACTCCTTCGGGTCAGTGAGTTTTATTTAAATTCAATTTTAGTCGAGGACGGTGGATTATGAAGCTTTGTTGTGATTTAATATGCAATAGTTTTTTTCCCTCTGCACGTAGTCTGCGCTAAAGCCAAAACAAGTGTTTTCGGAAACATTGGAATTATCCTTTTAATTACATTTTATAATCGGTTGTTGGTTTGAAAAAGTTAAAAAAAAACCGTAGACTAAGCTTTTTAGAAGAGTTAAAAAAAATACAAGGGTAAATCGAGACGTCTCCTCAAAATGGGAAGATTCCACGCAAATCGAAAGATAGAAAAAATTGATTATTAATATATTTTTAGGAATCAAACGTAAAACCATTTTTTTTTAAAGTAATTCCAAGATGACCTATTTATTCTTAGATTTAAAAAATGTACAAATTACACACAAAAGTTCTTTAAACAAATAATTGAACAGAAATACGTCCGCCAAGCACCAAATCCAGCAAAGAAGTGACCGCGCGCCGCTCGTGCCTCGCCTTATATCGCTGCCCGTCGTATTTTTTTGTTATTGCCATTTAGTGTTTCCAACAATATAATATATAAAATAAATAATAATACCGTTGATTTTTCAATTTTCGGATTCCACCTTTGATGTTCATTATGTCCTTAATCGATCGAGCGAGCGAAGCGAGCGAAGATCTTAGTGGTAAGTTGGGCGATTTTGCTTTGTATGTTTGTATGTTTGTATGTTTGTATGTTTGTATGTTTGTATGTTTGTATGTTTGTATGTTTCACGAATTGTTGTTCGAGCATAACTGTCGAACCGTTCATCCAATCTGCATGAAACTTGGTAGGTCAATAGGTTGTGGTAAGGAAATTTACGGGGGAGCATATGAGCTTAATCGATGAAGGGGTTGTGAAGATATTGGGTTCCCAAGGGGGTAAAAAATTATGAAAGTTACACAAATAAATTGAGTGGGGTGTCATACGAAAGGGCTTATTTTGTACATTCCAAAATGGTTTTTATTTTTAATCTAGGATGTATAGTTTTTGAAATACGACCAAAGACCAAAAACTACGAAACCAGAGCTGCAAGAGCTCCCGTTGCATAGAGTTTCGATGACTTCGTAGCTCATTGACTGGTCGGTCTTAAAAAGAGAGTGGCATCGTTGCGGTTTGGTTTGCAATGATTTTAGATGCTACTTGATTTATTTTCATGATAAAAAAAATTTTGATAAAGAATGAAAATAATTGGGGTAAAAAAAGTTAAGTAAACAAATATATTGAGTGGGCTGTCAAATGAAAGGTCTTTATTTGTACATTCCAAAATAGTTATTATTTTTATTCTAGGACGTATACTTTTAGAAATACGACGAGAATTCATAAATATGAAATACCTAAATGAAAAATTAGACGCGACATTATGTATTGCATGCATGCCAGTATTTTTTACCATGAAGAGCTAGCGCAATAGGCATACTCGGCAGTATCAGTAGTAGCACTTGAAATTATAGGGATAGTCAGAAGAAAGTCCAAATGTAAGCCATCTACGGTGCGCGAGATCTCAGTTCGGGGCGAACTACTAGTCTTAAATGGATTGTAGTGTTGAAAAATTGAATCAGGATCGGAATCCGCGTGTGACGTCCATTATTTCCTTAATGGACAACTCAAATGGATTGTAGTGTTGAAATATCGAATCGGAATCGGAATTTCATGCGTAAAATAGCTGAAAATCCGAACTCATTAAATGTGAAAGGGTGTTTATTTATTTATTTATTTATTTATTTATTAGACAAAATCCACAGCTCTTAGTAGTAATAAATCGACTTATTTATGTTTCTTAGGCTGGGAGTACGAAACTTGCGACGGGCGGAACGACGGCGGGGCGGGGCGGTGCGGCGATGGCGCGCCGTCGCCCGTTTCGTACACAGCGCTTAATGTTTTTATGCATTTGATTACATCGCCGTCGCGCCGCCCCGCCGTCGCTCCGCCCGTCGCAAGTTCCGTACCCCCAGCCTTACAGCCAACGTGTTTATTTCATTGTTTATTTGTCCTGCTTTCACGTCAAAACAGAGCGACGGATTGACGTGATTTTTGTGTGGAGATAGTTGGAGGGCGGGAGAGTAACATAGGCTACTTTATATCTGGGTACCATGCGAGCGAAGCCGCGGGCAGCAGCTAGTTCCCGACAAGTGTTTGTCCAAGGTGTTTTTTTGTACGTTTTTTATACATTTGTGATGTTTGACGAATCCTGTTTTGCTAGTCTTATTGTGTAAACTACATTATTCGGTATGTGCTACAGGTTTTCCGAATATTCGGTAAAAATTTAGAACATTATTTGTGTTCGTCACTACTTACATTACCTAATGGAATTACATAATAGGTACATAATTAAATAATGTAAGATTTGTCGGTCTAGATATTTTTTTTTGTTCTGATCAAATAAATAAATATGGGTGGACATTTCACACAGCGCCATCTAGCCCCAAACCAAGCAAAGCTTGCACTATTGGAACCAGATAACTGATAGAACACTTGTATATTTTCTAAAGACATAGGTACTAATTGTACTTTATAACATAAAAAAACATCTATGTTCATCACACAAAATTAAATGTTCGTCCTGGGTAGGAATCAAACCCGCGACCTACAGCGTAAAAAGCAGAGCTACCAACTGAGCTGAGAGGCCAGTCGATTGACATCGTACATCTGCCGTCTTAGGCTATGGCCGTGAGCCTGGTGCGAATTTCCCGAAACATCCGAAAGCTAGCTCTCATGGGCGTATATAAGGGGGGAGAGGGGGTCCCCCCCCCTTAGCAAGAGCTTTGGAACCCTTGAACAGTTGAACCCCATTAAGTTCGGGGGAAACCTAGTCCATCTTTGTATTTTTGAACCCTTGGACCCTCCCATAACAAAATTCTTTGTATTTTGGAACTCTTTGACCCCTCCCATAACAAATCTATAGCTACGCCCATGGTAGCTTTACTTAATTACGAAATTAATTCTCCGCGTGTACAGCAAACAACGTAATCATCGCGTTATTGTTTTGTTTAAACCACCATAATGTTGTGTTTTCCAAAACTCATTTATTAGAGTGTGAATTTCTTGTTCATTTTGTTTTAATTGAGAAATTTCAAACTAATAACTAATAACAATAATAAACTTTATTTCTAATTAAGTAGACAATGTTATCATTCATGAATATGGGTCCAATGTGAGTTAGACAAAATGTTATATTTTTATTAAAATACTAAAGTTTTGAAATCGTCACCTTTACATGTACGAGTATATCTATTTCTATATTTTCTATACTAATTATATAAAGTGGGGAAGGCAGAGTGTGGTTAAACGCGAACCTATTTTCGTTAAAAAAAAAAAGGTTATAGGCTACTTTTCATCATCATCATCATGATGGTATCACTACGGGGGCAACGCTGCGAGGGCGCTGCTAGTCCGTATATACATATAAAACCAATCCTCTTTTCCATAGGGGCAGGCCGATGAATTTACATTTTTGCGTTCTTTTTTTTTGTCTCAAACCGCAATACATGAAAATCTTTGAAGTAGGCCTATGTCCAACAGTGGACGTCCTAAGCCTGAGATGATGATGATGATGGTGAAAGACCACCAGCTAAAAAGCCAAACACAATACCTGAAAATTCAGAAAATATAAAAAAAACTCATATTTATTTGAACCATTAATTAAAAAGTAAAATCGAGGCTTAATGTAAGCCGATTAAGTTGTACTCTGTTATGCGATACATTCAGGGTTCCGCAATTAAATAGTAATACGATATTTTGTGAAATAAACGTAGAAGGTTTTCCACACTTTCTCCGACGAAGGTTAATGAAGATTCAAACTCGCGCAATCATGAAGCAATTAATAACGTCTAAGGTTACATTAATTAAACTCATGTCTTAGTAGAATGCCGTATCTACTTAATATAATTTTTTATATTTTTATTGTTATGCTGTTTCAAAATTTAAAAAATATTATTTTTGACTTGAAAATAACGAGTGAATGATTCGAAGAGGATGTATCATGAAACACGTTTGATGACCGCGACGCACATTGCATACATGTATTAGCTGAGCTAAGAATGCCTTCCTACGGAAACAATAAACAAACTACACTACGAGCGCTTTTAAAATACACTATTTACATACTTTATTTTGCAAAAACAAATAATTAAATATCAACTCTTACGGTCGATTCACACATGTCAGAGAAGCCACAGTTCCGACACAGTGCCGACACAGTACTAGTACAGTTTTCATACATTTATTGCCGATGTCGGCGCTGACACTGAGAGCACTGTGTCGTCACTGACACTGACAAGTGGATGTGTTCATAGAGAATGAAAGAATATTTTGCACTGTGCCAGTACTGCGTCGGAACTGTAGCTGCACTATTATGTGTGAAACGACCTTTAATGGGGCATAACCTATTGGAATATGCCTATATTTCAATGAAATAGATTTCTTGAATTAAAGTTACGTAAACTTCACATTATCAAAATTTTCTAGGAACCAGTACGACAGTTGCTCTGACATCAGTGACATAAACTTAATACTTTTTACACATCACCTAAAACATACAAGTTATCTATTGTGTTTAAGGACACATTTATGTTTATTTACTTTTTTCTAAAAGTACGGACATGGAACCCTCTCCAATATCAACATTCTCTCACTTGACTGTACAATAATTTTGTATTCGCCATTCCGAGGCAGCTCTCGCAAACATTGTGTCAACAGCATTACACTTTTTTACGTAAATTCAACGAAAATGTAAATTCTGAATAATAAGTTAAATACATACATATAAATACGCCTGTGTCCCATCATAGGGGTAGGCAGAGACCACACATCTCCACTTACTACGATCCTGACACACTTCTATCGCTTCATTCACTCTCATCAAATTATTCATGCAAGCTCGTCGGTTTAAGGTACTCTTGACCTTTTTCCAATAATTTGCCATTTTGATCAAAATAAGAGATGAAACAATTTTAAATTATTACAAACAATGTAGCTGTTCTATTATAACATTTTCTAAATTAAATTGTGAGCATGGTTCTTTTATGTTTGATTTTGCCTCTTCAAAGTCAAAGTCAAAATCAATAAGGATTTATTCAATCAGGACACTGGGATTACTTAGAGTCGTTTTTGTTATTTTGAAGCAATATTTTGCGTGTTCGCTATAGTGAGTGGTTGACCGTTGAGCGCTTCTGAAGGCTTTAAAAAAGAAAATTATAGATACCTACATAGAAAAACAACAAGGCCCGAGACAAGGATTTTACTATCCAAATATTTACTTAATAAGTAATACCTTAATAAGTATAATAGTAGCTGCAGTAGGTTTACATTACAGTAGGTTTACCTACTGGTTCATTGTTAAAGACGGTGCCTGTTGTAGGTAACTTTTACTTTTAATAAGATGTTTCTATTTTCATTAAGGTATCCATCAATGTAGAAGTATTTTTGAGAATTTATAGTTCGAAATTCTTCAATTTAAAATCGCCAGCACCAAAAACTTGGTTCCGTACAAACAAAGCGGGAAGTGTCGTTGGGCGTGAGTTACGATGCCTCGACTTTTTAATAAAACCCCGATGCAGGTCATTGACCCGATTGATGGTTTGTTTTGCAAATTGTGCTGGAAAAAGGTCTATGGGGCGGAAATTAAGGCTTTGGACCGGAGTATTTAGATTGCTAAGTGAAAATGAGGTAATTGCTTGAATAATTTTGATGAGCGAGTGTCTTTAATATTTCGTAAAGATGAATGTCCAAAAATATACAGAGCTCGGTCCAAATGTTGACCACTAAAGAGACCTATTTGGCAAAATAGGTCACTACATACTGAGTAGTAATCACCAGACTGCAGTCAAAAATAATGCTGTCAGTAAAAAGTTATTCCTAAAATAAAAATAATTTCTACTCTTTTTGTACAAAAATTTCTTCAACAAGACGAACTATGGCATACGTTTTACAACTAGTTTTTGTCCGTGGCTTTGTTTATGTAGCTTAAGGCTTAAGGGAGGAGGAAGCTTCTTTTCTGAAGCGCATTTTTGAGCAGCGCGTTCACGGCACGTTCGCATCGCGTTTGTATCGATACAAACACAGTATGCTCACTCCCTTAAGAAGGTAAAAAAAATAAAACGCAAAAAATAGCTTCTAATTGTAATTTAAACTAGAGCCTAGATTGGATCACAAACAAAGAAAACCATCTTAAAACTTTTGTGTTATTTTTTGTTGGTTATCAACGAAAAAAAAAGAAATCAAACCTCGCCTATTTTAAGTACCCACAATACAAAGTAAACTAATAGAAGCTTTTAAAATGCTTCCAAAGCTTTCCTTTCAATGCCAAAACTGAAAGAAGTTAATTTGGTGACAGCAACCTTTCAATTTGTCACAAAAACACGAACAAAGGCTGATGTTATACCGAAAATAGAAGATTTCAACAAGAAAGAAGCTAGCACTAGTTTCTGAAAATTTTGAGAGATTGTTAGAGTGACAGTTGTTCTTTGGATATGTGTAGGTTTTCTTTTCAAACTTACAGGAATTTAAAACTCCTTGACACGTGTCAAGGAGTAGTAATTGTCCCTGTATCTCTAATGCGTAGAAGTACTATTGAAACTGATGATGATGATGGTGGTATTGGTGATGATGATGATGACGCCATCTATTAATAATGGATGGCTCAACATTTCCGGCGCTTCGGCGGTCGCTGCCGCGGCACGCTCGCTACGCTCGCTCGCCTCGCGCGTTAGTGGTCACTACTCAAACATAACCTAACTAACTCTTTTCGATCTGGGTGGATACTTCGTTACAGTTTAACATCTATTTTTTTAACACTAGTAGGGATCTAAAATGTATCGAAAATGTAACAGGAACCTAGATAAATACTGCCTTTATCCAAAATAACATAACATCTAGAAAAGGCTATATAAATTTTCTGAAGCAAAAACTCCATTGAAGATTTAAACCAACGACCTTTTGATCAAAAGTCAAGGTACTATACCACTTGGCCAACACGGCTTCTTATAAAAACTCTTAGGATGGGTGACCGCAAGTGATATTACGAGCTGAGCGCTTCCGTGCTTCGGAGGGCACGTTAAACTGTCGGTCCCGGCTTTTAAGTCAAGCCATGACGGAGGCCTTTATGTGGCCTAAAAACTCCGTCACCAGAGTTGGCCACTTACTCATACGAACTTACTTATAAAAACTTACTTAAAAGTCAAATAGTCTAAAGTTATGTGTTTGAAAGACTCGTGCCCAGGTTTCTGTCTCGAAGCGTTCTGGAGAAAAGCCAATTTATTCCGTAACGAAGTGTACTATTGCTGGACGATTGGAAATGGCGGACGGACTCAACTCCTCGGCTGATGTGGTCTTCTAAAAACGAGAACCGTTATTGACGGCCGACTTATGTCAACAGGCTTACAACTGCATCATTTACTGTTGTAGTCGAGTTAGATAATTTATATGAAAATCCACTAGTTTCAATAGGATGTAGAAACGAATCAGTTCATGGTTTACAACGGCCAAAACAGGCAACTGTAAAAGGAAGGAAAACTTACTGAAGGAAACTTATCTTAATATTAATTATCACTGAACATGAGATAGATAGATAGTCAAAGACTTTATTGACGCACAACTTTCAACACAGACACGCCAAAAAAAACAAAGAGAATAAAAATAGAAAAAATAGCCGTGTATTTTTTACCCGGTCCTTGCAAAAATTATGAGCCACAATTAAGTCTCATCATCTTAGGTTTTTGTTTCAGTGTAGCGAAAATAAATCTTAAGTACGGCTGTGGTAAGGCTCTGTAGGAAAGTTCATTGAGGTACCTAATTTAATATAAGTTTTTTGGTTTCAAGACAAGCTTTTACTGAGTAAGCTGATTAAAATAAGCACCAAAACGGATGTTCTACTGTTACTGAGAAATATTTTGAGAGATTGTTATTCATATTTTGAAATATAATTTAGGCAGCCTAAAGGCCTCCGCCATGGCTTAAAGACTGAAAAGCCGGGATCGACCATTTGTCGTGCCCTCCAAAGTGCGCTAACATTATAATAATACTGTCCCTGTTTTTCAGAAAACTCAAAAATGTCGTTGCCCCACTCTCAAAAGCATTGCACTAGATAAACCCCCTTCCTGAAATAAGGGGAGGGGGGGACTTTAGTTGTTGTTCCCGGAACAGTTGAGATCTTATTCAATTAGAAATGAATACAATAAAGTCAGCCAAGTTGCGGTGGGACTGGTGTCTCTACTTGATTGTCTTGGTATATTAGGCCTTTACATCTTTACTAGATGATTTATACAGTGTCAGGAGGCAATCTTTGCCTACACTTAACGGGATACTGTAGTACCTGGAACATTGTTTGAGTTGGAGTAGGCTTGCCCAGCACCTAAACCATCCTCTCAGCTTAACCGGCCATATCCACAGGAAAGACATGATCAATACGTATGGGGCTGACTAAGCCGCGGGTTTCCTCACGATGTTTTCCTTCACCGTTTAGAGCTCGTGTTAATGTCATTGATGCACGGCCAGGTTTCGCACCCACGACCTTCAGATCGAAAGTCGAGGTACTAATCCACTCGGCCAACACGGCTCTTGGCATATTAGACTACTTTACTTCATCACCATTGCAAAGAGTGGAGGAGGAAAGATCGTCATTGGAAGTTGTTAAGAATAGAAGAGAAAAGATGATTCACCATCTTATACGACATGGCAGTTTCATTAAGAACATCATTGAAGGAAAAGTGGAAGGAAGGAGAGGAAGAGGAAGACCGAGGATAAGCTACATGAGACGAGTGAAGGAGAAGGTTGCTGTCATGTCGTATAAGGAGGTCAAGGAGGCTGCCCTGGAAAGAGCTTCGTGGAGAAGGCATCAGTTATGCCGACAAGGGGATAAGAAGAAGAAAGCTACCATTTGACCTTCCCATCAATCATCAGTCAGTAATAAACCTCAAAAGAAATCACTGTAAAAAAGTTTTTCTGCTAAATTAGTGTGGTGAGCGGTAATTGTAAAGTTGGCGGGATTAATGGCCTCTCCCTTATTGATACCGCAACCCTCCCTTAAAATAAAAGTTAATGGCGACGGGAATAAAAGTTGCGGTTCATATTTACTGCGAGAAGTTTTTGTTACAAATGGCTTTACCAGGCGGCCGAAATATGAGCGAGATGGTAATAGCTGTTTTTTTATGAAAGAGAAAGACAACAAAAAGCACGCGAGATCTTTTATGCCGGGTACACACGCGTGCTAATCTTCTGTCGCATTCGGTCTCTTTCATTCAGATCATTTCATTCATTTCAATCAGATCTCTGTCTCGTTGAATGTCTGTTTGCACGCACGTCTGAACCAGGCATCAGATTAAAAGTGTGGGTTGCGGTTTCAAATCCCGTCTAGGTGCAGTTTTGGGATGGATTTTAAAAATCTAAGTAATTTATTTCTTAAGAAAGTGCACGGTAAAAGTCAAACTTAATCTATAGAAAACTCTAGAAAATGATTAAGTTAAAATAGATAGATAAATTCTTTATTGACACACATTTCAGCACAGACACACACAAAAAAACAAGTAGGAACCTACAGAAAGAACACTAGTGTAAGGTAAGTAGGTAGGTAACAAAATAAACTTAAATATTCAACACAACCATTTTTAAAAATAGTTTTAATTTGTAAAGGTTTATTTGAAGAAAGGCCGTGTTTACTGAGTTGGTTAGTACCTACGTACCTCGACTTTCGATCCGAAGGTCGTGGGTTCGAATCCTGGCCGTGCATTTTTCGTTTCGAAAAATTTATGTTCGCATTAACACGAGCTCTAAACGGTGAATCGTGAGAAAACCCGCGGCTTAATCAGCCCCATACGTATTGACCATGTCTTTCCTGTGGAAATGGCCGGTTAAGCTGAGGATGGTTTAGGTGCTGAGCAAGCCTACTCCATCTCAAACAATATCCTAGGCGCTACAGTGTCCCATAAAGTGTAGGCAAAGATTGCCTCCTGACACTGTATAAATCATCTAGTAAAGATATACCTAAAAGTTTTTAATTGAAGTCATAGAAGTAACTATCTATGTTATAACTACCTATTAAAATTTCATTCTTTTTTGCTATAAAAACCATTTTCGCATGCACATTGCACACCGTCTGTTTTATTCTCTTCTGCGATTACGACCTATTTCGAGTTAAGAGTATATTTAAACTGGCTTAGCCAGTATGACTAATAAAATTTAAATATTTTATATACCATACTTAAATTCGAGATTTATAATTTTAGTAAGGTTATTAAACTTTAAGAAGTCGAAATACCAATGATAAATGTCATGTTACGAGAAGAGTGCTTGATATGAAAGTGGATGGATACATGAGTAGAGGTAGACTAAAGAAATGGATGGATTGTGTGAAAGTTGACATGAGTAAGAAAGTGGTGAATGCTGAGATGACGGCTGATAGAGGGAAAAAAGAAGAATACAATGTTGTGCCAACCCCACGTAAGTGGAAAAAGGGCAAAAAGATGATGATGAAGTCGAAATGCCAATTTGTCAAAACTAGTACTTGATGAGGCAGAATCGACTGTTGATGAACTACTCGTATCAGACAGGTCATCGGACCAACAAGTAGGTCTATGAATACCAATTAGGTTCCGACACATAACAAGCTTTAATATACTGTAGATATTGATCGAGCTCAATTAAGTAAATATTACTAGGCTAGCCAGTAAGTGAAAGTTTGCAGTGTTAATGGGCTTGCAACCTGTCACGTATGGAATGTTAGCTTCTGCAAAATGTGGAAATGCACCATGTTTGGACATACCTCTGACTACACCCATAAACATCTTCAAAGGATCTAAAAATGCCTAAAGATCTGAAAGAATAAGTCTACCGCAGCTTGGGAATACAGTCGTGGTCATTTTTTTTTTTTAAGTTTGCTTACTAAAACAAAATTTGTTTTAAAGTGTTTAGTTATATCCCACTTTTTTTTAACCATGGTAATCTAAATGTAACAGATATAAAAACAAAAAATTACCAGCCCCCTAATTCTTCTAGATGATAACGTCAATCATTCCGCTGCGTTTTGTTTCGATCTCATAAATGCAAGGAAGTTATATACCTATAACTTCTATATAGGTATATAACTTCCTTGCATAAATATCAGCCATTTGGTGAATAGTAGAATAGCTTTGGTGAATAGTAGAATAGTAGAAGGAAATGGCTGATATTTATGCAAGGAAGTTATATACCTATAACTTCCTTGCATAAATATCAGCCATTTGGTGAATAGTAGAATAGCTTTTCAAAAATTTGTTCTGCCAAAGTCCTGAACTGAGTCGTTTGTCATTAGTAGAATAGGAAACAGTCGAAAATCTAAGGTTTAGTATAAAAAGTTCGGTACTAGAATTGACACAGTTAATTTTCTGACCGCGTAAAACATCGCTCAATCCAACGAAGCAAGCTTTTTATTATTATAAGTTTTAAAACTGTTAAAGCGTCTTCAGCGATCTCCACAATCAAAGATACCCGGATAAGGCCAGGTAGCCACAATCCCTCCGCGGGATTCGAACCCGCTTTTTAAGCAGCTAATGGTTGCAAAAACCGAACGAGCTCAGATCGTTATCTGCAAATTGCGGGAACAAGGATATCGGATCGGCGTCTGTCTAATTACAAGATGTCTAATTCTGTCTGTGGAGGAGAGACAACTGGACACAGTGCGGTTAAACCCAGTAGAATACCTTAGAAATATATCTATACTATCTATACTTCTATACTAATATATTAAAGCGGAAGAGTTTGTTTGTTTGAATTGAACGCGCTAATCGCAGGAACTACCAGTCGGATTTAAACAAATATTTCTGTATGTGATAGCTGAACTCTTCAGAAAGGTTATAGGTTACTTTTCATCATCATCATTGTTACTGTTTACCATCAGTACGGGGGCAACGCCGCGAGGGCGCTGCTAGTCATAAATTAAATTGGTTCGTATTGTATTTTTTTTTACACTAGTTTTAGAGTACGGTACCAAAAGGGGATCGAAAGGAACCCTAGTACTAAGCATCCGCTGTCTGCCCGTCCGTCTGTCTATCTGTATGTGACAGGGTTGTATCCTTTGAACCATTATAACTAGGCTTGAAATGTCGACAGCGTGTGTTTATAAACAAACACACCAACAAACATAATACGTTTAAAAATTAAAGGGAAACTCTATAAGGGCCTCCAGACTCTCGTAGAGAACCCCCGAGAACACCCGAGAAGCGTGAGTGTGAAGAGCTTCTCGCCTTCTCGTTCTCTGGCTCGCCTGTTCTCCGATCGGTGTCGGTATTTTTGGCCGAGCCAAAGGATTTCTCGGGCGAGAAAAGAGAAGGGTCCTACACTCACGTTTTCTCTCATTGCAGATTAATGAGCGGCGGTGGGCAGACATCCATAATGTTTGTTTTTTTCGAGAATTTTCTTTCGTAAAAATGTGGAATAATAAATAGAGTTGAAATTTATCGATTTTTTTCAATCTGAGCCTATTTTATGGGATGCTAAATATCGAAACTACTAAGATAAAAGTTTTTTACATTAAGTATTTTTTTTTTTTTTAACATCATTTTTAGTTACAACATTCACAAAGTTACAGTATGCAATGGCACACAGAGCCAAACCGGGTGCAGTTTCAAAATCGACGTCCATACCGGATAAGCAACAGATCACGACTGAGAACAATTGAGAGTGTGGATAGCTTGTTTGTTCTGCGCGAAGTCTCGGGCGAGACTTCTCGCCGAGCCTTCTCTCGAGAGTCTGGAGGCCCTATATGAATTTTTTTTTTCGGACTTAAAGCGTTGACTTTCATATCTCTTCGACAGTTGGTTTTTCTTACCTACTCAGAAAGTCCTGAAATGTGTTTATTTCAGGACTTTCTGAGTTGTTGTTTATTTCTTCGATCGTATAACATAGGAAAGGGGAAAATACAAAATAATACACTTCTATTGCGACCCCTAAAAGTTTTTAACTAAAAACAGTTAGTTTATCTACTTACTCGTTTTAGAAAAAAAGTTGTGGTTTAAATGAAAGCTTCTAGTACTTATCTTACTGCATCTTTCATACTGTGTGAGGCTATTACCCGGGCGTCACTTGGGGCGGGCGAAACGGCGCGTTAAAACGTAATCTTTTCCGGCTAGGATTACCGGAGCGGACTGGACCGGACTGGACCGGACCGGAGCGGACTGTTAGTGCGGATTATGGGTAATGCCTCTGATCTGATGGAAATATTTCATGATCATCGGAAATAGACTGGAATTTCTATACATACCTGCTTATAGACAAATGGTGTTACAGAAATAGAAGCGCTCTTGGCGTAACTTGCTTAGACGTTCTTGCTTGATTGATCGTTGAAGTTAAGCAGCGTTGTGCGCTGTCACAATTTGGATGGGTGACCGCAAGTGGCATTACGAGCAGAGCGCTTCCGTGCTTCGGAGGCACATTAAATTGTCGGTCCCGGCTTTTAAGTCGTTAAGCCATGACGGAGGTCTTTAGGCGGCCTAAAAACTCCGTCACCAGTTGGCCACTAGCTCATTCAAGCTTACTTACTTACAGAAACAGTTACAGGATCACGACTGTATGTTATCAATGCGCAGTAGACATTCTCTCCGATCATTACATCCTTTGATGTCTAAAGCGATAGTCAGAGCCATGTTTATGTTTGTCAAATATACATTTTCTATAACTTCCAGACAGGTTGCAAAAATTATATTGACCGACTTTTTAACCGACTTTAAAATAGGAGGAGGTTCTCAATTAGTCGGAATCTTTTTTGTTTTTTTTTAATTTATGTTCACCGATTACTCGAAGAGTAATCTGTCGAGGATCTTCGGAGTTATAAACGATTCACGCAGAAAACTCTTATCCGGGATTTGAATTCATGACCTTTGGATCAAGAATCGTATTGGTCAAGTGGGATAAACTGTAATCCGAAACGTAAATACTTCTGTTCAATATTGTAAAATTGCTTCAAAGGTTGCCAATAATAGATTTTCACAAAGTTCCGGATTTCAGGGACCTTACAAAAGTAAAAGGAAAATAATAATTTATATAGTACCGGTTAATCCAAAATATCTGAGCGACCAAGATTTACTCTGGTGAAAATAGACAAAACGAAATTTTCCCGAAATTAGACGTAGGTATTTCTGTACAAAAATAAGATTTAAGGTCATCGCTCACTGCGCAGTATCATAAGCGGGCCGAGCCATGACCGAGCCCGTCACGAAAATAGCACCTTACACAGTAAGACCGTATCATACTAGGACCGTCGCATAACCGTTTTGCGAAGCGTAATCCCGAGCCTATACCACAGTAATAGACATTTTGTTGGTTTTATGCTAAACACACAATTATTCTGAAAGCCCATTTTAAAACTTATCACTCAATTTTTTTGTAAAATACTATCGTAAATATAGAGCGTTTACAAGCTAAACCACACTAAAATACATATTACACACATTTTGTCGGGTTTACTAGCAAAGTGCAATATTTCATCATATTTTGTGTAACTTTAAATGGGAGTTTTATCTACAAGGTTTAAAAAAACAGACTTTTAAGAAACCTTTTTAAAAACCCAATTATAATCCATAGTGATGGCATAATAATTATTGCGATCATGATGATGATGATGAAAAGTAGCTTATATCCTTCCTCAAAGCTCCTGAGATTAGCGTGTTCAAACAAATTAACAAATAAACTTTTCCGCTTTATTACTGGTTGGTTGGTATAGATTAAGTGTACTTTCACTCTACATTCAAGGTTTTATGAATAACTGGATATTTTTTTAATTTGTAAGCTTATCTTTTTTCTCGAAATCGTGTTTTTGCTGTTACTACACTTTGATTTCGGAGGGCAGTATGGGATTTTGACGTTTGATAAATGTCACATAACGTGCGGAACGCATTCAGTGATGCTAGATGGGGGGTTTTCAATTCAAATTTGGGGTATTTACCGACTCAGAAGGAAATCCTTTGGGAGAATTTTCATAGGTAAAAATTATAAATTATATACCTACTTGATATTTAGGGGTGATATTTGATAGGTTTAGAATGTGTACATGTATATGTGTATAAATGGGGGTACTTGAAAGACTTTGTGAAGTGAGAAAAATAACTGAATTATTATCTAACCAATATTGGAGCGTTTCCTCTTGCTCCTACTCGATTCTCCTACTGCTCCTGCACGAGGACCAATATATCCTTATAAGTATATCCTCGTGCTCCTACTAATGGACAGTCAAGGTACAATACCCCAAAATAAAACTATCAAATAGGGGCACAGCCGCGAAGCCGTATTTTGATAAACTTCAAAACAAGATAACATCTTCATCATCAACAAAAAATAAAATCGTTATTCTTATAAATAAATACTTATGCTATGATCAAGATCTACATTTAAAGTGACAGCTGTCACCAAATGTACCAATATAATGTATAAAGTAGAATGCTGACTGACATTTAATGTACAAAGGATTTTGAACCTTATCACGACTACACAACGATCTATTATCATTTAATCTTGGTTATAAGGATTGTTGGTCTTGTTGAGATGCTTTCTTAGTAGCTTTGTCTCTTTCACACTCGTTGTTGGATTAGTAGTGTGCCCATGTCATTTAAATTTCAGGATATTTTTACCTTATCGCGCTCAACTAAATCAGCGCTTGATTTCGATCCATGGTTTCGATCCTTGAATTCGATCCTTGATTTTGATCCTTGATTTTGATTTCGATTTTGATTTCGATCCTTGATTTCGATCCTTGGTTTTGATCTTGGATTTCGATCCTGGATTTCGATCCTGGATTTCGATCCTGGATTTCGATCCTTGATTCTTGAATTTTGAACCTTGAATCTGAAATCTTGAACCTTGAATCTTTGAAGTGACAGCTGTCAAACTTCAAATGGCCATATCTCGGGAACTACTCGTCCCCAGTGAACGCATATAAACATGGAAGCATTCTTTGCGCTAGAAAATGACCCAACGAAAAGTGTGACACGGTAGGCGGGGCTTGAAAAGTGTGACACGGACGAGTTTAGTTGCGAAGTTGACATTGGCGGCGACGGTCAACTAAATTTCTAGTTTTTTTCATAAAAATGCCTTGTTGTGCTGTAAATTGGTGCGTAGGTAGATCCGATTTACACAACAAGAATAATGGTGTTAGTTTTCACATGTAAGTACATCGCCATTTATCATTTTTCCATAAAAATAATCCTGGTTTTTGTCTATAGGGATGGTGTTATGCCACCCAAACCAAGTACCTACCTAATTTCTACCTAACTGATATTTTTTTATTATTTCATATTAGTACCTATACTATAGATACTAATATTATAAAGCGGAGGAGTTTGTTTGTTTGTTTGAACGCGGTAATCTCAGGAACTACCAGTCCGATTTGAATACTTACATACTTACTTAGTTCGCCCCGAACTAAGATCTCGCGCACCGTAGATGGCTTATATTTGGACTTGCTTCTGACTACCCCTTTACTTTGAAGTGCTACTACTTAATAATCTGTGCTACTACTGCCGAGTATGTTTATTGCGCTAGCTCGTCATGGTAATGAATATTGGCATGCATGCAATACATAATATGGTGTCTAAAATTTTACCCGACTACGGCGAAGCCAAAAAGAAGGGTTATGATTTTGACGGATTACGCCAAAAAACAGTTCCAAATGGTCTTGGCTGAACATAGAAAACGCCCAGACCCGAAACTAATATTTACAGCTCTTATAAACCTTTGTCTCGCGGCAGGGATCAAACCCGCAACCTCCTGCGTCTCAGATGGGCCTTCACCGCTGCACCACCGAGGTCTTCAAAGTGAGTGATATTTTGTAGATAATTTTATTGAATAAAACTTTTTGACTTTGACTTTCACTGGATATAATTACAGATGTAACCTACCTTAGATAATAGTTTTATAATTTGTACTAGTTACCTGCTTGTAAATATCAAAATATATATTATTTAGTCTAAATAATATATATTTTGATATTTCAATGTTCTAAATTTTAGAACATTGAATTATTTTATTTGATTAGGAATACAAAGTAAATACTTACAAAGTTTTTACTTACTAAACAAACCTACGAGTAATAAGTACCCACCTACTCCTTAAAACCTTTTATAATTTCGAACCTTTGAACAATTGCTACCATAGAACTCATAGAAGTTCGTAATACTTATGAAATTGTTATCATAATTCACCATAATAATACGAATTAATTATTTGCATTGCATCTCATTACATAAAATCATCCCGGTTATCAGAGGCGTGGCAGGTAATGACAAGCGTTGGACGGCAATTTTAACCCAAAAGTCGAGGGAATAAAGTCGACTTTTAACTGTGCGTCCCGAGTCTTAGTAAATTATTGACCAATCAGCAAAGAAATTTTGACGGATTTGAAGTGTCAGGTCGGTTGCAATTTTGTACCATTTTGCAAGAATATTTGCCTCGAAAGAATGCTTCCATGTTTATATGCGTTCACTGCTCGTCCCAGACTCCCCGTTCTCAGTTCAAATGAAAGCTATGACCAAGATCTTCATTTGAAGTGACAGCTGTCAAACTTCAAACCGCCATATCTCGGAAACTACTCGTCCTAGACTCCCCGTTCCCAGTTCAAATAAAAGCTATGACCAAGATCTTCATTTGAAGTGACAGCTGTCAAACTTCAAACGGCCATATCTTGGAAACTACTCGTCCTAGACTCCCCGTTCAAAGTTCAAATGAAAGCTATGACCAAGATCTTCATTTGAAGTGACAGCTGTCAAACTTCAAACGGCCATATCTTGGAAACTACTCGTCCTAGACTCCCCGTTCAAAGTTCAAATGAAAGCTATGACCAAGATCTTCATTTGAAGTGACAGCTGTCAAACTTCAAACGGCCA
This sequence comes from Camptogramma bilineatum, assembly GCA_958496255.1. Lineage (NCBI taxonomy): Eukaryota > Metazoa > Arthropoda > Insecta > Lepidoptera > Geometridae > Camptogramma > Camptogramma bilineatum. Next base: position 10,175,056 of record OY292475.1, read on the forward strand.
TATCTTGGAAACTACTCGTCCTAGACTCCTCATTCTCAGTTCAAATGAAAGCTATGACCAAGATCTACATTTGAAGTGACAGCTGTCAAACTTCAAACTGCCATATCTTGGAAACTACTCATCCTAGACTCCTCATTCTCAGTTCAAATGAAAGCTATGACCAAGATCTTCATTTGAAGTGACAGCTGTCAAACTTCAAACGGCCATATCTTGGAAACTTCTCGTCCTAGACTCCCCGTTCAAAGTTCAAATGAAAGCTATGACCAAGATCTTCATTTGAAGTGACAGCTGTCAAACTTCAAACGGCCATATCTTGGAAACTACTCGTCCTAGACTCCCCGTTCCCAGTTCAAATGAAAGCTATGACCAAGATCTTCATTTGAAGTGACAGCTGTCAAACTTCAAATGGCCATATCTCGGGAACTACTCGTCCCAGACTCCCCGTTCTCAGTTCAAATGAAAGCTATGACCAAGATCTTCATTTGAAGTGACAGCTGTCAAACTTCAAACCGCCATATCTCGGAAACTACTCGTCCTAGACTCCCCGTTCCCAGTTCAAATGAAAGCTATGACCAAGATCTTCATTTGAAGTGACAGCTGTCAAACTTCAAACGGCCATATCTTGGAAACTACTCGTCCTAGACTCCCCGTTCAAAGTTCAAATGAAAGCTATGACCAAGATCTTCATTTGAAGTGACAGCTGTCAAACTTCAAACGGCCATATCTTGGAAACTACTCGTCCTAGACTCCCCGTTCAAAGTTCAAATGAAAGCTATGACCAAGATCTTCATTTGAAGTGACAGCTGTCAAACTTCAAACGGCCATATCTTGGAAACTACTCGTCCTAGACTCCTCATTCTCAGTTCAAATGAAAGCTATGACCAAGATCTACATTTGAAGTGACAGCTGTCAAACTTCAAACTGCCATATCTTGGAAACTACTCATCCTAGACTCCTCATTCTCAGTTCAAATGAAAGCTATGACCAAGATCTACATTTCAGATGACAGATGTCATTTTGACAGCTGTTATTGAAAATGTAGATCATTTGAGCTAAAAAGGAAGAGTCTAGGATGAGTAGGTTTCGAGATATGGCTGATTGAAGTTTGACAGCTGTCACTTTAAATGAAGATCTCTTCAATAGCTTTCGTTTGAACTGAGAACGGGGAGTCTAGGACGAATAGTTTCCGAGATATGGTGCTTTGAAGTTTCACAGCTGTCACTTCAAATGAAGATTTTGGTCATAGCTTTCATTTGAACTAAGAACGGAGAGTCTAGGACGAGTAGTTTCCGAGATATGGCCTTTTAAAGTTTGACAGCTGTCACTTTGAATATAGATCTTGGTCATAGCTTTCATTTGAACTGAGAATGAGGAGTCTAGGACGAGTAGTTTCCGAGATGTGGCCGTTTAATGTTTGACAGCTGTCACTTTAAATGTAGATCTCTTCAATAGCTTTCACTTGAAGAGAACGGAGAGTCTGGGATAAGTGGTTTACGAGATATGGCCCATCTGTCATTTTAATATACACCTAATCTGTCTTTTTGACGTAATCTGTCATTTTGACATAATCTCTCATTTTGACATGATCTGTCATTTTGACATAATCACGGGCAGACTGCCCGCAACCACGGCTATTGTAACAGCCAAATCGTCGCGTCGTGATAAATAAGGTAAATTACGCGATAAAATCCCGTGTACATAAATCAACATCCAGTACCAACAATACGAACCAACTCGGTGGCGCAGTGTGCGAAGGTCCAGCTAAAACACAGAAAGTTACGGGTTCGATTCCCACTGCGACGCAAGTGTTTGTATGATCTGCAAATATATGTATCGGGTCTGGGTGTTTTTCTATGTAATATTATGTATTTACAAAAAAAGGATAGGTACCTACAAGTAGTTTATCAGTCATATAGTTTCCATACAAGGTCTATTTACCTTGGAGCTAGATGATGCTGTGAAATATCCAGCATTATTTATTTATAGAAAAAGGCTGAAAAGCTGCCCCTAGGGGCTGACCTGGCTACGCTACTAATATGATGGTTACATGGATTGACAGATGGGCGGGGCTTGTCATTGATTGTCAGCAAAATAATCATGGCGGCCGGAGATTGACAAGACGGCCATGGCACGGGCAGGGCACGCGACGGTGTAGGAACGGTGTGGTGTGGGGCGTCGCATACATTTCAATACAAAGAATATCATTTTTGCCGGGACGGTGTTGCTACGGTCATGCTATGCGACGGGGTAGAGACGTGATAATGTGGCAGCACCCTTACCCACAAAAAAAAACTAAAAGGGACAAAACAAAAATAAATAAACCTTTCCACATCTGGGATTCGAACTCGCAGCCTCCGGTGTATCAACCGACGGCTGCTACCGCTGCGCCATCTAAACTTTAATGGTTGTGATGAAATTACGAAGCATATTGCGCTGGGAAAACTTTTTGCGTGAAATATCAGACACACAAATACACAGAAACACACTACAAACTTATCACACCCCTCTTTTCTGCCAGGGGTTAAAATCTCTCACATTTAAAAAAAATCATGTTACATAAAACAGTTTATCTACGACCTGTTATTTCTTGGTATATGATTCAATGATCCTAAAACAATAATAATTTATGGTAAAAACCCGTGAATTAAAAAAAACCATGCACTTTGCAGATAGAGTCAAAAGTAAACAGAAACTCCGAAAACAAGTAAAATCTCTTAGAATTCCTCCACCAAAATCCAATCCGAGCACAGGTACTCCGAGAATGAATTATTCAGTACATTCCAGAAAAACCTATAACTTTCCAAGGGTTCTTCATAAAGCGTTCGGCGTGCTACAACTTCTTGCTGAACCCTAACTGTCACATGAAATATTCATAGGATCGTTAGCAAAGTTTTTTGGAACATTTGACAGAAAACACGGCTTAAACATGAACTTTGATACAATCTAAAATGCAGGATGTTTTTTCCGTTAGTTTTGGTTGTTAGTTCGAAAACAAGATGTGAAACATTGGCATGTGAGCTTAACTTATTCGAGGTTTAACATATTGGTGCAAGTTGGGATCTAATATAATTTCACAGAAAATAAACACATTCACATCTGCAATTCATTTCAAGATCTTACCCCCTTACTTATGAAAGAAGTTTAAGTTGAACACTGGTTAAACAACGTCCTGTCTCTATTCGTCACTATCCACAAATAAAGACAGGACGTTGTTTAGCCAGTGTTCAATTTTAAACATATTTCATAATTAGGACCCTTTATTATTAGGTATTAGTGATTTGCGCTGGCTTCGCTCGTGTTTATTACCACTTTTCAAAATATACGCGTACAATTGCGATGTTAAAAATTTAACAGTTTGTTTATTTATATACAAGCAATGTGGGTTCAAATACCGTCAGAATCAAACATTTTGATAAGAATTTTCAAGAGAAGATTTCATTTCGAATTTTCAACGAAAATTTTTATAAAATTTTATTTTAATGAATGAATGTCATCGTTGCTTTACAGGTTACATAGCCTGTTTACATTTCATACTTTATGGTTCCTCACGCATAGAATATGTGAATACTGTATTTTATGATGCGAGATCATACAATAATGTGACAGGTGGCAATCCCATCAACGCGCGCCGTAAATCCACATCGTAAAATGTTCCATAGAATTCCACAGGATGCTGGGTATCAGCGCCGTTCAAACGAGGCGATTTTCATGTTATCGTGTGTGTTGGTCATTACGGTATATCACTACTTATAATAAATCGCCTGTATGTCATCATAATCTATAGTTTAGCACCGGTTTGGTTTGAAATGCGAGAACTACAAGTTACGTAACCAAAATGCGCATTAACACGAGCTCTAAACGGTGAAGGAAAACATCGTTAGGAAATGTGAGCTTTCTAATAGCGTCGATGGGCTTGCAACCTGTCACGTATGGAATGCTAACTTCTGCAAAATGTGGGCATGTACCAAATATGTATTTGGACATACCTCTGACTACCCCCTTAGACTCGAAGGATCTTAAAAATGCCTAAAAAGATCTGAGAGAATGTCTACCGCGCCTTGGGGATACAGTCGTGACCATATTTTTTTTTTTACATAACCAAGATGATTTTAAAACAAAGTAAATACATACATAATGTATAGAGCCGTGTTGGCCGAAAGGGTTAGTCATTGAACTTTCGATCCGATGGTCGTGGGTTCGACCCCAGTCGTGCATCAATAGATTTTTCATTTAAGGCTATAGCAGGCTTTCGCTTTGCGCTTCGGTCCTTTCGCGCTCTAACACGCGCGCGACCGTTCCACAAAAAAACGATTCAAGCAGAAAAAGTACTATAGCTATATTCAAATAAAAAAACAGCTGCGGAAAGCTTATAAATGCCGAATTCATTATACATAGAAATCGCGCTTTTTAACAACTGCTGCGATCGCCAAAAGCCGTGTTTGGCGTTTTTAAATATGTGCTGTTGAATGTAAGTCGCTGCATTTTCCTTCTGAAAAGCGACTAAATCGCCGATCGATGCTAAAAGTAGCATGTCTGTTAGAGCCCTTAGAAAAAATTGTGTACGCATTAACACGAGCTCTAACTCCCGTCCGTTTGAGAATCTGTCTTTTTGACAACAAAGGCTTTAAGCGTTGAAGACAATATGAGAAAATGTGGCTTTGTCAGTCCCACACGTATTGACCATGTCTTTCCTGTGACCAATTAGGCTGCGTTTCCATTGACGCGGAGCTGTGCGGAGCGGAGCTTGGCGGCGCGTAAATTGACCAATCAGGGTGCATTTTACCGCGTTTCGATTTCGTCGTTTGAAATTTGATTGGTTAATTCATGCGCCGCTTTGCCCCGCTCCGCTCAGCTCCGCCTCAGTGGAAACGTACCCTTAAGCTGAGAGGATGGTTTAGGTGCTGGGCAAACCTAATCTTCAACAATATCCCAGGCAATGTCCCGTTAAGTTTACCAAGGCATGGATTGCCTACTGACACAGTATAAATCATCTTAAATTAAGTTTAAATCATTTCAAAGCGGTACACTGTGTGATTCTATTGAATAAATGAATTTGACTTTTGACTTTCTATTACAAAAAAAAAAGTAAGTAAGTAAGTTCGTATGAGCAAGTGGTCAACCCTGGTGACGGAGTTTTTAGGCCACCTAAAGGCTTCCGTCATGGCTTAACGACTTAAAAACCTAAATCGACATTTAACGTGCCCTCCGAAGCACGGAAGCGCTCAGCTCGTAATACCACTTGCGGTCACCCATCCCAAGAGTGACCGCGCACAACGCTGCTTAACTTCAACGATCAATCAAGAACGTCCAAGCAAGCTACGCCACGAAAGTAAAAATGTAAAGGGACAGTAAGAACAGTTTATGTACTTTGAAAACTTTCTACATGTACTTAAATGAATTCATTTTGTTTTCCAACGAGTAACTACAAACCTATGCTAGCCTTCATTTTGTTAAAGCCTTTTTGTTCTAATGACTGTGCTATGGTAAGTAATAAAACTGATTTCCTACAAACGAATATAAACCTTAACATCTGCCACGTAAAATCTTTTACACCTCAACATTGAAATGAAACTTGACCGATATCATGTTTTGAGGAAATTAGACTTTGTGTTCATTGAAATAAAAACAATTTTCACTTGAATTAAAATTAAAATTCACAAAGAAAAGATTTTATACTTTAAGGTGTAAGACATAAGGGTTATTAAGGTTTAAAAATGTAAGGAACTATGGAATTTAGAATACTTTGTGAAAAATGTGGAATTAGGCTTTGTTCTCCAAATGTAAGAAAATACTTGAGCTTTTTAATCTGCAAGGTTTTTAGAACAAATTACTGGATTCCGTTTGAAAAACTGCCTTCAAGGTACTTTGTAGAGCACAAAGTTATTTCTTCCCACTAAATCTTACAAAAATGTAAGCAAATAAAGATGGACGTGCTTTTCACTACCTTCAATTTTCAATTGAATTCAATTCAATTCACACAGCATCATGAGTTATGACTGATATACTACTTAAATACTTTTTTTTGTAAATACATACATACTTAATACCTATACATAGAAAAAACCCAGACGAGAGACAAATATTTGCAGATCATACAAACATTTGTCCCGCGGCGGGAATCGAACCCGCAACCTCATGCGTCTCAGGCGGGCCTTCACCCACTGCGCCACAGAGGTTTTGCTTTGTGGTTCATAAAAAGTTTTGTAGTAGAATTGCCACCCTGTTATTGCATCGTTGCATCATTATTCACAATAAGGTAACCAAGTACATAATTAGTAATATACATAGTTAGTTCACTCAACCGTACTGTTAGCGCTAACTAATCGCTGCACCGATTGGTGCCTACGTGCTACGGCGTAGATGTTGCTACGTGCTACGCCGTAGACGCTGCTACGAATAATAACGCTCAGAGTGTGAACTTTGATCACTTAAATGGAATTTTTTTTTAACTTAACATTTTCTTTTGATGGCTAGTTTTTTTTAATGTATGCATAGTCGCTTTAAAGATAAACAAGCATTTTCTTTATCGTTTTTTAAGACTTTGACGAGCCTTTGTTCGACTGGCTCCCCACTGGAGCTTGACTATTTAGATTTAAGATAGATCACCGAAAATAAAGCTAGGCCCCTTACCGTGTTTGTTGCCCTGATTCTTCACCGTGTTTGTCGCGAAAGAACAGGAGTAGAATCACCTATAGTCGTATTGCTCATTATACGGACTAAAAACATATCAAAATTGAAGGAAAAATTTCATTTTTTCCTTCAATTTTAGTCCGTATAATGAGCAATCCGACTATAGCTCTTAAGATGATTCAAAGTAATCACAGAAATCCTACTAAATATTTTTTTTGACGTTATAACGTCCTATAAATCGGTGAAATCCGGCTGCAGGCAAGAAAAACTGTCACATTCCGCCTGAGCTGAGCGTGCAAGCGAGAGTGCGGAACAAGCAATAGGCACAATCGTTCATCAATGTTTTTTTTATGACGTTATCACGTAAAATGTCTCGTCCGTAAACCTACTTTACAGACAACCATTTTTTTTATTTTTTTTATCATTTTTCATATAATATGAGAAGATACAAGCTACTTTCCTTATTTTGAAGTCAGTTATAAATATAGAAACGCAGGTAACTCATGCTGTCAGACGAGACCGCAGCCCTCATCAGAGTAGTGAGCTAAATAATGCACAGTTATGTTTGCGCAGTTCAACGCACTGAATTTAAAGCCTCCTGGATAGGCTGCTAAATAATTAAAGATGGCCGTGGGTGGTGGGCTTGTGTATACTGCGAGATATGAGAAGATATTTTTGTAAACGAAAAAATCATGAATCCCGAAGGAATGCATTTTAATAAACATTAAACAAAAGTTATGATAGCTTTGCATGTATTTTTTTTTATACTGTATGTGTATCGAAATTTTATTGTTATTACCATTCATTTTTATAACGGTTTTTATATAATAAACAAATAAATTCAAAATGTTTTAATGTAGTTACGATAAAGTTATTTTTTTAATGTATTTTATTCGGACAATAAATGTCACAATCCCCACCTAAGAAATCCCCACCAGTTGGGACTATGACAATTTTCAAAAAACTAATCTCATGAAGTCATGGAATTGTAAATTAATATTTTTCTCAAAAAAAATATAAATCTAATGTTGTTCCCAAAAAAATAAAACAGAAAACAGTGCTTTATCTTGGCCCGTTGCGATAATAACAAACAATAACAAAATAATAACAAAAATAAAAATGATTTTCAAAGAAAACTATTATTTTACAATCTTATTAATTATTATTTATCTAAATACGATATACGGATTTTTTAGTAAAGTTTACTAAAAAATCCTTGATACTATTCACAAAACAATTTTTTTCAATGTGTTTTTCTAAATAACCACCTGTTGTAAGAAAATCATCGCTCAGCTCGCCAAAACATCGCTCAACACTGTCCTACCATCCTAACCCACTCTTGGGAGTTGCGTTAATTATTAGTAAGAAAGTGAGAAAGTTCCCGCACGGCGCGCAAGGGGGGCAAAGGGGGGAGTCAGGGGCAAGGGGGTAACTTACTCCTTACTTATTATATCCAAGTTGTTTCGCTTAATCAAAGGGAGAATATTTCGCTGACTGGATTAGGGAGGAAAATGACCGGAAATACTTTAGGGGATGTCCCGATGACCAAAGGTGGATGAGATTAATGTCTTTGGCGAGAGTGTTACAATGTTTTATTCCATGTTTGTTGGGGTAATTTATTGGGATTCAAATGCGCAATGCTGGTTTCTTTATTATTTTCGCTACGATTGCTCAAAATAGTAAGTTAGTTCGTATTCGTATATATATTCTTACTAGCTGCTGCTCACGGCTTGGCTTGCGTGGTACCCGGATAAAAAGTAGGTAGCCTGTGTTACTCACCAGCCCTCCAACTATCTTCACACAAAAAATCACGTCAATCCGTCGCTCTGTTTTGACGTGAAAGCAGGACAAATAAACAAACACACTTTCACATTTGTAATATGGATACGGAGGTACGGATTACATTAATCGATATTATTATTCGTCACCAGAAGTAGGCCACTTGCTCAAACGAAGTTACTTTAATCGATATTATCGATTCCAATCGATAACATTTTAAGGATAATGAAATTCTAAACAACAAACATTGAACAGTCGTGTCTCATTAGGCAGCGCCACAAAGAGCTGCTTCAGCGAAATTCCTTCCAAAAATCCCCTTCATCGCCCAACTGTGACTAATTCAAAGCAGCGCGTTTAGGGTTCCCTGAACTGAGGAAAAAACGCCAGTAATTGATCGTTAGATGAAGCGAATGTCGTGGTTTTACAGACTTAGTAACTTCGCTACCAATTTGAGAAAACGCTTTTGGTAAAAGTCACAGAAGCTAAAGGTCAGTAGAAGTCTGAAATGGTGGATGATAATGTTGATGGTTAAGGGAGAGTTAAACCTGGTTGAAACCTGGGGGATGATTGTCTATCTTTGATAGCGACCAAAATCGGTCTCAAACTGTCTAATAAGACAGTTCAGTGACCACACAAGTAGCACTGTCACTCTTATCTCAACGAGACCGAATGCGACAAAAGATACCTACGCGATCGTTTTTGACAGTTTGAGACCAATTTGAGATTTGAGACAAGATAGACAATCAGCCCGCTAGTGGGGCTGACTAATGCTGTACGTGCATTACGTCGCATACGGAGCATGTGGGGCGTCAGGATTTGTTACGTTGCCGCGTTGTATTCTATACTGCGTGCACTGCATCGGCATTTCTGCGCCAGAGACCAGTACTTCTACCAATGACGTCATCAGCAGTGAACGCACCATTCACATCCCGCATCCCGATCGCTTTGAGTTCTGATTCTGACGTGTTGTGAATTGCCGATGCCGATGCAAAATCCGAAAGCAGTAGAAATTTGCACTTGTTGTTTTGTGCAGTGGACGCACAGCTTAAGGTGCGAGTTTCCTCACGAAGTTTTTCTGCGTATACACCCACCGTAAAAAAAAAAGATACATACACACCGTATTCACGCTTGAAGCAGCAAAAAGTAAGTAAATGCTCAACCAACTCTCAGGAGGAGTTGGTTGCGATGTGAGTATCGTTGTCATCGCTTCGACTGCGTATCTATTGTCGCGAGTAAACAATACGAAAGTTAAGACGATTTTCTGTATAATACTGTGAGGGTTAAGAGGTAAGAGGTAGCGAGTGAGGGAAGTAACCTTGTTCTAATTGTGCTCGGCTATTTAAGATTATTAAGAAATGTTACAAATTCAAAACTACATTATCTACACCTGTACCTACACTAATATTATAATGAGGTAAAGTTTGTTTGTTTGTTAATTTGTTTGTATATAGGAAGTAATCTACGAAACCACTCATCCGATTTCAAAAATTATTTCACCAGTATGTCAGGTCATCCTGAAAGTCCATTCTACATATTGGTGAAAGCATTTTTGAAATCGAATTAGTAGTTTCGGAGATTACCTCCTACATACAAACAAACAAACTTTACATCTTTATAATATTAGTGTAGATACGTCTCTGACTTAGACCACACGCAAGTCTCGCTCCGAGGCAACATTCAGAAGGGAATTTTCAGTAAATTAAGAATGTATTCCTTTTACCATGATACAGGACTTTACGTCATTATACAGGGTGTGTGAGCATTATACAGGTTGAATCGCTTTGTGACGCTTTTAATCATATTTAAAGACTAGTGAACGCCCGCAGCTTCGCCCGCGTGGACTACTATTTTTGTATCCCACGGGAATCATGCATTTTTTACCGATATAAAAATTAGCCTATGTGTTATTCCCGAACATAAACTATCTACATTCCAAATTTCATCAAAATCTGTTGAGTAGCTATGAAGATACGTAGCAACAAACATTCACACACACACACACACACACACACACGGACTTTCACCTTTATACCATTCTTTCATCATGATACGGGACTTTACATCATTATACAGGGTGTGTTATCATTATACAGGGTGTGTGAGCATTATACAGGTTGAACCGCTTTGTGACGTCGTTTTAATCATATTTAAAGATATCATTGCTTTTTGAATTCATTATTACTTTCGAACTCATTACGAGCTACGACTTTTATCCTTTTGGACTGAACTTTCGACTTTTTAATTAGTTTTACCTTAAAATTTTGCTTGTGGAACCATCGGTATTAAACTAACTTAGAGGAAAATAATTATTCCCGAATATTATCATAGCACAAAGTCTCAATCCCAACTCGGCCTAGGTTTTTTTTATCTAAAATAGGTTTGCGTTTGACCACACCTTGCCTGATGTAAAGCAACAGTGTGCTCTAAAATGGAGCACGCTTACCTAGAAGGAACCTATGGACTCTCGATTTGAAGACACCCAGATTGTACTTTTCTGGAAATACCAGTTCGGCTCGGCTCGAAAAAAGTACCCAACAGGGGATCCTGGTAGACTAACCCAATATTTCTAAAAAATTGATGAGTCCGAGTTAATATTGTTACCTATAATACATGCTCATAATAATCACTCTCTCAAATTATGATAAATAATTTTAAATACCTTAGTCACAGCTCAGTTATAGTTCACCGGGTACGTACCTGAAAACGAATAATCTGGTTAATTTTTGTTTTGTACAAAACGTTCTTGATCGTTGAAGTTAAGCAACGTAGTGCGCGATCACAATTTGTATGGGTGACCGCAAGTGGCATTACGAGCTGAGCGCTTCCGTGCTTCGGAGGGCTTCTTTTTTGAAGTCGGTTAAAAAGTTAACCCATAAATGGTCACAAATCGGTTCACTCAGAACGTTCAAACAGTCGTTTTCAGTGTTTAAAGTTGAACTTAGACTAGGTCGGTGTCGAGTCTGAGTTTAATGGTGGAACTTTTATTATGTTCTTGAGAAATCTTTAAAGTTTTTAAAGGTTCATTTGTCAAGTCGTAAATAGCTTCTTACGAAAACGACTAGTTTAATCAACATTTCATCTTGTTTTCACCCAATTAGCTCCTGTGTTAATTTGGATCATCCGTTATTTGAATCATTCCAATCCGGTTCCGAATTTGGGGGTAATTACCCCTCAGGGGGTAAAATTGCTTTTTTGGGGGGTAATAGAACAAAACGAAATCTTTAATAACAATCAAAATATTTTATTTCAGATAACAATTTAATGACAAAAAACATTTTTTTTGAGATTTGTAACCTAACAAATAAATATCATCAAAAAGCTATATTCTCAATGTAAGAATCTGGATCTGCAATTAATTCTAAATAGCTAAGCTTCAGTTAAGTTTCAACTTTGTTCAGAAAAAATAGATGTTCTATATACTTTAAAGAGCCGTGTTATCTGAGTGGTATAGGACCACGACTTGAATCAATCTTGATCTGAAGGTCGTGGGTTCGAATCCTGGCCGTACATCAATGGATTTTTCGTTTCTAAAAATTTATATGCGCATTAACACGAGCTCTAAACGGTGAAGAAAAATATCGTGAGGAAATCCGCGGCTTAGTCAGCCACATATAGACCATGTCTTTCCTGTGGATATGGCCGGTTAAGCTGAGAGGATGGTGTAGGTGCTGGGCAAGCCTACTCCATCTCAACATTGTCCCAGGTACTACAGTGTCCTATCTATTTATTTATCTATAAATGAGGTACAGTTGTTAGACTATATTTTCAGAGGAATACAAACAATTTGTTCACAACTTTAATGTCTAACAAAACGTAGTATTTCTCTTACTATTTTCTCACATCTTTATGTCACATCGCATTGCAGCGATTGTTTTGTACGATTCGATTGTTATTGCGCGCTGCACACAATGCCTGTCAACTTTTAACGAACGTAGCCCGCAGTGGATTGTTAACGCCAATTGTCGGGTAATGTGACGTTTCTTTTCGATTTTGCAACAATGGCTGTCATAAAACTATTGGATAAACGAACATAGAAATGAAACTGTTTATTTTGTTGGATATACCTAATATGACCAACACAACAACATAAATATGACTGTAAATGAGATTTTAAAATCGCTTTCTGTATAATGTATTACGTGATGAGTTTGTCGAAAGTTGAAAGGCGTGGTATGTACCGCGCAATGATATTAGAATTCTCTGAGACTGTCGTAAGATGTTTTACTGATGATTTTCTGCGCAAGGAAACATTTCTGAAAATGCATTATTTTGGTCAGTTGTGAAGAAAAGCTTCTTTACGCACGTTTGTCTTGGGGAGAAAGCTGGTGAATGCGTGACGAGAGCGTTACTAAAAGTGTGATTGGGCGAGGACTGAAGTTTTACTTCAGTCGTGTGGTCTAAAGCAGTGTTCCGCAAACTTTTTGTGTTCAAGGTACATCTAGAAAATTGGAAAATTTTGGAGGTACACCATAAATGAAAAATCATTTATTTAATGCGAAACATGAGCTTGTTTATTTGAGCATATACGGTCCAAATTTGGAGTAGCTTAACTGATAGGTAATCTTATTTGTTCCGAGGCACACCAACTAATGACCACGGTACACCAGTGTGCCGCGGCACACCATTGCGGAACACTGGTCTAAAGCACAATTTTTTTTTAAGACATTTCATTGATTCAATAACAAAATACATTAATTTTAATAACATTAATTACCTACCTTTTAAAGTAACCTACATTAAATACAAAAATAATTTAAAACAATTTATGCAACTGCAAAATTCTGATAACAAAATTATAAATGAGCTGTCATTGTTTCATAGCTTTTATCTCAAGAAAAGTATGAGCTCCCTAAAATCAGTTCTATAAGAATTATTAATAGTCTGTGATAATAACCATTAAATTGACATCAAAACCCGCCCTTACGGAGCACGTCTTAAGGGTGTTTTCAATAAAAAGGCTTACGATTAGTCCGTTAATTAACGGCGCAATTAATAAGGTATCAGGGGTTGGAAAGGCACGAAGGGGTTAACTTGCTGTTACAAAAATAAGGTTAAGTAATTGTTTTGGGGTGCTTTATTGCTTCTGTTTAAAAGTTGAAATTAATTTCTGGCTTGTTTCGTTCTCCGAAGGTTTTTTGTAAATAAAAGTTTGATGTTTACCAAGTACTTTTAAAATTCTTACTTTCTTATCAATTCTCATAATAAATAACGATACATTTTTATTAATATTTAATAGCAGTTGTCGACCTCAGTGGCGCAGTGGGTGAAAGCCCGAATAAAACACAGAAGGTTGCTGGTTCGATTCCCACCGCAAGACAAATGTCTGGAAATATTTTTATGGGTCTGAGTGGTTATCTATGTCTAATAATGTAAGTATTTACAAAAAAAAGTAAATAGGTAAGTAGTATATCAGTAATGTAGTTCCCATAACAAAAGCTTTGCTTACTTTGGGGCTAAATATTGTAATGTGAAATGTCCAGCATTATTTATTTATTTAATTTATCGTAGTTTTATGCAAGTTAAAAATCAAGCTTTTTAAGTGACCGTAAGATGATTCAAATGAAGCTTAAAATGTATTTACTAATAAATCCCACTGTTTAGCTCCTTACTCTCCTTTACACAAAAATGATTCTTAAAACTGATTTTATTATTGTAGTACGAGTATTAAGAGGGCTGCGACCGGCGAATTTCCATAAAAACCTAATACCGAAATCATTTAAAATGTAAGCATGTTTATATCAGTTTATGTTGTTAGATTAGGAGAGTAGGTATTTATCTAGGTTCCTGTTAAACTTTTGTTCCGAAAAACTTACCTAAAAAGAAATGTAAGCCAATTGGAATTGAAATCTTTGTAGGTACCTACACCAAAAATGGCATTTTTTCTTTTCATTTGTTCTATAGTAAGTTTTTTGAAACAAAAGTTTAACAGGAACCTAGATAAATACTACCTTTATCCAAATAATAACGTAAAGTGATAAAAATATGCTCAAATTTTAAATTATTTTGGTATTACGTTCCTAGGTAAGTAGATACGTTCGCCGAGCCCTTAAGCATTGTCACCGAAGTTCAAACACTAACTCACTCAAACATCTGTTATTATAAGGTAAGTTCCAAACAAAATAGGTAATGTTATAAAACTTTTAAATCAAACAAATTCATGTGACTCCATTTTAAATGGCATTTACAAATGACTGATGATATTCATATTCAACTCCGAACTCGAAATAAGCATACAGCGCCAAAAAGTTGCCAGCGCAAAATTAAAATAGTTTAGTTGGCAAATATTACCCAAATCCACCGGACAGCTCCCAATTTTGACGCAGAGATGGCTTAACCCGAAAAGTTGGGAAGTCCTTTTGGGGGCATTTTTGACAGTTATGGGTACCTCGGTCAATAGAGTTCATTTTAATACATAGCAATTGGGGTAAAATTGCTCGCGATTGTCAATTAGTGGACAGAACAGTTTTCATATAGTTATGAAGCATCACAAAGATGCCCAGAGAGACACATTTTATATTTATTTTGATTATCAACATTTAATAAACTTTAGGTATTATTTCTTGGTTAAGTGTCATGGACATTAAAAAGAATCTGGCCGGATCCTGCCCCAGAGCCGAATATCGAATTAGACTATGCGTCTGAATAATATTATTTAAATAAAATATCACAAAATTAACTGGTACATACAGAATACTTAGATATCTCGTGCCCTGTGGGAATATAATTATGTTATTTTATTAGTAACTTTAGTCACTTCCGGTACTACAGTCCGTAATGCCTCTCCAGACTCACGGCGAGAAGTTTCACCGAGACTTCTCGAAGAACAAACAAATTATCCACACTCTCAATTTTCTCACTCGTGATCTGTTTGAAATCCTTTGTCTCGGCCAAAAATAGGTACCGACACCGAAGCGCGAGAACAAGAAGGCGAGAAACTCCTCACATTCACGCTTCTCGGGTGTTGTCGGGGTTACTTGCCGAGAGTCTGGAGGGGCTATTAGATATCACAGAGAATATTTTTATCACATAGACCTACCTTCTTTTTCGCGGTTGACATGACACTCAAATAGTAAACAAAACAGACGGACAAGAATTTGACAGATGTAAAAGGAATTTCGTTGAGTTTCAGTTGTGTGATTGTGTTGTGATGAGTGATTTATGAGGATTTATCATATTTTATTTAAAATTACAAAAAGTACTGACGCCTTGGGATATGCATACAGACTAAAATGGAAGTGGGCTGGACATGTAGCCCGTCTACAAGATGGAAGATGGACTAGGAGAGTGACAAATTGGGAGGGTCCAAGAGGTCGACGCTGCATAGGAAGACCATACGCTCGCTGGGACGACGATATCAAGAAAACTGCTGGACCAAACTGGCTCCGAGTAGCACAAGACAGGGACAGATGGCTGGCTTTGGAGGAGGCCTTCACCTTAGGGGTTCTCTAGTACCTACTTAGATTATAAGCATTAGTGATAAGAAAAAAATGTTAATTATAGAGAAATAAAAGGCTTTTTGTTTTATTTATTTATAGATATCATATTTTATTTTAGGCGGTTAGTACAGAATCACTGCACACGAGTGTAGATAATTTTATTGATGAAATTCCCAATTTTTCCTAAGTACTTTTCTTTTTTACTTGAAATTGTAGGTACTGGGAGCACCTGTGTGCGTCATTTATTTTCTATACCTACTTCACTTAAAATTCTGCTAGTCCTAATAATAATGAAAAAGTAAATGTTCACACAGCGCCATCTATCCCCAACGTAAGCAAAGCTTTTACTATAGGAACCTTAAAAATATAGTTTCCTAGGTTCTCCGTTCATGCTGGGCGTCATAGCCTGCTGCTTTATATTAGAATAACTTTTAAATCCCACTTTTTAGAGGAAGAAGATGAATGGACTCTCATTATAAAATAAAAAAACAAACCCAAAAATCCCAATTTGGTCATGACGCAAGCATTCCTTCCTGTTGGCATCTGTGGGGCAAATTTATTCAAGGAATCGGCCATCTCTTTTAAGATTTTCATACACTATCATACATATTGAGTTCAGCAGGCTGATTGTCTAACTTGTCTCAAACCTCAAATTGGTCTCAAACTGTCCAAACGATCGCGTAGGTATCTTTTGTCGCGTTTGGTCTTTTTGAGATGAGAGTGACAGAGCTACTTGCGTGGTCACTGAATTGTCATATTTGAGAGTTTGAGACCGATTTTGGTCGCTATCAAAGATAGACAATGAAGGGGCAGTGCCCATGACGTGTTTCTACGGTGATCTCCCGCGGAGACCACCCAGAGCCGGGGCAGGAAATGTGTTATTCTATTCAAGAGATCAATAATCTTCTAGGTGATTCTATTCTAGATCTTTTTTTTTTTTGAAATCAGACTTGCTTTTTTATTAATTATTTTATCACAGATAACAAATTAATTAATTTACCAAAATAAACACAATTAGTTACAGAGGGTTTGCTGGTGGTCCCCGCACGAGGCAAGCCTATTTCGCGGGAGTCCAATATACAAGATAGATTACCTAAAATTGCCTTAGATAATAAAGTAGGTACAATTATAAACAAAAAGAGACGGTAGAGATCTTTCGTAAAGGATCCATAAAATTAAAACAAAACTAAATAGTAACGCTTCAATTTAGTGCATATCGATCAGTGAGGTTCTGTACTGCTGTTAGTACGCTAGTATCTTTTATTTAGATAATCTCTTTGATACAAAATTAATTTTTTACAGCATGACAAAAAACTTTCCGAAACTCTCTTAAATCCCTTTTTATTAACCTTAAACAAATTAATTTTAGGTTGTTGTGCCTTTTAAAACATTACTCCTGCACTCATTCAGGCTTTACCAAGGCTGCCTTAAATAAACTCTACAAAGAGCACATTTTTGCAAATTAATTTCAAAATGAGCCGAGCACTACGTGCTTACTTTAGTAGTAGTGAAATTAATTTTCTTACAAGGTGGTTCAAAACTACTATCAAACAAAAGTTTTTTTTTTTTTCGAAATATGAAGTTTTGACTCAGAATGTCAGCGATCGGTTTTTTAATGCCTTTCTTCCAAGCTTATGTAATTATTCCATCTCAAACACTACAGCCAGCGTTCTGTTGTATTCAGTTTTTTTGTCTGTGCATTGTATAAATCATCTAATCAAGATGAACGAAACAAATACTTAAACTAGACAATTTATTATGATCACTTCTGTAACCCCAAGGTGCGGTAGACATTCATCTTACATAATCCTTCCTACCTCCTACTTATATTATAAATGCGAGTAAAAGTTTGAGAGGATGTATGGATGTATGTTACTCTTTCACACAAAAACTACTGAACAATATGAATGAAACTGGGTATACACATAGTTTATGACTTGGAATAACACAGGCTACTTTTATTCGGGTTCACATGAAGCCGCGGGCGGAAAGGCCTTCGTTTTTTAGGGTTCCGTACCTTAAAAGGTAAAAAAAGGAACCCTTATAAGATCACTTTCTTGTCCGTCTGTCCGTCTGTCCGTCTGTCCGTCTGTCCGTCTGTCTGTCCGTGTGTCACCATCGATTATCTCAGGAACGGGTAGAGCTAGCAAGTTGAAATTTATACCATATACTAAGGTCTATAGTCCCTATTGTGACTATAAAAATCAAGGTCCTGAGTCAACACTATAAAAAGATATAGGCAAATTTAGGTTTTCGTGAAAACTAGTGAGTACCAAAACTTACCTTAATTATCAACTTTTTTTATTTTTCGGAATTTTTCCTTTATTTGTGCTGGAAGACCTTGCTTGTAACCAAATTTGACAATTCTAGGTCAACCGGAAGTACCCTAGAGGTTTTGGGTCGAAAACCTAAATGGTAGTTCCCGTTGACCTAGAATAACGAAATTTGGCAAAAAGCAAGGTCTTATAGCACAAATAAAGGAAAAATTCCAAAAAATTAAAAAAGTTGAAAATTAAAGGGTGTTCCCATACATACATAGTTGACGCCTATTAAAAGTCCTCCGAGTTGTATGGGCGCTCATACAATTAAGCGGACTAGCTTAATTGGCACCATGGCTAGGTACGGAACCCTCGGCGTACGAGTTCGACTCGCACTTGACCGGTTTTTTTAATTCAATTACACACTTTCACACCCAGTAGCCGAGTGCGTACGCTGCGCCCTCTAGGCAGTGATAACTTCCAACTTTCCGAGCCCGAACATCCCAAATATTATTTTAGGTCCGTTTAATTGTGGGTAATTGTGACACAAACGGTCAAGCGCTGTGTTAATTAGCTCCTTGTGGATAACGGCAGTAATAAAATTTTAAAGCCTTCCTAATTAAGTTGGCGAATTTTCGTTCGAGTGGAAAAAGTTGGGAAAGCCAATTTTGGGAGTAATTGTGTTTATTCCTAGTATAAGTGTTCTAGGGTCAACAATACACAGGTTGACTGTTTTGAGGGTCAAATGAGTTTGGCGTCAGATAACGGTATCTTTTAGTATACGGTCACCTTTGCAGTCGGGACTCGAATACGCTACCTTTGGGACAAAATTAGACTAACCCACTATACCAACACTGTCTAGTATAATTAAAAAGGGACGATTGTCCAAGAACGATAGCCATATACGCAATGTAGGTATATATTATTAGCTTCCGCCCATGGTATTGCTCGCGTGATACCTATGTGAATAGAAAGTAGCCTATGTGTTATATCAGGTCATAAACTATGTTTATTCCAAGTTTGATTAAAATCCGTTCCGTAGTTTTTGCGTGAACGAGTAACAAACATCCATACATCCATGTATCCTCACGAACTTTCGCATTTATAATATGTAGGTTCTATTTTGGCTTTAAAGATAGCTATTCTATTTCAATATGATAGAGCCATAAACGTTTGTGTTGTAACTTATTTTTGATAGATCGTTAAGGTTACACAACGTTCTGCGCGGCCATGAAATAAATGGGTGACCGCTCATGGCACGCTTACATTTTTGGGTTATGGGAGGACACGTCAAAAGGGCACGTTAAATTGTTGGTCTCGGCTTCGGAGGCCTTCAGGCCTATAAACTCCGTCACTAGAGCTAGCCACTAGCTCATACAAACAACATACATAATATACATACCAAAATATATATCTCTTAAATATAAGTGGGTCTCAAAAATTTAAGTAGTGTGTATTCAGGCATTATCCTCACAAACTTTCCTCTCATATACTCTCATAATACAGTGAGATTCAATCCCACGTTATAGTGTAACATAGATCACCTGCCATTTCCTCGCTCCATCGATTTAATACCCTTGTGGCGAACCCGAAACTTTAAACTAAACTAACAGAGCTCTTAACGGCCGTCGAAGGCTTCGCCGCATAAAATCGTTATTTGTTCGGGCGTCGTTAGAAGTAAACTTCTCTCAAACAGCGAGCAGAATCAATTCGAGGCGCACCACCTGAATTTTTCAGTTTGTAGTCACGGTATAGTGCGAGAGCTGAAGGTATTTCATTTTCTGGCATTGAGGGCCTTACTTACAAAATAAATATAGCCGGACATTTCACACAGCGCCATCTATCCCTAAACTAAGCGAAGCTTGTACTATGGGAACAAGATAACTGATAGAATACTCAAATACTTTTATTTTGTAAATACATACTTAGAATACTTTATAACACCCAGACACAGAACAAACATCTATGTTCATCACACAAATGTTTATCCTGAATGGGAATCGAACCCACGACCTACAGCGCAGAAGGCAGAGCTACTACCAACTGAGCTAAGAGGCCAGTTAAGTTAAGTAGATACAAAGTTAAGTAGAGACGGTTGTCTCTCGAACCACTTCCTCGAGTGGGTAGCCAGTCTCCGGACGCGCTTGTGATTGGTCCGTTAATGTGTTTTCAATTTAGTTTTACATACGAATTGCTAACACTTTACACTCGGATTACATTACGGAAAGAAACCTTAAGTAATCAAATTGTTTTTTCATAAGTATTGCTTAAGGTGGTTTTCGCGAAAAAAAAATATTTTTTTTGTTACTTAAATAGGGTTTTGTGGTCACTGTGGGTTTGTGAACGCATAAGTAGGTACCTAAGTATGTACCTACTCGAACAAGTGGCTGAATTGAAAATTAAAAAAAAACTACTTTAATGTTAGGAGCAATTTTCTGCACTCTTTCATTTCAACAAGTACTTTTTTTTGTGTTTGTCTTATTTTTCTCATTTTGTTATTTTGCTTTGTTGTATATTGTATTTGTTGAATAAATGTATTTTCTTTCTTTTCTTTCTTTCTTTCTTTCACTCTCGAGGTGCATTTCTGTTCATAATTCGGACGATCCTCAACAGATCCTCACCAAATTATGGCACTAATCGGAAAGTATACCCCTTTCAAACAAAAAAAGTATTTTCCAAATCGCTTTAGGCGTCTTTGAGTAATCGGTGAAAATACATAAAAAGCACAAAAAAATGCAATGAATTGTGAACCTCCTCCTTTTATTAAAGTCGTTTAATAATAAATATTATAAAGTTTACGTAATTCTTCTTGATTTTAGAAATTAACAATTATTTTCTTCTAAAGTGGTCCCCGTGTTAGCCTAGTAGGTGTTACCAGCTAAATTAATATTTAAGCAAATCTATCGCTATGTAAAGAAAAAATATTTCTTATTCCTAAAATAAATCAAATCAGAGGCTCTCTTTTCACCCACTTGATATTCAAACATGACGGATGGCAAACTTAAGTATGATTCCAAATCCCTTCGCACAATAAATCATATTGCCTTACAAAAACATCCAAACAGATAATTTAAACTTACGCTCTGTTTATTTTCTCGTAATAGCTGGAAACACAGCGCACAGAATATTATAACAGTGTGTACTGAAGTTTCACTGTGACAGACATAATTAGTACCTACTAATAATATACTAACAAATAAATAAAATAAAATAAATAAAATATTACAATATTGAACCCGTGTAGCTTGAATGAGATTAGCCGCGATTTTAACCGACTTCAAAAAAAGTAGGAGGTTCTCAATTCGTTGGAATCTTTTTTTTATGTGTGTTACGACATCTATAGACCATAGGTTCTCAACGTGGGCATTTGAGACTTTCAGGGGGGCAGTAGGAGACCCAGAGAAAATTAGGGGGCATTGAGATGGCGCATAAATATATTCTCAAAGTGGGCGGTGGGCAAAATAAGGTTGAGAAACTATGATATAGTAGACGATATACTTTAATTCATAAAATAAAAGTATGAAGAATAATACAAATAAAAAAAATTTGAACAGAATAAATTCGATTTGGCAAACAACCAGATGAAACGACTCACCCATTTTTACTGGATGTTGCTTATAAATTCTAAAACAAAATAGTTTAATCTTCTACTTGCTGTGCGTACACTGCGTCAAAGTCAAAGTCAAAGTTAAAAGGTTAGTAGGTAAGGTTAGTAGGTTTCACACATTTTAAACTTTCATAACTTAAAAATATTTTTTTATAAAAAATAAGTTCTAAAACCAAAACCCGACCTACTGCAAAATCCCGCTCTTAAAATTATAAAACAAGAAAATATGTTGAGAATGTTCTGAGGATAGCCGTGGTCTTGCCCTAAAGCTTATGATCGCATACGTAGCATATGACTACGGCTGGACCAGCGCACGAAGAAGACGCTTCAAACGATACCTCATTTGTCAAATTATGATAAGTAGTTTAGAAGTTACGAGGGAACAGATGAACTTTCATACATACCGGTCAAAATCATAACCCTCCTTTTTGCTTCGTCGTAGTCAGGTAAAAAATTAAGGGGACTTAACCATATTTTTTTTTAACTCGATGATTCGAATGTCATTTATTACAATCACTGTGGTCATGAATAGATTCCAGTAGATTGTTCTATTTTAAACCTTAAAATGATAGTGTTAAGGTTCATTTCAGTGTGCAGGTTATATGAAGTGATATGTTTGGGGTGAAACGGGGTGGGTAGGGGGATGATTTAACGTTGTCGGCGGCAGTGCAATGCAATTACCATCTCTATGTTAGTGTATTAATGTAGGCTATCTGCCGTCTTCACGATTATTGTGGAATGGATGAATAATTGTTGCTAGCATTGTACCTATTGTTCATGGTGTAAACAGAACGATTGATATTATACAACATTGTTGATATTATCATGACTTCTACGGGCTGATTGTCTAACTTGTCTCAAACCTCAAATTGGTCTCAAACTGTCAAAGCGATCGCGTAGGTATCTTTTGTCGAGTTCAATCTTATTGAGATGAGAGTGACAGAGCTACTTGCGTGGTCACTGAACTGTCAAACCAATTTTGGTTGCTATCAAAGTTGTGAGATGAAACCCTGGTTAAAATCAATGAATTTTATTTCAAATCAATTTGCGCCCTCGCGGGGCTACCCATATACTGTTGGCATATGAGGATGATGATGATGATGATGATGATGATGATGAAAAATAGCTTATTACCTTTCCCATGAGTACAGCTATCAAATGCAGAAATATTTTTTCCGACTGCTACTTTTGTCCCGGAAATATGGACAGTTCCGATACAAAAATAGAAGTCCACGCGGGCAAAGCCGCTGGCGTTAGTCACACTAATTATAAACGAAAGTTTGGATCTGTGGATAGATGTTTGGATGTATGTTTGTTCCTCTATAACTCGACAACCTCTGAACCAATTTAGCTGAAATTCAAATCATAAATACCTAATGACCAGGAATAGGACATAGGCTACTTTTTATCCGGCGAACACGCGAGTGAAGCCGCGGGCAGAAGCTAGAATTACATAAAATTCTAAATCAGTTTTGCCCACTTGTCCAAGTTCTCAAACTGTACATCGAATTCTTTAAAACCCTTCAAGAGCTGGAGGAATGCAGCCACTCCTCGTAACGAGCGCTCTCCACAAAATCAGTCTAAGGTCTTGGGTACACTCGCCCACAAAAACCACAATCAATTTCAGAATCCATACCCATATGTGAAAACGTGTGTTTATTTGTTTGTTCATTTGCACTGCTTTCACGTTAAAACAGAGCGACGGATTGACGTATTTTTTTGTGTGGAGATAGTTGGAGGGCTGGAGAGTAACATAGGCTACTTTTATCTGGGTACCACGCGAGCGAAGCCGCGGGCAGCAGCTAGTAAAAAAATAAGTTCCAAAACTAAAATATATTGAAAATGTTCTGAGGATAGCCGTGGTCATAATTATGCCACTTTGGCCTAAAGCTTATGTTCGCATACGTAGCCACGGCTATCCTCAGAACATTTTCAATATATTTTCTTGTTTCATAATTTTAAGAGCGCGATTTTTCAGTAGTCTTGTTTTAGTTTTTGAACTTATTTTTATAATAATTATAATTAATAATTATAATTAGAATTAAATTATATAAAGCGGAAGAGTTTTTTTTGTTTGAACGCGCTAATCTCAAGAATTACAAGTCCGATTTGAAAAATTATTTCTGCATTTGGTAATTAAACTCTTGAGGAAGGTTAAAGACTACTTTTCATCATCATCATCACCATATACCACTATGGAGGCAACGCCGCGAGGGCGCTGCTAGTTTTTTATAATTCTTTAGAAAATACATAGTCGATGAAGCCAGATATTTCTTGCGCCGAGTGTACAACACCACAGAGCTCCTCTCAGAACTGGAAGAGTTCTGTTCGCGAACATTCCACAATAATTGCTTCCGACCAATACCTTAATGCCGTGACACTTTCTGTACTAAGCCGTGTGGCACATGAAGATGTGTGCGGTATGACGCTCGAGGAACAAGGTTGAGTTTTTAATTTAAATAAAAAAAATGTAGTATCCAGTCTGGTGCAATCCAGTCGAAACGTAGGGCTAAATAAAAGGTAGGTAATTTACGTGATAGATAACTGGATACATGTGTATTTATAATGTGTTTTGATTGCGAAAGTTTAAAAAAAAACAAAAAATGCAAAGTTCGTTTTTTTTTAAATTTTGCAATATTTACCGAATTTTGTTCTGATATAGGTACTTATGGGTATTTCAATGTTTCAACTTTAGAATTTAATTGGGCTTTTGCCGAAACACTTTGACAGCTTGACGGGTCGCGTGGTCGTGGTTGACCTAGAAAACGTTGGAGGGATGATCTCGACGCCTTTGAGGAGACTTGGTGGGAGATCTCGAAGAACAGATATTGTTGGAGAGATGTGAACTTTTGCCCAGCAGTTCGACGACATAGGTTAATAAAAAAAACTTCTACTTGCGATTAAGTCCAACGGCATAACCACCATCGTGTGCAAGAGCACTAACGAACCCTCGCGCTGTCAGCGCCAGGCCGAGACAATGTTATTTTAGTCGACCTAGTACTTTAGCTTGTTCTAGGTCTTATCTGTAATGCCTAGGTGCCTAGGACATGCTTGTACATGAAGTTTTAAGTAGGTGGGCGTAATGAGGTTTTTCTTACTTAGGCTGAGTTCACACCTATCCGTGCCGAATTTTCGATGCCAGATTCGGTAGAATTGGATGATTTGGCGCGGGTAGGTGATCGAGGTTTCATACGAATTAATATTAAGATTTTTAAACTTCGTTACGGTCGATTCGTGCGGCGCGTTCGCCGCGGATAGGTGTGCGATCACTTTTACTTGGAGTTTGGGGAAATAAACTTGGCGAAAATTTAGTTTTTTTTTTAAAAGGTGTGATTCAAAATTAGCTTAAAAATTAATGAGTCGCCTTGAGTTGCCAAAAAATAAACGACAATACCTGTACGTTATCATAAACTCAATTTCTCTTATGTGAGTAAATGTTATAAATGTTTAGAAAAATAAATAAAGCGGACGTAATAAAAGTGACTGTTGCCCGTAGCGTTTTAATTTTTATTAATTCTGATCTTGAATTCATTTAAAAATTATTGATTCTCGATAACTTTTTTTAAAAACATGACAGTTTGAAAGCCCTTAACCGCTTACAAGAAAACAAGAAAACCATAATTATTTCAAACTCATTTCTTTTATTTCAGTATACTTGTTTGAAACCAATTCATTTCATGACAAAAGTAAAATTTTGCTAAAGTTATTTTATACCGTAATTACATCACCACAGTGAACAAAGTCCATTGCCCGCTTTTGATTAATTAAAACGAGCTAATTTCCCGAGCACTCCCTCAGTTCTCATGCAGTTTCACTAATTATTTAGTGACACTATCTACTGTCGACTGGAGAAACCAACTTTTAGCACTAGTTTTTTAGGTTTAATAAAAAGATAATATTTTTCTAGTAATATTTTTCTAGAACGGATATCTCCGATTTTTTGACCTAATAACGTCTTATAAATCGATGAACGCCGGCGGCACGCACGAAAAAGTGTCACGTTCCGCCTGAGCCGGGCGCATAAGCGAGAGCGCGGAACAAGCGATAGAGAGTATGTTTTCCCGACTTTAGAGACAACCATTTTTTTTAATGTAGCAGACAAGCACAAACTCTCAACCTTAGTCTAAATATGTGGCTTTGGCTTGGCCGTTTCACTACCGTCACATGAGCGTAAGGTGAACAAGCAATTTATTCAAAAATAAAAAAACCCGGCTGAACTGAAAAGTTGGAAACAGCATTATCATATTATCAATCACAAAACCAAATTAAATTACAATTTTATTATTATGTAGGTATCTAGTGTTCGATGCCGTGCGCATTTTCCTAAACGTTGTTGTCACAGTTGACACACAGATGGCTCTGTGAGTTTGAAATTAAATGCAGAATACATGCAGCAAATGAAAGTTATTTCTTAAATATGAGATATCTCCTAAATGGCTGAATCTATTTCGATGCAGTTTGTTCTAAACGTTGCGTGTGACTAAATAGAAAGTGTTAATATGCGTTTTGGTTAGCAATTCTGTTTAGGGCGAAAAATAGATTTTCAAAAATTTTGAGACTCGATTTAGTCTTCGAAGATGTCATGTTAGATTTAAAAAAAAAATATATTTGATATCAGTCCACCAACCTCTTGATTTTGACATGGATTTTGATATGATAGCGTGATTTTCATTTTGAAAATTCACACATTGTTGCATTTTTTAGCCGCACTATTTGATTTATCGAAATAAAAAGTATCCTAGAGCACAATCGAGATGGAGACGATTCTAACGATACCTCATTCATCAAAATCCATCCAGCCGTTTAGGAGAAACGTGGTAATAAAGAATATTACTTACATACGAACGAACGAACCCACATACATAGAAACGCGCGATCTACATAACCCGGGTGACTTGACAGTCAGCCGGGTAAAAATGTATCCCACCAAAAACATTTTCATGTAAAATGTTGCCAACATAACTGACAAAAATTTGCCAGATTTCATGTAGAGCCAAGATTCTAACTCTACACGCCCTACTTCACAAACTCTACACCTTAGTCAAAATAAGTGGCTTGGCCGTTTCGTTACTACAAGAACTATTGTATAAGTAACAGAAAAGTCATGAACATTTTTAAATGTTTTTTTCTCAATTTGAAACGGCCCGGAGTTTGTGACGTTAGGGCTTGTAGAGTTAGGCCCCCTTACTTATGAAAGATGTTTAAAGTTGAACACTGGTTGAACAACGTCCTGTCTCTGTTTGTCACTATCCATAAATAAAGACAGGACGTTGTTTAACCAGTGTTTCACTTTAAACATCTTTCATAAGTAAGGCCCAGGGCGTGTAGAGTTAGAAGCTTAGCTCTACATGAGATCTGGCACAGTCTTGTCTTATTTTACACGAAAATGTTTTTGGTGGGATTGTTTTTACAAGACCGTCAGACAAAAAGAGTTCAAGTATTATTAAGGTAGCGACATGACGGGTGACGTTTCTTGACGCCTTAAAGAGTTCAATGACCGACCCGACCCGTATCAGGAAAAAGCAGTTCCTTTGTGCAAACGCTTCCGTAACTCTATTCAATTAAGCTTGCACTGATACTTGTGAAAAATTAACACAAAAACATTCGCAGTCGGGTAACTGGCTCAATGTTCTTAAGATTGTGAAAGTTTGTAAAGTTTTGAATTGGTGTTTTTATATTAAACTAGTGTAAGCCCGCGGGTTCGCCCGCGTGGATTACTATTTTTTATCCCACGGGAACCGTGCATTTTCCGGGATAAAAAGTCGCATAAATGTCCTATTCCCGGTCATTATCTATCTATTTCATATTTCATATCATTTATTTATCACAAACATTACTCACAAACATTAAAATATACAGAATATCTATGTTTTAAACATACATCCATCCATCCATCCATTCATCCAAATATCCAAACTTTCGCATTTATTATATTGTATGTGATATATAAATAGGTACATACAGTGTGATTATGCGTCAAAACCGTAACTCTAAAACGGCTGGACCGATTTTTTTGATCTTAAGCTCCGAATAGTAGAAGAACTTATAAAACATCGGAAAAAAATAATTCTAGAGCAAAAGAGTAAAGTAAATCTCTTCTCTCATTGACAGTACAAAAACAAGTATAAAAACGATTCGAAAAGAAAAACTTTTAATACCTAGTATTGAAATGCTACTTTTCTAAGCCTCAGAACATTTTATCGATAAACCTTTTTTTATCTCATTAGAGTAATAACGGATTATTAGTGCAGCGCGACTTTACCACATAGCGGTGCGGCAGTATGCAATGATTTATTATAATTGGTGAAGGAAAACATTAGAAAAACAGCATGTTTTATCGAGTTTCTATATTCCACTTACGAATAACCGTAATTATCTTTCAAGCCAGGAATCAAAATGATTTTGTTATGTTTGGTACTATCAGACGGTTCACTCGGGTGAATGTTCACTGGATTGATTCATTTTTCTTTCATTCTATGTTCACACGGCTTAGACGGAATGATATAGAAATGAACAGTCACTGTCTTCATGTCTGTCATGTTCTGTCATTATTTTAATGCTGCAAATACACGCTGGGCCTGGGGCTATCGCTCTCGCCTTGAATCGATTCGCCTTCTCGCTCGCACTCGCATAAGCTGGCCTAGGCTGGCCCAACATGAGTTAGCGCCTTAATATGTCATCGAATGAAGTCGTCCGTCTTGGGTGGCCGACTCCGAGAGAACGTTCTCTTTCATGTTCAGACTGTCTATTTTTCATTCATTCGGAGTGCGAGTGAAAGATGCGAATGAACCGATCCAATATTGTTGGGTTGGTTCTTTAATGAATTCACTTTTCATTCTTTGTTCAGACGCTCCATTCCTTGGCCGTGTGACGAGTACAACGACGCATTACTTTTTTTAAATTAATTTTAATACTACTTGTATTAGATAATTGGAGTTCCTGTTATCATTTACTGAAGAAAGCCTAGAAAGAATCACATATTCCCAAAATGGGACATCTGTCGGGTCAGCAAGTTTTAAATAAAATTAAATTTAAGATGCGTGAGCCCTACCGATTGTTCTTTGTTAAGAAATTCAATTCACTTTAGCTTAAGCCTTGGATTAGTGCAATTAGTTGTAGGTACTTTGCAAGAGCTGTTAGTCTAATGAACAGATTTAACTAGAAACTTATTTAATACGACTGTACCTATCACTAGGAATAATGTTCAATACTTACTAGACTTATAAAGACTAATAAAAAATAATAAAAAGTAAGTATACTTAAATAAAACATTATTTAAAAAAAAACATTAAGGCCTCTATTAATAAACTCGGATTAACTTCTGTCAAAGTTGCGCCACGGATTTAACTATTGCCATCCTTTTTTGTTAGACAGTGACAAATAAGGATGGCAATAGTTTAATCCGTGGCGCAACTTTAAAAGAAGTTAATCCGAGTTTATTAACAGAGGCCTTAGTACTTATTTACTTTTGATATCATTATCACAAACCAAAGCACAGAAAAAACAAAGTAGAAGTTGCATCCTACTAATATTATAAAGGCGAAAGTCCGTGTGTGTGTGCGTGTGTGTGTGTGTGTGTGTGTGTGTGTGTGTGTGTGTGTGTGTGTGTGTGTGAATGTTTGTTACGATAATATCCCTTTTAGTATAACAACTACATCAATTTTGATGAAATTTAGAATGTTTGATAGTTTAGGTTCTGAAATAGCATATAGGCTTCTTTTTATCCTGGGAAAATGTATGGTTCCCGTGGGATACAAAAATAGTAGTCTATGCGGGCGAAGCCGCGGGCGTTCACTAGTTAAGTATTAAAACCAATCTCAGAACTTATGTATAATATTACTTAATTTTCAAGCAGCTAATTTTGATGTACAGTCAGCGTCATCAATCGGTATCCCCCTATTGATTTGAACAAAGACCCTTTTCATTTCAACCTTAGATTTCAGTCGGGTATTATAACAGCTATTGCATCGGCTCGTTTAGGAACTCGAGTGAAATTAGATATCCATAAGTAAGCAAGGAAGTTTTTACAAAAGTTGAGATCAACGGCTCGCAAACCGACCTCTTACTAGGGGGATACCAATTAATGACGCTTTCTGTACAATATTTTGGTAATTTTGATGTTCATTCATATTTTTTTCGTTCATTGATTAATCTAACTATTCATTCATTCAGTTGGCAATACTGCAAACTAAAGTGTTGCTCTTCAATATAAAATGCTTTGCAATTGAAAAAGCTACTTTAATGTTCAAAGAGAATAAACAGGTGTGTGCAAAAGTGTTAATAGATTATTTTGCTGTAGTTTTATTTGCGTATCTGTTTTTATATTCCATTTGTGTTATTTTCTTCGAACGCAGCTGTTAGAGACAGAATTCAATAATTGCTTTTAATGCAATAATAGTGAATCGCCCGCGTGGACTATTATTTTTTTATTCCACGGGAACTATACATTTTCCGGGATAAAAAGTAACCTCTGTGTTATTCCAGAACCTAAACTATCTGCATTCCAAATTTCATCAAAATCGGTTCAGTAGTTATGGGGATTGGTGGAACAACATTCAAACACACACACATACGGGATTTTGCTTATAAAATACTAATGAATGCCCGCGGCTTCCCCCTCGTGGACTACTATTTTGTTATTCCACGGAAACTATACATTTTCCGGGATAAAAAGTAGCCTATGTGTTATTCCAGAACCTAAATTATCTAAATTCCAAATTTCATCAAAATCGGTTCTGTAGCTATGGGGATACGAGGTAACAAACATTCGCACACAAACACACACACACGGACTTTCGCCTTTATAATTATTAGTAGGATTCATGAGCTAGTGTGTCTAACTCTAGTGACGGAGTTTTAGGCCGCTTGTAGGCCTCCATCATGGCTTTGCGACCGATAGGACGACAATTTAACATTTTTATCAGAGAACTTTGTGTTTGATTATAATCAATCTAAAATTTTAATTTTTTATAGTGGTAAACCACACTTTGGTATTATTTCATTGAAAATGAAAGACTTCAAAATTTTCAATTCCGACGGGATTCGAACCCGCAATGATACAAGCGATCCTCCTTAAGCCGGAGTGCCTTTACCAATTCGGCTACGGAATCCTTATTACGTCAGGTTGAAAATCTTGACAAGCTCATATTTATCGATTTAAGCTTCGATTAGCGCCATCTATAGGGTAACTACTAAGTTAACTCACTGCTCATTACTGTTCGAATCCCGTCAGGATTGAAAATTTTGATAGGATTTTTCATTTTCAATGAAAGTTCTAAAAGTTCTAAGTTCTACATTCACCACGTACTTGATTCGACAACTTGTTAAAAATCTTTTAAGTTCAAGCTTGAAAATCAAATCGGATTTTAACATTTTTTACAAAGTAAAATTGAATACTAATATCTCTTATTACGATCCAGAGCGTTGCAAGTGCTCTTGTTCAAACTTTCTTTTTAATTTGTCGCGGAAAATTGATTCTTTTTGATCGAACTTGTTTTTAATAGGATCTTTTGAGCGTGTTTGCTTAAGGTTCAATTCCTTGACACTTTTTAACCGACTTCAAAAAAAGGAGGTTCTCAATTCGTCGGAATATTTTTTATGGATGTTCTCCGATTACTCGAAGACGCCTTGACCTATTCGGAAAATTGATTTTTTGTTTGAAACAAAAAAAAGTTTTGTTGTGCCCACATTCGATTTTCGCCAGAAAAATTTGATAAGGATCTGTCGAGGATCTTCGGAGTTATGAACATAAATGTACCTCGAGAGTGCAGAAAATTGCTCAGCCTATAACATTGAAATCGGTTTTTTAATTGCCGCTAGATATTTTTTCAACCGACTTCAAAAAAGAGGAGGTTTTATGTTTCATTGTATGTTTGTTTTTAGTCAATATGGATTGGAATACAAATGATGTTCTCCAAATAACCTAGAGTCAAAACTCAATTTACAACTCACTAAACAATGATGATATTCATAAAGCAATATTCATACATTCCGTACATTTCACTAGGTAATAGAATAAGTTGCGAATGAACAGAGGAAAAGCGCCATTACAACGGTGCAAGTAGAACTACAGCTAATTACAATCTACCGCCCGCGTCACAACACGCTCCGCCCCGCCCCGCGGGGGACGGATTGAGGTACACCGTACACGATACATAATATAAGAAATCCTATCCTATCCTATCCTGTAATGATGAATGTTCTCCTTTTCAACGGGCATCGAAAGGTATAGAAAGCAGTACGGTAGGAGTCTTCAATTTGTGCTCAGGCTGTGTTCATCTATAATTGGAATTGCATGTATATTTTATCATATCATACCCCTAGATGAAAACCCCGGTAACTCGAAAAACCTACTTTTTCAGAAATGACAAAAAACTGATTTAGAAATCTATGACAGACTATGAAAAATGTAATTTTGTAATTCATGAAGGTAACACTTTTTCAAGCTTGTTCAATTAACTTATTTGTATCACCGTGTGGGTATTTTGGATATTAAGGCTAAGAATAAAAGTTAACATGTTTTAAAAGATTTTGTTCTCTCCAGCTCAAAATTATGTTGCGTAGACCCTGAATGCAGCCCTGGAGCTAACAGCAAGTTCTATTGTCAAGAATAAAATACATTCAACTCACAAAAAGGAAATTATAGAGAGGTTTATTTTGGCTTTCTCTCTGGAATATTTGCTGGAATGATGCATTTCGTAATAATTTCATGTTGAACCGGCATTGTTGGAGCGAGCTGTTGGGCTTGTGTAATCATTCTGTAGTGCTTTAGAATCGCTACTACAGCGGAATTCATTCAACTATGAACTTTATTTGGATGGTATATTTTGTAAGATAGACTAGATTGTATTGTATTGTAACAATAATTTAATATCAGGAATTACTTTGTCAAATAATTTATTTATCTTGCAATCGTAAACTTAATTATGAAAGTGGATGAGGTGAAAATTTTGTTATGATCGTAATGTACTCGTAAATGGAGGTATGTGGTTTATTTAACAGCGAGATTATTATATTAATAGTATCTAATCATCAGTGTCTAAGGTCATAAAATGTTTACCATACCTACTTGGAAATACATGATAGAGATGAAATATTTATTTTCATATAATAAGTAAAGTAAGTAAGTTCGTATAAGTGGCCAACTCAGGTGACTGAATTTTTAGGCCGCCTAAAAGGCCTCCGTCATGGCTTAACGACTTAAAAACCGGGACCGACAATTTAACGTGCCCTCCGAAGCACGGAAGCGCTCAGCTCGTAATGCCACTTGCGGTCACCCATCCAAATTGTGACCGCGCACAACGCTGCTTAACTGCAACGATCAATCAAGAACGTCACACGACGAGTGCTTCAATTAGCAGTTATAAATATGATAATTAAGGTTCTATTGGTGAAGTAACTACTCTTCAACAAGTACTTATAAAGTCTACAACAAAATCTACTTTTCTGGTCTATTCAAATTATTTCAGCGTGTAAAAAATAAGCAGTCTAGTTTTTTCACATCACTAGCGAATGAATGAGCCAATAATCGGAACAAAGCACAAAGTGGGACAACAGACATTCGCAGTAGAAAGAGGTCTCATCGCGACATCATATTTCCAGTATTGTGTGGCATTCCGCCGATTCCACGCATTCACGCGCCCACTCAGAATGCACGCCAAAAACAATACACAACCTTCCACCCGGCCACGCGAATCCCAACCTTACTGAGACGGAATACAGGCAAAAAGATCGCACTACAAATTTGCACAGTTATAAGCCAATTTGGCCAACTACTGGCGACAAGAGGTTGTAGCGTTCGCGCGCTGTTTAGCGTACAATTTATAACGTCATATGTCTTATTTCGGAGATTAAGTGGTTCTATTTGTGTGGGGATGTGTGGGGATTATTTATGTTATGATATAATGGGTTACATATGGGACAATTTGGTCGTTGGCGCGAATCTCGGAATGTCATGTAACAATGATTGAGGGCTTGGTTTATGAGGCGGACATTATTCAGTCCGGGGTAACTGAGGCTTTTTTTACATTTTCGGAGGACGATTAAAGTACACTTTATGGAAATTTAAAACTGAATGAAAAACATTCGCTTTTCGTAGCAGTGCTACGCTTTTGTTGCCGTAGCACGTTCTAGGATTTTTTTCATAAACTTTTTTAATGAGTATAAAAGGGTACAATGAAAAGACCGAAAACCGAAATGCCGATCCTTAAAATGCCGATTTTGAAATAGCGAAATTCAATATATTGAACGGTTGAAATGTAGAAAGCTCGATAGATAGAAGTTTGTAAGGTCGAAAGCTAAATCTGGCTAAATCATCACTGGTTTTAAGCTTTTATATTTCAAGCATTCTAAATTTTGAGCTTCGGCATTTAAACTTCGATATTTTGGCTTTCGGCATTTCGAGCATTCTAATTAATAAGCATTCTGCATTTAAAACTTCTAATTTTTAAGCATTATACGTTACGAGCATTCGCTATTTCAAGCAACGGCATTTCAAGGATCGGCATTTCGGTTTTCGGTCTTTTCATATGTACCCGTATAAAAAGATATCCGCTTTTACGTGGTCATATTTTAATGCATAATTTTTGCTAAAGTTTTAACTCACTGAGAATGCAAGTTATTTTTTTTACTTTTTCGATCTTACTGTTGCATTTGCAATGCAGTTTGCAGTGAATAAATGAAAGAGTTTTAATGTAACTGCATTAGAAACAATAGATATTATGTTCTATTGATAGAAGAATAAGGATAACTTTTGAAGGCCTATTTGGGATTACTACTATTATTTTATTTTGTCTGTGCCTGGGTGCTAAGACCGGACTTTCTAAAACTCGACTCGAAAGTGAAATTAACATAACTTAAGACATAAGTTTAATTTGCAAATCAGTGAGCTTAATGTATTTTTTTTAATTGTTTTCTTTATTTTTGTTGCCCTGATTCTTCACGGTGTTGGTCGCGAAAGAACAGGAATATAATTACCTAGCTCTTAAGACGATTCAAAGTGGTCATGGTCATAGCGGTCCTACTAAATAAATGATTTTTGAATTATGAATTTTATTATACCTACGAGTACCTATTGATTTTCCGAATTATGATAATTTCGTACTGAACCATCAGCTACTTAACTTATTAAACTTTCGCGATTTGTTAACATAGGTACATAATGATTATTATTATTACGGGATTTTATTTTATGAAAAGAGAATAAATAAAAGGTACACGATAAAATCCCGTAACAATAATTATATCATTACATCAGCTATTTTTCGTTATTTTTTTTTTAATTTCCTTTATATTTTCCCATAATAAAAGGAAGTTAAAGTAAAACGTGGCACTTTGAAATAAAAGCCCTTGAAAGTTAAGCTCGAGCTAAGGATGCGTTGCATTCAAACTTCAAGATGGCGTCGAAACTCGCGCAATAAAAGTGTAAAAAGCCCGCCACGATTATACCGACATTAGAAAGTTTGCGAGTGGATTTTATTATGGTTTTTCTTTGCTTCAAAGTTAGGCCGCGGCCAACGCCGTCTTGCGGATTTCAGATTATATTAAACCAAAGTTAAACCAATCTTAAACAATACTACCTACACATATTTACTTAGAAGTTTCTGAATCACACTATGTTATAAATGTGAAAGTTTGGATGTTTAGAAGTTTGGATGGATGTATGTATGTCCATCTATAACTCGATAACCACTGAACCGATTTGCCTGAAATTTAAAATATAGATAGATAATGACCGGGAATACATATAGGCTACTTTTTATCCCGGAAAAATGCAAGGTTCTAGTGGGATAAAAAATAGTAGTCCACGCGAGCGAAGCCGCGGGCATCCGCTAGTATTCAGTGTTCAAGTTTCTTCTTAGAAACGACAGAATATAATTCCACCTACAGCACTATCCATTTAATTACTTAAATCCAATGATATTTAAAAATAACAGATATTTTTATAGCGCGCGCAAAGTGAAGACTCGAAAACGTCCCAATTGAGACGTCTTGTCTTTAGTCCGTGTCAAGCTACTGTATTATAATGTGTATTTACTATTCATTTGCGGAACTTGTCAACATAGGTGCACTATATCGGTATGTTCAAACATATTTTAAACGTCTCGGTAACTATGAACTCTACATATTACGGGGACAGGGATTTATACAGGAATATTATACGATCTCTCATTGAAGATTTCAGTTATCGATGATATAGATTTAGTAAAAGAAAAGCTCTTTTAGCCGAAATGTTTTCTCATCTTGAATTCTCTCCTAGGCGTGATATGAAAGCCGTACAAAGGTTAAGTACGCAATAAGGGCGCTTACCTCACACTTAGAAGTAACGATAATAACCACGAACCTACTACGTAGCTTTAATGTGTCGCTGGTGAAGTTTGAAAGGTGGGTAATGTTGACAATGGCTGAGAAATTAAAACTGAATAAACTCTTAAAAATAAAATTTATAATATCTGAATTATTGGGAGTTTTTTGATGAAGTCTAACGAAACAATCATTAATTTATCTCAATATGGTATTCTCTAGATTTTTTGGTTATAACCTATCTTGTGAATGCGTTCGTTTATTCTTTCATAATTCAGATAATATTTATTAAGTTTTATAAAATATTACCTGTTATTATTTTTAATTAATTGGCATTTGGCCCACACAGATTTTTTTAATATTTTACTGCTTATTAAATAAGTAAATAATAAAAAAAATAAGAATTAAAGAAGCATTCCCAGTAATTGACAACAATGGCTATATTACCCGTATTACCTGCAACACTTTGTCGCGTCTTTAAGACGTGCGCGGTGTATCTATGTATCAAACAAACCGTTTTAAATTCGCATCACACTCGCGTCTTAATGAGCATCGCTGCAAACGAGGCTTTGCTTAAGTCCTGATTTTTTATAAAACAGCGACCGTTATAAATTTGCCGTAGCCTTTTACAGTGCAGAGGGTGATTAGTGAAAAAAATCTAGTTCTCCACCTTTGTACCTACTTAAGAACTTAGACTCAACTTTTAATAATATATGGACTATAATTGTCTGAAATAAAATATTTTTATTTAATTTTTTTTATTTTATACATAGACTTGTACAAACGTTGTAATTATGACGTATATTAAGATTTATTTTTTATAAATCTGATACTTACTATAAAGATAAGTTTATTTTTATTTATTTGCGCAAATATAAAAATATTTTGTGAGTTAAAATATTTATTCTGGAATACAGAAACAAGAACAAATGTAAATAGGATTTTGTTGTGTATGTGTAAGTAACACAAGAAAATAAGTCGAGTAATTTACCTTAGGTACCAAATCAATATAAATACTGATATAATAGGGTACATAGAATACCCAGATGCAAAACGATAATTTCAAAAAAACGCCAAGATAGTATGCCTCATCGAATTTGCCTAAGTATTCATAAAACGAGTTGAAGCGTTTGTATAATTGAAAGCGCTAATCTTTTGAACTACCAGTGGGATTTGAAAAAATATTTCAGCATTTTGTTGTAAAACCGGGTATTTATCAGATTTACGAATTAATCTTAATTTTTTTTTTTCATTAAAGTTACTTACGTACTACTTTATGTGACTGTTCATCTTATGTTATATTACGGTCACCGCTTTTTAAGAAACAAAAGCTTTTAGCAGCAATAAGGTGTAACAATCAATCTCATGAAATTGGACTTTTCGGTAAAGCTGATGATTAAAATAATTTGGGACTTTTCGTGAAGACATACACGAGAGTACTCTTTCATGAACATAATACATTTTGAGCTTTGTTGGCTTGAGGTGTGCCTTGATTTTTGATCCTTAGCTCAACTGGTTCTAAATATATAGTGTCATTTAAAAAAAAATATGACTGTGACATGTACAGAAAGCGTCATTAA
Source organism: Camptogramma bilineatum (assembly GCA_958496255.1). Lineage (NCBI taxonomy): Eukaryota > Metazoa > Arthropoda > Insecta > Lepidoptera > Geometridae > Camptogramma > Camptogramma bilineatum. Next base: position 10,212,647 of record OY292475.1, read on the forward strand.
TTGGTATCCCCCTAGTAAGAGGTCGGTTTGCAAGCCGTTGATCTTAACTTTTGTAAAAACTTTTACTTACATCCTTGCTTACTTATGGATATCTTATTTCGCTCGAGTTCCTAAACAAAAATAGCTGATATAATACCCGACTGAAATCCAAGGTTGAAATGAAAAGAGTCTTTGTTCAAATCAATAGGGGGATACCGATTGATGACGCTGACTGTACCTACCTAACCTATGATCGAACATTTAAACGTATTAAACGTATCACAATCACAGCAGATTATCACTACATAGTATAGAACAAAATCGCTTACCGCTGTCTGTCCCTATGCGCGTTTAGATCTTTAAAACTACGCAACGGATTTTGATGCGTTTTTTTAATTAATAGTTCGATTCAAGGGAAAGGTTTCTATGCACACATCACACATGCATAAATTGAAGGGAAACACTGATAATTTTAGAGGTTTTTAATGTGATGTGTGATGTGACCCGTGCCAAGCCGGGGCGGGTCGCTAGTATATTATGAAAATCTTGACAGAAGACAGAATTTGCATGGGCGTGATCTGTCAAGATTTATTTTTTCATAAATAAAACCTGCTGCGTATGTGATGCGTTTTTAAATTCGACAGCGCACTAAAACCTGTCAATCCGTATACATACATCAATAGCGAGTTCTATTTATGGGCCACCTTCGTCGTAAAAGCAAATGTGTCGCTCACTTAGGGCGCGGCGACGCGTGAACAGATCGCAGCTGTTTGTTAGCGGCGCCGTCATGTGTGAACGGGCCTTAATGCTGGGACCGATTTATTGGGAACATGACACTTTGATATTTGAAATAGAATCAATTAATTTCTCTAAATAGCAGCTAACCTTTTCAACCTTGCTACCCCTATGACATGTCAATGAAACTGATTAAACCCCTTTAACTTTGTTAACTTAATTACATAATTCTTGATTTTAGTTTTTGCCAAAAATCGAGTTACTGTACTCTTCGTTAGGAGGGCAGTATAGTTTTGAAGTATTTGTTGACTCTGTTACATATCATTGCATTGCACAATGTCCTATCACAATGAGAGTTCGTAATTTATTTAACGGTTAGTATTTATAATTAAATTAAAAATTAATTGAAAAACCTCTGGCATATCTTCAAATGCCAGAAATAATCTTTATGAATTACTAGCTGACGCCCGCGGCTTCGCCCGCTTGGACTACTACTATTTTATCACACGGGAAACATGCATTTTTCGGGATAAAAAGTAGCCAATGTCACTCTCCAGCCTCCAACTATCTCCACACAAAATCACGTCAATCCGTTTCTCTGGTTTGATGTGAAAGCAGGACAAACAAACAAACACACTTTCACATTTATAAATGGGTATGGATATGGATATGGATGAATGGATGGATGGCTAAGAACCATCTCGATTGCGACAATTTTCAAACAAAAACCCCATCAAAATCGGTCCATCCGTTCAGAAGCTATGATACTTAGGTTAAAAAGTCTCAGGCACCTACTTTTAAAACCTAAAGTTTAAAAAAAAATGCGTTTATTACCCGACTACGGCGAAGCAAAAAGGAGGGTAATGAGTTTGACCGGTATGTATGTATGTATGAATGTTCATCTGTTCCCTCGTAACTTCTAAACTACTCATCATAATCTGACAGATGAGGTATCGTTTGAAGCGTCTTCATCGTCCGCTGGTTATAGGCTATGTGACGTCACATTAAAGTGAATATGGCGCCCTCTAGAGGTCATAAAGTCATCAACTAAAAAACAAATATTGATTGATGATGCAGTGTTGGGTATCAAATGAAAGGGCTTTGTTAGCACATTTCAAAAATGTATAATATGTCAGCTGTTGCTCGCGGCTTTGCTTGCATAGACCCGATAAAGAGGGTTATAATTTGTTCATCTGTTCCTCATATCTTCCAAACTTCTTATCATAATTTGACAAATGAGGTATCATTGGAAGCGTCTTAACTGTCCGCTGGTTATAGGCTCTGTGACGTTACAATAAATTGAATATGGCGCCCTCTAGAGGACAAAACTAAAACAAATGAGTTAATGATGCTGTGTTGGGTATCAAATGAAAGGGCTTTATTAGCACATTTCAAAAATATATATATTGTTAGCTGTTGCTCGCGGCTTTGCTTGCATGCATTCGATAAATGGTAATAATTGCACAAATCACTCCACAGATATAAGTATATGACAAGACTCCTTCGGATAGCACCGAAGAAGTGGGACAGGAAATATTAACACGTTCGATGCTCGCGACGCACATGCCTTACCCGCGTAGGTACACTGTCCTATGATGGCGTTCGGAGAGCACCGCAGAGGTGGCACAGTAAATACCTAGCACGTTCAATGCCCGCGACGCACTTGCTAAACCCAAGCAGATTGTTTTATTAAAGCGGAGCTATCTTCTGGAGAGTACCGCAGAGGTGGGACAGGAAATGTGTTAACACTAGCACGTTCAAAGCCCTTGACGCACTTGCCGAACCTAAGCAGATTGTTCTATTAAAGTGGAGCTCTCCTTTGGAGAGCCGGGTGGGTGGTTGGTGATTCTGCAAATACTTAGGTACTAAATTACTAAATTATTTTGGGGTCATAATTTCATGATTAGGTACCTAATCATGAAATTATGACCCCAAAATAATTTAAATAAAAAATAAGTTCTAAAACCAAAACCCGACTACCTACTGAAAAATCGCTCTCTTAAAAGTATGAAATAAAAAATAAGTTCAAAAACCAAAACCCGACTACTGAAAAAAGTATGAAACAAGAACATAATGTTGAGAATGTTCTGAGGATAGCCGTGGTCATATGCCAGTTTGCCCTAAAGCTTATGATCGCATACGTAGCATATGACCACGGCTATCCTCAGAACATTCTCAACATTATGTTCTTGTTTCATACTTTTTTCAGTAGTCGGGTTTTGGTTTTTGAACTTATTTTTTATTTCAGACCATGGATATTGTGTTAGTAGTAACTTAAGCCTAGATTAGTAACTAACCTACATTACCTATTTAAAGTAAAATTAAATGAAATACAAGTATTTCAAAATCTATTAGCAAGTACATACAAACATACATACATACACTGAAACCTGATCATAAACATTCATGTTATATTTATCAATACCAACTTTATTGGGAGATCAAATTACAAATTATATCTTTTGAGGTTTCAATGTGCGCTAACGATATTTTCCTTCACCGATTAAGGAGGTTGTAGGTAATTTGCGTAATCTCGAAGAAAATCGCTGAAATTAATAAACCATCAGGTAATGAACCGGGTAAATTACGTCAATCCATCTATCCGGTATTCTTATCCGGTTACACGGCACAGCTCAGGCGTAAACAGCTGGGCTATTACACAGTTTCTATGAAATCACTTTCGGACCCCGCTGTCCTGTCACAGACAGCTAAAAAAATCTGGATTACAACCACTAAAATCTGTAAGTACAAAAAAAATGTATAAATCTCAAACTTACGTAAAATTATCGTCGATTTAGATACCGACAATGTTTCGATTCATCTGGAGAATCTTCATCTGGGTAAGGAGGGAGTTGCGGCAAGGTTACTCCTTATAATGTCTAGTACAACTCACGAAAGTTTTGAAAGTGAAATAGGTTTCAAACTCTTTGGGAGGGACTTTAAAAATAATTTAAAAACTAAATAATCTCATCAACCGGGTCATTTCTTGGAAAATGGAAAATCAAAACTCACTGCAAATGAATATTAAACACTAACCAAATCATTCATCATCATCATCAACGGCCCGACTTCACCTACTGCTGGGTATAGGCCTCCCTTATTTTGTGCCATTCATTCCAACAGAGTGTAGTGTTGTGTGCTGCAGCAAAACAAAGCAGTTTACATTCGATAAATCTTAATCTACAGTTTGTGTACCTGTGTATTACACCAGCTGTTTGCCGCAGCTGTGCCGTGAGTAATGTCCGTCCGTCCGCCTAATTGTGATTTATCCGTCGCCTGTAATTGTACGGTTCTCTATTTGGAGAATACTTTCTGCTCTTAACGTTATTGCATTGAACTGTACCGCTTTATTGAAGCTGTATGTTACACATTAACTTGGACAAGAAAAAGTAAGTAGGTACCTTTAAGTTCGCGTCACGTAAAAAGAACGCTGGAAGTCAGTGGGGGGGGGGGGTAGTAAGTTTGCGTATGCACACTTGCACACGAAATAAGATTAAGATTCAGCACTCAAGTCCTACGGAAAAAGCAGAAACTAATTGCTTTATTTACTTTATTATGCTCTTTTAGTCAAGGTCGTCCAGTTGTTTTAGTGTGTAGCTAACGAACGTACAAACTAGCATAATTATTATTGTTCAAGCCTTATTTGGACAATTAGTAATGTTTTACATAACCTAGTTCTGCGATAGCAGCGCCGCGTCTATCGGTCTTCAGTGCTGAATCCGATAGTAGAGACTAGGCATTTTTTTTGTTGTTTGTTTTTTTCTATGGAAAACCATTTCGTAATTAAAAACCTCTGTGCGCGATGGTATTAATTTGCCTACTTTTTATAAATTACTTACTGTACAGCTTGATAGCCAGCGTTCTTTTTACATGACGTGAACAATACACCTACATTAAATATTTAAAAAAAAACGACTTCAATATTATAAGTTGAGCAATTTTCTGCATTCTCGAGCATTTCTGATCATAACTCCGAAGATCCTCGACTGATCCTCACCTTTTTGTAGCACCAATCAATTACGTTGCAAAATATTCCTTTTACATATTTCATTTTGATATCAATAATCAATTAATTAATATCAAAACCCATCACTAATCAATTTCTAAGAAACACAAACGCCAAAAAAAGTCTAATAGAATAAGAACTAATAAAACAAAAATTAAATCGGAACTAGATGGACACTAGCGTAAACACTATTACGTCGAGGACCCTCCTCTTTCCTCCCCTTTACCCCTCAGGGGTAGGAGTAATGGGTATTTTGTTTCAAAATATTTCTCACACAAGGGCCGTGCTATCTGACGGTTGTTTTCATATTTGGTTCGGAAATCCGATTTCACAAATCTCAATGATAAACAGTTTAACCCTTTTAATGCACATAAATTACGTTAAATATAAGCATAATGTATTAATTTTAAATAATTGAGATTATTAAATGATTAACTGTATGTTTAATGAAACTTTAAACCATACAGATACAAAAATTGTATACCTATTTATGATATAAACAAAATAAAAATTATAGTCTTTGAAAACCCCCTGTCTTGAAATTGTATTGAATCATGATAAAGATTTTATTTTTAAAATTGCTTTTTTAAATGTACAAAAGAGCATTTACTACTTGATTTATACAGTGTCAGGAGGCAATCTTTGCCTACACTTAACGGGACACAGTAATGCAAGCAACGTTGTTGAGATGGAGTAGGCTTACCCAGCGCCTAAACCATCTTCTCAGCTTAACCGGCCATATCCACAGGAAGACATGGTCAATACGTGTGGGGCTGACTAAGCCGCGGGTTTCCTCACGATCTTTTCCTTCGACGTTTAGAGTGCGCATATACATTTTTCGAAACGAAAAATCCATTGATGCTCGGCCAGGATTCGAACCCACGACCTTCGTATCGAAAGTCGAGCTACTAACCCACTCGACCAACCCGGCTCTCTCAAATCCATTCATAAAATAACGCCCGTTTCCCAAAGAGGGGGGCAGATACCACGTATTCAAATATATGCTGTGTCAAATGTCCAGCAATATATTTTTCTTTTATTTCCACTTGCTACGACCCTGACAGTTGTTCAAATAACTATGAGAGTCACAATATTTGCAGTCCAGATATAAAATAGGTACATTATAAGCTCGAGGTGGAGAGTTCCGCTGTCACCGTCACATTCCTCCGCCTTACCCCGCACCCCTCTTACCCCCTTGTCCCCTAAAGGGGGTTCAAGTGCTGCCACTACAGCGATTTTGTCAGATCTGGTTACTTTTGATGGCCTTTAGCGGTGTTTTTCTTTTCCATCATTTAGTGATATCATTTTTCATTGAAAATGTCGATAATTTTAATGCCGATCGATATAATATGTCTTGTATCTTTGTTTTTCTTTAGTAATCTACAGGAGCGTAGGTAGGTAGCGTTTTTAAGTAAATAAAAGTTAAACGCTGAAATACCTTAAAAACCTTTGAACTTACTACAGCTACTAAGCATTATTAGCGCGTTTTTAGTAGCGAATTCTGTTTTTTTTTGACGTGTTAACGTCTTATGAATCGATGAACGCTGACTGCACGCACGAAAAAGTGTCACGTTCCGCTTGAGCCGAGCGTGCTACCGAGAGCGCGGAACAAGCGATAGAGAGGCACGATCGTTCATCAATGTTTTCTTATGACGTTTTCGCGAAAGATTATCGTCCGTAAACCGACTTTACAGACAACCATTTTTTTTCATAAAAATTCCAAATGTGACATTTGATTTGACACTATTCAGCGACTCTAAAATAGCTTAGAGGGCAACACTGGTGCGTCCGGAATTCTCATGTGCCTTACGAAGCATATTACGTAATACTGCAACTGCGACCCAGCGCTATTCGAAATTAACTTTGTGTCGCTATAATAGTTGACGGCGGACTGTGTCGGTAATTTGTTTGGCGGTTTCATAAATGTATGATTTTACTGGGCATCTCTCAATGAAGTTGGTAAATAAGTCGTGTAGTCGACATTGTGTCAGTGCTATAGATCTGAGAAAAATGTCTACCGCGCCGTGGGGCCTTATCTTTTGACGTGTTAACGTCTTATAAATCGATGAACGCCGGCTGCACGCTGCACGATAGGCCTTCGTGTTCGGCAATTCATAAAAGTATGCAATTTTTCATCAATGTTTTCTTATGATGTTAACACGTAAAATTATCGTCCGTAAATCGACTTTACATACAACCAGTTTTTTTTTCAAGTGTTTAATCCTACTAATATTATAAAGCGAAAGTCCGTGTGTGTGTGTGTGTGCGTGAATGTTTGTTACCACGTATCTCCATAATTACTAAACCAATTTTGATGAAATTTAGGGCGAAGTCGCGAACGTTCACTAGTTGAAAATATTTTTTAGAAACAACAGGAAATATTAAAATGAATCGGTTCCCCAGCACTATTAAGCTACTTACGTAATTCCCTCAAACTCCGGCCATCTTGAAGGCTCGCGATAAATCCGCGTAAGCCGCACTATATTACCGGACTCGCACTTGGCCGTAAGCTGCTACACGATTAAGCTCTATATACCTGTTAGTGTATCTTCACATTCACACCGATTAAACAAGAATTTTGCGTTTAAGTTTTAACTGTTTTAAGGTCTTTGATTTAGTTGCGTATCCTACTAATATGAAAGGCGAAAGTCCGTGTGTGTGAATGTTTTTACCACGTATCTCCATAACTACTCAACTGATTTTGATGAAATTTTGAATGTAGATAGTTTAGGTTCTGGAATAACATAGGCTAATTTTTGTCCCGGTTCCCGTGGGATACAAAAATAGTAGTCCATGCGGGCGAAGCTGTGGGCGTTCACTAGTTAAAATATAAATGTTGATGACATTTATTCAATTGGTATTAATAAGTTATCAAACTGGGTTCTTGTGTAAAGTTTAAAAGGAATTCGTTCTGAACCGCGCAATGTGTTTGCTTGTGAGGCGGCCAAGCGCCATTCCCGACAACTTTTCCCTCACATTAGTAAAGAATTTCATCGCAAATGCAATTTCACACATACACAAGAAAGTGCAAATAGGTGATACAGCTCTTGTTAGACAGCTGGGTTAGGTAGGGTAGTAGGTTTAAGATTTTACTTTCAAAACTTGCCGCAACTCCCTCCTTACCCAGATGAAGATTCTCCGGATGAATCGAAACATTGTCGGTATCTAAATCGACGATATTTTTACGTGAGTCTAGGTTTAAGATTCTTAGGATAATTTCAAATATCAGAACAAAAAAATTAAGTAAGTACCTAGTGCCTTAATGTTATAATGATTTCTAATTTAAAATCAACATGATTTTAATATTTAGCATGTTAATTCATGTTGTGAGCTTAAAATGGAGAAACTACAGAATCTACGTATATTTTGTATCATTTTGCTACACCGCGCCGGCCACACTCCCTACTTTGTTGTGCTCAGTGATTTGAGTGACCTGTATGCTGTAGATGAGTATGCATTTTAGTAAAAATAGTTGACGTATTAATGCAGGAGGGGCTAGTCATAGTCATGTTATCAAAGTTCTTTAACTTTTATAGATGCTCTAAAACGATAAATGATCTTCAAATAGAGTCGGGGTTTTACACTTCAAATATGCATAATACTAAAATACTAGCAGTATGTTGAGTGCAATAAAACTACTTGCTTAGTTCTACATAAAGTTTAGTAAAAAACGAAATTAAACAAAAGAATCACAAAAGAGATTTTGGAAATATTTTCCATGCAAGATGCAAGTGTGCATCTCTCCATCTCTTGCTTTAAAGCACAATACAATGCAGCTAACTTAACTTTTCACAGCGACTCATTTATATTGATGTCCAAACTCAGCAACAATTCTATCTCAAACAAAACTTCACTGTTAGATAGCTCTCAAGAAATTGGCAACGCGACGAAACTGGAACACTCAAACATTCTGGTCACGTAGTAAAGTGAGTCAGCTATCCAGTCGTTGACTGTGTGCGACAGTGGCGCCGCCGCGCGGGAAATGGATTTCAAATCCTTTGCAAAGCAGAGAGGTGTCGCGGCGAGTTTCGGATATACTCCGTTCAAAAGCGAATATGTTTTGTGAGCGGTCTCGTGTGCACTTGTGCACCAGATATTGTTCATATTAGGTGTGAAGGTAGTTTTGAAAGAGTTTTTCATAAAGCTTTGATTGTCACTGACTTAACTTTGAGGACTATAGCTAAAACAAATAATTTATATTTGTTCAGTGAGTAGAAATTAAATGCTTGAAAATTATTCTAAGCTCCAAAAAGCTTCTATCTAGCGTGTGTTTTTGTGAAAAAACGATTTTGTATTCTTGGCAGCATTTTGGTGGTCTCCTAGGAATGTGTAGGCTGTGCCAAGAATAATCTGAACCGATTATGATTAGGCCACTCGAGATTTTTAAGTAGTGATAGTTGATCGAAGTTTCCTACTTAGGTAATTATCAAACATGAATTTGTTGTTTTTTCTTTTTGTTTTGAGTGTGTTTTACGAAACATAAAAAATAATGCTTATAGACTAATAAATGTGTAGTGCATATTCACACAGATGCGTTAGTTTTATGATTACAGTCTATAAATTAGAGATTATAAAACGTGTCTCAAAATTTTTGTACTTATGTGTAATTTTTGAAAGTGTTTCTCAAAAAAAAAAAAATAATTGGCAAAACAGATATTCATACACACAAATTGGTTTAATCAATGCGGGTTTGAAACCCGTCGGAATTGAAAATTTTGATAAGAATTTTCATTTTCCATAGACATTGGTCTGTAATAAATGAAATTATTATCATAATCGATCGAGCGAGCGAAGCGAGCGAAGATCTTAGTGGTAAGTTGGGCGATTTTGCTTTGTATGTTTGTATGTTTGTATGTTTGTATGTTTGTATGTTTGTATGTATGTTTCACGAATTGTTGTTCGCGCATAACTGTCGAACCGTTCATCCAATCTGCATGAAACTTGGTAGGTCAATAGGTTGTAGTAAGGAAATTTACGGTGGAGCATATGAGCTTAATCGATGAAGGGGTTGTGAAGATATTAGGTTCCCAAGGGGGTAATTTTTTTTTAAAGTTACACAAATATATTGAGTGGGGTGTCAAACGAAAGGGCTTATTTTGTACATTCCAAAATGGTTTTTATTTTTAATCTAGGATATATAGTTTTTGAAATACGACCAAAGAACAAAAACTACGAAACCAGAGCTGCAAGAGCTCCCGTTTCATAGAGTTTCGATGTCTTCGTAGCTCATTGACTGGTCGGTCTTAAAAAGAGAGTGGCATCGTTGCGGTTTGGTTTGCAATGATTTTAGATGCTACTTGATTTATTTTCATGATAAAAAAAATTTTGATAAAGAATGAAAATAATTGGGGTAAAAAAAGTTAAGTAAACAAATATATTGAGTGCGGTGTCAAATGAAAGGTCTTTATTTGTACATTCCAAAATAGTTATTATTTTTATTCTAGGACGTATACTTTTAAAAATACGACGAGAATTCATAAATATGAAATAAATGAAAAACTAGACACGACATTTTTGTTTAGATTAGAAAAAATTAGACATTATGTATTGCATGTGTGAGAAAAGACCTAACTCTACCTATTCATATAGCTATACTTACAGAGTATGAGATGGTAGCAGTGTCGAGAATCGAACCCGCACCACCAGTCTAAGCAGATTAACACTTGTCCTACACATATATAATGAATTGCTTAATGATCAGGTACCTATTAGGCTGCAGAGTAAGGACTAAAAGGAAAAGTGTCGAGAATCGAACCCGCACCTCCCATCCAAGCAGATTAACTCTTGTCCTACACCTAATGAATTGCTTCATGATCAGGCACCTATTAGGCTGCAAAAAGGACTGAAGGGATAAGTGTCGAGAATCGAACCCGCACTTCCCATCCAGGCAGACAAACACTTGACATACACCTACCTAGTAAGTTATTTAACTAAGTACCCTATTAAGTTGGAAAGTAAGGATTGAGAATTCAAATTCAACTATAAGTAGGTAGATAATAATACACATTTATTAATAACATAAAACATTAAGACTTTCATGGGCGTTATATTCTAGAAATACAAAGCTAATCAATAGATTTAGATAGGCATGGCTTGTATTAAGAAAATCATAAGTAAGTTCTAAAAATAGACTGGTTTCGCATAAAAAAATGGAACTATTAGAAGGTAGATAAAACATGAAACAGTTAAGGAATACCTGCAGCAAATATTGTTACAATCATGGAACTTTCAAAGGATTCATAAAACAGTTTAGCAATCCAGCAAGGGCACAACAAATCAAGGAGGGTAGTGAGCGATTTGAATTACTCACAGGAATTATAAATTACGAATTACAATAAAGTTATGAAACTGTTTAGCAGCCAAGCCAAGTAACAATACAAAATAAATAGTCGGGTGACTAGCAGATTTATCTAGCAGACACAATAAATAGGTACACAAAATGATCACAAGAACATACACAGAATAAATACAAGTAGGTAGGTACAATAAAGTAATGAAACAAGTACTTAACTTTCGCTGCACTGGATATCACAAAAGTATCCAAATGAGCCTTGTCCTGCCTTTTTATACAATTCTAAAGGTAATAAAACCACCCCTTCTGCCATCATTACTTTGACCAATCACAGAATAGTTAGGAATATTTCTATACATTTATATTGTATAATGAACCTAGTGTGATACAAATATGTTAAAAACTATTTTAAGATACATTGGATTCATAGTTTTAATATTCAAGTCCCAAAACAGTACTTATATAAAAGCAATTTACATTAGGTAATTGTTAAACAGTTTGTTCAGGAATCTAAGTCTTGATCACAAAATGTTTTGTTATTAGTATTATTATTTTTAAATTAATTTGGAATAACATCTAGAAAACTGTTTGTTATTTTTATAAACATGTACATAATTAATACACAACTTTATTGACCTATGTCACTGCGTTCAGAAATCACCCTGGTTTTGAAGACGCCACCTGTGATCATAACCGTAAACTAACTTGTAAAGACATATTGTGTTTCCATTCGTAAACTAAGTAAAATAAATCCGTTGAAAATGCCATCTATGAATTTCTGTGTGAACTATTTCAAGCTTATACTGACACATGCATGCTAGTATTTTTTACCGTGAAGAGCTAGCGCAATAGGCATACCCGGCAGTAGTAGCACTTGAAATTATAGGGGTAGTCAGAAGAAAGTCCAAATGTTGGCCATCTACGGTGCGCGAGATCTCAGTTCGGGGCGAACTACTAGTATTATTATTATCGAAGTAAAACTGAAACTTTAAATCGATCTTCTATACCAATAGACAAAGCGAAAGATTTTGTTGGTTTGTTTGAACGCGCTAATCTCAGGAAATACCAGTCAGATTTGAAAAACTATTTCTGCATTTGACGGCTAAACTCTTGCGGAAGGTTATAGGCTTTTCATCATCATCATTATCACTAGTAGTTCGCCCCGAACTGAGATCTCGCGCACCGTAGATGGCTTACATTTGGACTTTCTTCTGACTACCCCTATAATTTCAAGTGCTACTACTGCCGAGTATGCCTATTGCGCTAGCTCTTCATGGTAAAAAATACTTGCATGCATGCAATACATAATGTCGTGTCTAATTTTTCATTTACTTCATATTTTTTATGAATTCTCGTCGTATTTCTAAAAGTATACGTCCTAGAATAAAAATAATAACTATTTTGGAATGTAAAAATAAAGACCTTTCATTTGACACCCCACTCAATATATTTGTTTACTTAACTTTTTTTACCCCAATTATTTTCATTCTTTATCAAAAATTTTTTTTTATCACGAAAATAAATCAAGTAGCATCTAAAATCATTGCAAACCAAACCGCAACGATGCCACTCTCTTTTTAAGACCGACCAGTCAATGAGCTACGAAGACATCGAAACTCTATGAAACGGGAGCTCTTGCAGCTCTGGTTTCGTAGTTTTTGTTCTTTGGTCGTATTTCAAAAACTATATATCCTAGATTAAAAATAAAAACCATTTTGGAATGTACAAAACAAGACCTTTCGTTTGACACCCCACTCAATATATTTGTGTAACTTTAAAAAAAAATTACCCCCTTGGGAACCTAATATCTTCACAACCCCTTCATCGATTAAGCTCATATGCTCCACCGTAAATTTCCTTACTACAACCTATTGACCTACCAAGTTTCATGCAGATTGGATGAACGGTTCGACAGTTATGCGCGAACAACAATTCGTGAAACATACATACAAACATACAAACATACAAACATACAAAGCAAAATCGCCCAACTTACCACTAAGATCTTCGCTCGCTTCGCTCGCTCGATCGATTACCATCACTATGGAGCCAACGACACGAGGGCGCTGCTAGTAGTTATTATACATCCCGCAAGACATTAATAAAACTCATAAACATCAAAAATAACGTGTTAATTTCTACCAACTTCATTATAAAACAATTTCTTCGCTAGTTAGTGGAAACTGTGCCTTAATAACAACGTAATAACGGCTATAAAGTAATTATATTGTAACCGTTTAGTTAATAGAGCCACGGACCCGTCGACGGCAATTTAACTGCTTTTAAGACGCTCACATGACTTTTAGTGAAATTATCGCACAACCAAACACTAGGGATGGGGGAGTGTCTCTTCGTTTGACAGATAAATTAACCTTCACTTTACAGAATATCGTGGTCAAATAGAGTAGGATTCAGCACTCAAATCCTATAGAAAAAGCGGGAACTAATTGTTTTATTTACTTTATTTTGCTCTTTTAGTCAAGGTCGTTCAGTTGTTCTGGTGTGTAGAGCTAACAAACGTACAAACTAGCATAATTATTATTTTTCAAGCCTTATTTGGACAATAAGTAATTTTCTACATAACCTAGTTCTGCGATAGCAGCGCTGCGTCTATCGGACTTCAGTGCTGAATCCGACTCCAACATCATTCTTCTCGAATGGTGTTGTGTTCCTGCGGTGAGTAAGGTTACCAGAGCTCTGCGAGGAAGCGCTGCGGTGACAACTGGTAGACCAGTCTTGTCCATTGTGTTTTCGGCGCAGTACGCATCATAAACCTACCACCGACCTAATGAAGGCAAAAATATATTTTTTATTATAGGTGGCGTGGTGGCTTGCTATGATAAAATATTTATATAGCTCAGCATATTAACACTATATCCGTCTGTGGTTGCTCGAATATTACAAAGGAAAATATATCGTAATATGTCTCGCGATAATTATATACGTCTCGTCTGTGACGGGTCTAATGTAGGCTCAAAAACAATACTAACAATTTTTATATTATATCAGTCAGTTATCTTATTACTCTCAGTAGAATAGTATGCTGGTATTTAGTTTGATACAATACATTTCCATGTCATATTAAACTAGTAGTAGGAGATACGTCGAGTGGATCAAAGCTGATGATATCAGATTTGCATACAAATCCGTTCACAGAACAATAGCGTCTGATCTGATAATACAAATGGACGCTGAACAGAATACCTCAGCTCTATACTAACTGGTTATTTCACGGTTACATGCCTACGAGTAAATATTGCTTTCATGAATTATAAATATTTTAAGCTCCGACTTCGGCCAGGTTATTCATATGTAGGTACATAATCATTCACTGGCTCGATAATGTAGCTATGTCCGATCAAAATTCAGAAAAATGTATTTTTATTTAAAATATCTGAGCGACCGAGCTCTGCTCGGGTGCAAATAGAGAAAAATTAAAAAAGAAAAAAGAACAAAAATATAAACTTCCATTGGCTGAGATTCGTACTCGCGGCCTTCGGTTGAAAGGCGGACACCCAACCACTAAGCCACTTTAGTCTAAACGAATTACGTGAAATTACGAACCGAATTGCACTGGTAAATCTTTTTGAGTGAAAATGCCGAGAAAAAGAATTTTCTCAGACATGAGACCTAGCTAGATCGATTTTTCACCCCCTTAAACCCTCACACCACTCATTGAAATCGTTAGAGCTGTTTTCGAGAACGTGAGTACAAAGAGACAAACAAACAAATATTGCTCGTTTAATAGAATAGGATTTAAGAGCTCAGCTCTTGTCGGTGCAACGATGCAATTCTCTCCATCTATCTCTTTCCAATGCGATTTCGTTTACTTCTTAATACGACATGACAGCGACCTTCTTAATCTGACTCATGTAAACAATTCTTGGTCTTCCCCTTCCTCGTCTTCCTCCTACTTTTCCCTCTATGTTTCTTATGAAGCTGTTAGAAAAATGTACCTTACTAATATTTTTTTTCTAATAAGTGCTGTGATTTTTATTCACAAAATTCGCTCTCTTTTTATCCTAATCTATCCCATCTCTAGAGACCTGCTAACTCTTATTTACTATCGTTCGCTCTACGAGCCGTTATTATCTTAAACATAATCTACTTTGTAGGAGTAATGGAACACAGGATGTTCTAGAGAATACATTAATTCTAAATATTACCCATTTTCTTTACACATTCAATATTCAGGATCAAGAAGTGGGACGGCTTAAAGCATTTGGGACACATAATGTCGGCCACAAAATGTTATGATCATTATAAGTTTCATCGAAGCTCGTTTTTTGGTTTATCTAGAAAATCAAAACTAAATCATCGATATTCAGAAACAGATACTGTTTATCTGACTGTTGCCAGGCGAATTTTTGTTGGGGTATACCGAGATGATGATTCTCTAGATCATAGATTCTCAACCTTATTTTCCCCACCGCCCACTTTGAAAATATTTTTTTTCCTAGAGCCCCCCCGCTATCTTACCTACTTTTTATTTTTCTTACCAACTGTCGCGAATTTTTCACACTTTTCTGGTTAAGGGCCGCATAGGACATTGTGAGGTATCACTGCGGGCCGCACGCACATTCTTGAATTATTTAGTTGACGATTTTTCGAAATTCCTAAAGAGGTTAAAACCCAAGGTACCAACTAACTTGAAACTTATCATAAGTTTACGGGGCTCGAAGACTCGCTGCTTATCAGTTCCTATTCTGCGGTCTGACATAACTCACTTTGCTCGCAATATAACTACTCATGAAGTTAAAATGCGAGTGAATTGAGCTTCAAACCAAGCGAGCGAAGCGAGCCGAATTTTTGTAAGTCAAATACAGTCAAATACATGACATTTGATTTTTTTTTTTGCAGTTTTCTAAGAAAATCTACCTTATCGGTTCATATTCTGTGGTTAGACTTTACTCACTTTACTCGCAATATACCTTAATTGTGAAGTGAAATGCGAGCGAAGCGAGCCCAATTTTTTAACACAAATGCAATATTGTGATATTTGATTTTGTTTGCGATGATCAAAAAAAATCTCGCTGCTTAGCGGTGCTTATTCTGTGGTTAGACTTTACTCACTTTACTCACAATATACCTTACCCATGAAGTTAAATGCGAGCGAAGCGAGCCGAATTTTTTAAGACAAATGCAACATTGTGACACTTGATTTTGTTTTCGGTGATTAAAGAAAAAAATCGCTGCTTATTGGTTCCTAGTCTGTGGTTAGACTTTACGCTCTTTACTCGCAATATACTTTACCTACTCATGAAGTTAAATGCGAGCGCAGCGAGCCAAATTTTTTAAGACAAACACACTTTGACGACCACTGGATTAGGGTGTTTTTTTTGCCTATTTTAGATTACATTATCGCCCCCCTGCTTCATCTCAACGCCCCCCAATTTTCTCTAGGTCTTCTACTGCCCCCCTGAAAGTCTCAAACGCCCACAGGGGGGCGTTATCGCCCACGTTGAGAACCTATGCTCTAGATTAATCGAAATACTGTCGGTACCTACCTATCTAAATTGATATCTAAGAAATAAATTTCCCTGTACTTTCTTTGTAAAATAAATAAAAAAAAATACTAGCTTAGTGTAATAAAAATAGTATAAAAATAGTACATGTTCTAAAATTGTAACTTTATTCTTATATATTTGTTTTATTCGTCATCTTATAAATTCCCAATTCGTCTGAGTATTTTTTTTGTGCTTTTTTTATGTAAATATGTTCACCGATTACTCGAAGACGCCTGGACCGATTTCGAAAATTCAATAAATTAAAATTAAAAAAAAATGCCTTTCATTTCATTGGATATTTAACGGCAGATCTTACCATGCATTAAAATTCGAGCGTAAGCCTAATAACTTTTGATATTATTAGGACCTACAGACTTTATTAATTTAAAATGAATTTTCTGAGCCAGCAAAAAATATTTCTGAAGTTATATTTAGGTACCTAAATAATTATTTATTATTTTTATAAAACCCATTTCTGAAACCAATTTATTCATAAGCTATTTGTGACTTTAAATATAGGTTGCCTAAAATTAGAAATTTATAAAAAGGTTCCATTTGTAGGCGAACCAAATAAATTTACTTTATATTTTATTATATTATCATAATGTTCAGACCTCAGGGTAGACATGAGCGCCGCGCCGGCGTGCCGCCGCCGTTGCCTCACGGCACGCCGCCGCCGCCGCCGCCGTTTGTGATCGGCGTGAGATTATCGATCGAGCGAGCAAAGCGAACTAAGATCTTAGTGCAAACTTGGGCAATTTTGCTTTGTATGTTTGTAGGTAGGTTGTATTTTATAAACTGATGAGGTTTTGCATGGATAAAGTATTCATCATCATCATCATCTTAGCGATTTCCCTGTTGCGTCCTTTCGGAGTTCGGGGTCCGCTTTCCTAGTCTTTTGCCTCCACTTTGGACGGTCTTCTGCATCTTTTTTGGTGAGTTCATTTTCACGCATGTCATCTGCCACGAAGTCAAGCCAGCACTTCTTCGTCTACCCCTCCTACCGGGGCCTAACATAGCTAAGCATTTGTTCCCCACGTAGCTTGCTGGTTTCCGTAAGACGTGTCCATGCCAACGTAGCTGGCACTCCTGCAATTTATCTGCTATGTCACGAACATGGAGGCTGCTACGAATGCAAGAGTTCCCAAGAGTTCCAGACGCGTTCCTTCCGCGTAACCTTGGCAGTTCTTGTTTGTGCTACTCAAGTACCTGCCACGCTTCACTGCCATATAAAAGGGAATGATAATGATGGATTTATAAACCTGTCCTTCAACTTAACTGGCATCTTGGGGTCACAGATAAAGAATATAATATTTTAACTGATCCGTGTGCTCGAATATGTCTTCGCCTAAGCGTACGGATGTGGGATCTGCTTTATTGCACGCCAAGTAGGTACTCCGTCTTCGCCACGCCACGTTGAGTTCCAGACCACCGTTCTCAAGCGATTCCTTTCACGCATTCAAACGTCTTACCAGACGTCCCCTGGCCGCATCTGCCAGCGCGATATCGTCAGCATACATGAGTAACCAAGCCGCTCATGTCTGTCCCTGATATCTACTGTCCGACATCACGTCTGATATCACGCTGAACAAGAACGGGCTAAGGACGGTTTCCTGGTGTACTCCAACAGTGGTAGGGAAGGGTTTGGTGTCACCAACAGCGGTCCTAACCACAGAATCGGAATCGTGGTAGGTACATGTCTCGGATGGTGTCAATATAAACCTCTGGAACCTACACCTTTGCACCGCAACGCCCAATAGATCATTGCACGAGGAACACAGTCGAAGGCCTTCTCCATGTTCAAAAACAGGAAATATAGAGGTGTATTTTTCGTCCTGTATTTCTCCATGACGGTCCGTAGGGCAAAGACTGGATCCATGGTCCCGTGGCCAAGGTGAAAACCATATTGACACTCCGAGACCGCACACTCTTGTTGGATCCGAGAGTCTCCTATCCGCTCAGAGTTTCATGGTGTGGGTGGGACATGATTTTATACCACGGTAGCTGTCATACTCTTGGAGACCGGAGTGATAGCACTCAGTCTCCATTGGCGAGGGTCCAGTGTGCAGTATGTCAATCAGTCAATCAAAAACATTTACAAAACTTTCGTGAGTTGTACTAGACATTATTTTAACACACGGGAATGCAATCACACTGCAGTGCAGTGTGAGACGCAACCGCGAGGAGTAATCTTGCCGCAACTCCCTCCTTACCCAGATGAAGATTCTCCGGATGAATCGAAACATTATCGGTATCTAAATCGACGATATTTTTACGTGAGTAATTCCCGTGTGTTAAAATAATGTCAAAAACATTTACTTGCATGCGGTTGTAATGATTTGTTAAGATGCCCACACCACACCACGAGGGCCCATTGCCTTCCAGTCCAGGCCTCGATGGGGACTCGATGGGGATCGGTTCTGACGGCTTCCGATTTTTCATGCGGCGAAGAGCTTTTTCTACTTCTTCAGGCGTTTTTGGCGGAACTAGTCCTTGATTTAAAGGGAGGTCCGGTGGCTATCTTGTTTAGCAGGTCGCGGAAGTACGAGCGCCATCTTTCCTTCGCCGCGAGGTCCTGGCATAACAGATTTCCCTGGGGGTCTTTTACACAGGGGCACTTGGAGATATCCTGTGCCCTTAGGCCTTTCATCCTAGAAAGGTCTAAGCCTGTGCCGCTTTGGCCCTTGAACGTGCTAGCTTGCAGACGAGCTTCTGCCCTTCAGACGATTCCAGCTTATCTTAAAGTGGTTGTAAGAGATCTAGTCTTGATATGATGGATAGAGTATTATTGAACAGTAAGTACCTAGTCATTTGTGTTGTAGTAAAACGTTAGAGATCGATTTTATTAGTAGGTACATTTTTATTTAAAAAAAAGCCACGCCGCCGGCGCCGCGCCGCCGCCGGACGAAAAACTGCAGCGCGCCGCCGCCGACAATTTTCAACGCGGCGCACATGTCTACCTCAGGGTAGCCCTTTAAAAGTTTTAGGATATAACTCTGAAGTTAAGATCGTGGGTGTTTCAGCTTGAAAAAAATCAGATAATACTTGAGAAGCCGGATTTATTTTATCAAGTTCTTTACTATAGCAAATGTTTAGTGTATCTGAAAGTACGGTTACCGCTTAACCGGCCATATCCACAGGAAAGACATGGTCAATACGTGTGGGGATGACTATAAAAGCTGCGGGTTTTCTCACGATGTTTTCCTTCACCGTTTAGAGCTCGCATTATTGCGCAAAAATTTTCGAAACGAAAAATCGTTTATGCACGCCCAGGATTCGAACCCACGACCTTCGGATCAAAAGTTGAGGTACTAACCAACTCGGCCAACACGGCTCATAATCATCTTTGTCAAAATGCACGTCATACATTTTCTGAAACACAAAGGCTCACTTCTGAAAATAAAAAGTTTTAAAACTAAAATAGTTTACAAACGCACTCACCCTTTTTCCATCTATTTTCTATGACGAATGTGATCAAACAAAGCCAGACGTTTTAATATAGTTCGGTCCGCGTCGCTTTGACGAGTTTTGGTTCTGTAACTTACCTGCAACGAAAAATAAAGTGAATTTGGTAAAATAAATCTGGCAGTAAGATTAAAGAATAGCTTATCATCTAAATAATCTTACTTAGGCTGGATTCGACCAAAAGTCATCTTACTCCAGAGTAACTAGCCGATTTAATTCGAAATACAATTATTTAGAGAGCGCAACCCAACATTATTATGTGCATACAAATTATCCTGCCCCCCTAGCCATATTACACGATCTATCGTCGCTGTAGAACGATCTATCGTCGCGATAGAATAGAACACTTCAAAATGTATAGGAATTGACGTTCTGACCACGTGACTCATCTACTTGAAACGTCAAATCCTATACATTTTGAAGTGTTTCTATTCTACAGCGACGATAGATAGCAACTTTACAATGTCAAAATATTCAAACAAACAGTAGTTTACTCTCGAGTAAAAACTTAACCCATTTGGTCAAATTCAGCCTTAGATTTGTTCTAACTCAAAACTTTTTTAATAGAAAGTGCGAATGTTGTAGCAAAAGTCATTGGGCGTTTTTCGACTAGCCGGCACGGCACCGGCACCGGCACCGGCGCCGGTGGTGGGGATGCAAAAATGTATGAAATCTTGCCGGGGCCGGCGCCGGCAAGTGGAAAAACGAGCAGTACATTTTCATACATTTTTGCGTCACCGGCGCCGGTACCGGTGCCGGTGCCGTGCCGGGCTAGTCGAAAAACGCCCATTGTGTTTACACAACTCTCCATAACTACTAAACTTATTTGAGAGAACTTTTCACCATTTGCAAGGAACATTATTCTAGAATTTAGATGGACATAATGGTCATAGCTTAGACCTCTAAATTAACGCAGGTAAAGTCGAACTATGAATAGAATCGATAGAATAGAATAGAATATGTGGCTAGATTACTTAAAAATAGTGTTTTGTTATTTGCGATAAAATTAGAAAGAAATATAAATAGCGAGCGCAGCCAGGGCGAACACTAACTAGTTACAATAAACTAACAGTGCAAACCCTACAAAATGTGGGCTTGTGTGCCAAGTATGTATTTGGACGAGTCCCTGATTACTCCTTTAGACATTTTTGAACAATTAAAAAAAATATTCAAAATTTAAATAGAATTTACTAGCTGCTGCTCGCGTGGTACCCGGATAAAAAGTAGCCTATGTTACTCTCCAGCTCTTCAACTATCTCAACACAAAAAATCACGTCAATCCGTCGCTCTGTTTTGACGTGAAAGCAGGACAAATAAACAAACAAATAAACACACTTTGACAATAATTATGGGTACGGAATACGGATTCAGTAAAACCACCAGGATCACTTTGTATCATTTTAAGAGCTAGATGATTCTACTCCTGTTCTTTCGCGACCAACACCGTGAAGAATCAGGCCAACAAACACGGTATGGGGCCTAGCTTTCTTTTCGGTGATCCAACCGCTTAAATCTAAATAGTCAAGCTCCAGTGGGGAGCCAGTCGAACAAAATGAGGCTCTTCAAATTAATTAAAAGAAAAAATCTTAGATGCCTAAAGTGTTTTGTTTGCAATAAAAATAATAGTAAAATATGAATAGCGAGTGCAGCCGGGGCCAACACTAGCGTGCCCTGAATCGCGCCGTAATGAATAGGGTTTTATTACATCAAACGGAACCAGCCCGAGACATTTTCTTTTTCGCCATTTTCTTTTAAACCGAGGCCACGGAATCAGCTTTAGTGCATTCATTAACGTTATAATGATAATTAAAATACACTGGCAAAAAGTGGGGTCCAAATAATTACCTAGTTATTTTTCATTAGGAATCACTTTTTCAAAAAACTGTGAGGTCAATAGTTAAAATAATTACTTATTAAGTTCTATTTCATTCGCTTTTAAGAAAGTGCTGTAAAGTTTTAGAAAAATTAAATAAAATTTTATAAAGCAAAATAGAGGTGTGGTAATACCAAAATGACAATAATCAGTGCGCGAGCAAACGACTGAATTGAAAAGGGTTAAGTATTAAGATTTTTGTTTACAATATAATGTCGTGGTTAAAGCCACAAGTAATTAACAAAACCAATTAAATTCTCATAGCCCAACGCATTTCATTTCGCAGTCGCGCGTCGCCGCAACCTGACCCGCGCTCGCTAATTTCGTGGCCACAGCTCGTTAGCGCGTTTTCTATGCAACAATTACATTTGTGGTTCATTCGTTTCTTGGTTCTTTATTTATTCTGTGGCCCTTTGTATCAGCGTTCAGTTTTAATTTGAATTTTATCTAGTTGAATTAAGATTCACTATCAATTTTGAATTTAACCTGAAACTCACTGATGGTTTAGATGTATGTTTAGTTTTAAGCTTTCGATGGTTTATAATAAGGTTCAATTTCACTTGTTTGTTGACGTTATTGTTGTTATAACCTATGGTCCGTCTCAAGCATTAGTTCTGAGCGAAATTTTCTTTTTTTTCCCGTTTTTTCCGCGAGTTGAATTCGCAAAAAAATGACGTTTTTGTTGAACATCGATATGTGCCTAAATTGTACAAAAACAAAATAATTGTTAGTTGAATTGGGCTAATAAACACGTTAAACAATTTATTTATTCAAAAAAATGCAAGTAAACAAGTTTCAGGCAAAATTACTTTTCCAAGTTCATGCATATCTTACTTACAAACTTCATCTAAAACTTATTGTTAGTTAGACTTAGTAACGCGGTGCAGTCTACCAAAATAAATTATAAAGCGCCGATCTATTACATTGTACAATGAACAAGATATATTACGTCATCCAGGTACAGAATTAGTGTTTGTTCTCTTATTTATGTAATTTACGAGCGGCACGGGCGGCAGTCGGCTTGTCATCTCTACTCATTTGCATAGCGGCCTTACCGACCCATGGAAGGAATAAAAGAGATTTAAGGGCACAACGCGATAAATGCTAATTTAGATTTTTATGATTCGCTTTGCATTCATTTCATTGTGGCTTGAAATTAAGTATTATTTAATTATTGTGGTGCAGATAGATGATGCTGCGATCGTGATGGAAAGGCGCCATTTTAGTACATGGTTGATATTCCCAGTGTTCGTACTAAGCGCTTTGAGTCTACATTTTGCATACGCCCGGCAAAAATGTGGAACTCCTTGCCGGAGTCTGTATATCCAGAAAAGTATTATTTGGGTGTCTTCAAACTGAGAGTCAATAGGTTCCTTCTAGGTAAGCGTGCTCCATCTTAGACCACACTGTTGCTTTACATCAGGCAGGGTGTGGTCAAACGCAAACCTATTTTAATAAAAAAAAATATATAAAAACAAAATTGTACTCGAGGTATTCCATTCTGTGTTTAACAATTTTCAGATTGTACATATAGATTACACAGCCAATATAAAACTATTTTTTCCAAAACAAGTTTCCGCCATTTTTATTAGCTTCCAAACAAATAGTTTCTAGTAACTTTTACTAAAACCTAAAACAAGAACAAAGCATTTTCCCGTAAAATCTATAAAAACTGTCGCTTTGTGAAGCTCGTTCGGTAAATAACGCGCCGCGGTATTAGCGAGGCGTGTTGCCAGCTCATAATATGTTGTGTTTTGTTATTTTTATCCAAAAACCCGAAACTTACCTTTATTATCGCGTGTTTTTTTTTATACGTAAGCCAAAAACATATCACATAGAGATGTTTAAAAAATCTAGAATTTTCTATATTGCAATCACAAATGACGCATTATAAACAGTAGTTACAATTAAAACAAGCTTCATAAACAGACGCAGGCTAAACTAAAAGCTTCGTAGTGGCGAGTAACGAGTGTTTGCTTACTGGCACTCATTTGCTGTGATCCGGTTAGTGTGCGCGGGTTTGATTGCACTGTGGCATGGGCGTACGTACGTACACGATGGATCTAGGCATTCGTAAAGTAAGCCGTTACGATGCGCAGTGTAGCTTTTTCATACTAAATTTTCTACGCATCGAAACTGCTTGTTTGTAGTTTGCTAGTTTTGTGCTCACTGTACGCAGTTTGCAGCGTTACGCGCAAAACTAGCAAACTGTGGACACTCCATTTCAAATTATGGAAGAGCGTACTAAACCGATACGCCGCAAACTCAGTCGGCCGCTCACAGTTTGCCTACTGGCTTGCCTACTGGGGACACAGCCTTAATGCCACTAGCGGTCACCAATGGGGATGATGACTTAATTTTCATTTAATGACTTGATTTTGTTTTTTTGTCCGTCAGGTAAATGGGGATGATGACTTAATTTTCATTTAATGACTTAATTTTGTTTTTTTGTAGACTATTAAAAAATATTGGGCAAATTATTCTATTTACGTACTTAATCAAAAGATTACGTCGATAAATTAAGTTAAAATGTGGCATGACGTCACGATTGTGTCGATTTTTAACCCCCAACGAAGGGGGTTAGAGCAGTATAATATTTTTTTGACCCTTTATACCGCGTTGCTATAAAACCTGTGCGAGCAAGTACTATGGTCTGATCAGCTTATTCAAATGACAGCGTGTATTGTGTTTAGTATTGTTGTCTACTGCGTGTTCCTATCACATGTGTTACAGCCTGTCTATCTGCGTTACGTTACCGAATATCAGCCGAATTCATTATACTGTGAGCACACTGCCATAGTGCAAACATTTCAGTAGAAAACAAAATTTAATATTTTATGTTAGCACCGTTCAGGGGGCATAATATTAAAAAATCCATACCCATACCCATATTATAAATATAAAAGTGTATATGTTTGTTTGTTTGTTTGTCCTGCTTTCGCGTCAAAACAGAAAGACGGAATGACACGCAAGCGAAGCCACGGGTAGCAGCTAGTAGTCAATAAAGCCTGAAAGCTTCCATAATGACGTCATGACTGGCATATAGTAATGTCATGATGGAGACTTCCATTTGCCTAATAGGTAACTCCCTCGTCAAATGTGACCACTAGGGCATACGGAATAACATTATATTTTATACTTACTATAGAGAAAGTAAAGATTATGAAAAACCGATAACTAACTCGTGGTTTCCTTTAACCAAAGTCTTTCATTATCATCATCAGCCTATAGCACTCCACTGCTGGACATAGGCCTTCCCTAAAGTCTTTAATGTGACCAAAAAAAATACTGCTGTACTACTGCTTTACTACATCGAAATCTGGCTATTTCCACTATGTGACACTACAATTTGACCTGACCACTACCGTGTGATTCGAAACACCTGGCTGCGTGCAAAGACCGGCATTGCTGATGTGGGCGTAAAGGCTGCCAAGCTGAAATGGGATTGGGCGGGTCATGTCTGCCTTATGCTCCCAGATAATAATAATAATAAGCCCGCAGGGCACCTTTGAGGCGAGGTGTCGGGTGAGTAGCGTCCCCGCGGACCCGAGTGCTCCCGGGAGAGGTCACCGTTCCTCACCTCCGCTTGCCTTCGTTGGCCGGACGGAGTGAACACTGACGAGGAACAGGTCCCCCACCTCCGTGTTGCCTTCACCGGCCGGACGGAGTGGAGTCGCTAGAGCTGCGCTCGGGGGCTGGAGGGTGTTACGTAAGTGGTGAGTGGGCACGTGAAGCTGGACCCTCAGGGAGTAATGATCGTCGTTTAAAACCCGGTAACATCTGACCACCCTCTAGCCACTCACGTCTTGTTGCCCCCTTGTTGCGATACCAGCGACTGTTTTAGGGGGGGCCCATTTGTGAGTAGGCGAGTTTCCACCCGCCATTTGATACATGTTCGTTAACATTGTTTCGGCGGGTGCCATAGTATCCATAGTTTTCCCAGTAACCAGTCCACTACCATCCCACCCCCATAGCCCATTAGTAGTTTTCCATATCTGCAATAGTCCTGCACAGACCGGGGGCTGCCCTTAAAAGCATTTTTATAGTGTCATACAGGGTAGTCACCGGAATGTGTGTCCATCACAAAAGATCAAAATTGTCAAAAGGGCCTCTGTGTGTTGGCTTCGGCCCCATGCATGCCTGTCAAAGGTCCGGGACTCCATAGTCCCGAGATGCTCAAATTGACAAACATAATAATAATAATATCTTTATTTCAGGCAACTTATCTAAGTAACAAGATGTTAAAATACTTAATATATGGCCCATAGAACATATACCTTACAGACTAACATATATACAATTATATTAGATAAGTGGGCCGGAGTGGTGACTGGTTGGATCCCGACGGATGGCAGGCGACTCCGGGGCAGGCGACTCCGCGGCAGGCCTAAAAAGCGCTGGCGTGATGACCTGGACGCCTTTAAAGAAAACTAGAGAAAAACCGCACAAGATCGCGATGAGTGGAAGGTAACGGAGGAGGCCTTGGCCCAGCAGTGCGACAGTTTAGACTAGTTAAAAAAAAAATAGGTACCTTGTAAAGCCAATGCACTGTAAGTTAAGTTACAGTGCTTTGCCTTAACAAGGCTCAATCGTTTTCATTCAATTTGATCTAATGCCCCTGTCAATTTTTTTTCTGCTACATACACTGAGACAAGTGGCTAAATTAAAAATTTTAAAAAACCGACTTCAATACAAACTGTTATTGGGTACCTAAGGCTAAGGGTGCGCTAATTAAAATGAGCCCAAACATGGATGTTCCACTGTTATTCCCTGAGAAGTTCCATTGAACAGGTCCTGACTCCATCATCAGATCAGCTAGCTGTCACCATATTATTACATTATAGTCGGAACTTAACCGACATGCTGAGTTCCAAGTTTCAACTCAATCAGACTATTTACTGAGGAGTTCTGTTGAACAGCTCCTGACTCCATCCCCAGATCAGCTCGTTGTGACCATATTATTACATTCTAGTTGAAACTTGACATACGTGCCGAGTTTCAACTCAATCGGCCTATTTACTGAGGAGTTCCGTTGAACAGCTCCTGACTCCATCATCAGATCAGCTCAATGTTACCATAATATTGCATTGTCACCGATAACCTATAAAGCTTTAAAAAAATACCCTAATCGCTTCAAGTGTGCCTATAAAATTTGAAGAGTTACCTCGATTTCTCCAAGATCCCATCATCAGATCCTGACCTGATGACCAAAAGGACCAATTGGAAAGTGTACCCTTTCAAACAAAAAAAGAATTTTTGAAATCGGTCGAGGCGTCTTCGAGTAATCGGTGAACATACATAAAAAAAAAAAAAAAAAAAAAAAAAGATTCCGACGAACTGAGAACCTCCTCCTTTTTTCGAAGTCGGTTAAAAATACGATTTCAAAAACACTGTATTTACGAATTCTATAAGTCTTATAGAATTCGTAAATAAGGTTTGGCATTTTAAACCTTATAGTTTAAGGTTTAAAATGCCAAACCACTGTAATCAAACATACAGTGTATTACCAAAACACTTGACGCGTAAAAAGATACACTGTTCAAGAAACCAAACTAACAAGACCCACGCGCTAATACGATACATCTAAAAGTCTCTGCCACTACATCGAACAATTTGAACTGGCTTTGTACAATCTACAATACACAATGACCCCAGTTTCCGAAGAACAAGTGCGGTGAAAGGATTGAAGTATCCTGAGGCCATTCACAACTCTGTAATTCCATTACACGACTAAGGGCCGGAGGGTGAAGAGGGCTCCAACATTGGCCCTTTGGAGTGTCACCGCTTGTTACGCAAGGCTTTTATTAGTCAGCCACTCATTGTCGGCGAAACTTCATGTTTTTATTGGACATGATTTAAATTGATTTTGAAATACGCAGATATTTGTTTTGTTAGTCGCGCAGGTATTAATTAAATCTTTAACAAACAACAAAACAGTTGTTTTTATGTTCGCATTGAATTTGTCCAATTGCAATAATGTCCATTCTTGTCGTCCGACGGACGTAGTGATTCCATTTGAAAATGAAAAATCTCATCAAAATTTTCAATTGAAAAAAAAAAATTTTTTTGCTCAATAAAGTTATTCTTATTCTTAATTCCGACGGGATTCGAACCTACAATGATACAAACGATCCTCCTTTAGCCGGAGTGCCTTTATCATTTCGGCCACGGATTCCTCTTCTAAAGGGTGAGCAGCGCGAGTGTGACTCCTCTGTTGGCCTAACATGTGCAACGTCGAGAGTCGAGAAAAGAGACTTCTCAATCGGTTAAACTGCTCTTACGTATGCATTAGAGCAGTTCGACCGATCAAGATATCTCTCTTGATGTTGCACATGTTAGGCCGGCTGATGTCGTTTAAAAAACGTGTTTTACTGCTTTTTTTGCAGCGCGTTTGTATATTCAAACGCGCTGCTCAAAATAGCACTTCAGAAACGTCGTGTCTCTCTCTAAGTCTCTCTCTAAGAGCAAGTATTCCTTCTGTTCCAAGTGCACTGTGTGAGATCCGCGTTGATTGGGCGCCACAAACGCAGTTTGTCCAAACTCGTTATATTTTGTTAGCTCAGTCCACCCAACCCGACCTAACCAACGCTAACAAGGCGACAAATGGTTAGCGTGACACGAAAACGCTTATCAACGTGATTAACGCTAAAGTGTACGATATATCCGTTATGAGCCGTAGTGGGATAGTACCTCGACTTTCGATCCGAAGGTCGTGGGTTCGAATCCTGGCCGTGCATCAATGGATTTTTCGACAAATACCACTACTGTATCCCCAAAGCGCTGTAAACATTATCTCAGTTTAGGTTAGTTCGTTTTTATTATCTCAACTAAGATCATTTTTAAGATGTCTAAGGATTAATAGGTACGCTCAAATACATTCACCAATCCCCATTTTACAGTTTATTAGTTAACTTATCAAATAGGTATGTAGAAGTAGCCAATAACAGCTATCTGCTAGTCAAGAGCCAATTGAGATAATACTCCGAGTATTTGAATTTATAACTAAGTTAATCTA
Source organism: Camptogramma bilineatum (assembly GCA_958496255.1). Taxonomy (NCBI): domain Eukaryota; kingdom Metazoa; phylum Arthropoda; class Insecta; order Lepidoptera; family Geometridae; genus Camptogramma; species Camptogramma bilineatum. Next base: position 10,241,519 of record OY292475.1, read on the forward strand.
TGTTAAAACTTCTGAAGTAGAAATAGTTTGGATTCCCTATTCTTGAGTTAGGTTACTGGGTGTTTAACAGTTAACAAATAAAGTTATTTGATATATAAATATGCGTATTATAATAATACGGTACGTCAGAAATAGAAATGTACCCATCCGTGTTATTTTGACATTTTAGGGGAAAACTATTTAACAGAAATAATTATTTAGACTATTTCGGGTTTTTTCTTTTTAAATTTTTCTCTCTAAGAGTGTCTCAAATAGATAAGTACTACGTCTCAAATTTAAGTAGCGTTTCATTATTCGGTCATTAGTGTCTTTGTGGCTACTTAAATGTGTTAGTGGCTCAACAAAGAACCACAATGTCAATCTAATTACCTCGGCACGTTTGCTTAGCGTCTATCGCGTGAATGATTGATTGCCAACTGTCTAGGAGGAGTACATTAATAATGGGTTTGGTTTTGGAGGACTTTCCAATGACTAAGTTTATTGGACGATCGTCGATATTGATTGGTGGCCTTCCCTTTGATGTAACTTATTTAATTTCTGTATTACTAAACCAATTTCGGTAAATAGCTATTTTCAATATTTAGACGATAAGTTAAAAATTAAATTAGCAAGATTGGCCGTCAAAGCATGCGGCCAATCTTGCTAATTTAAGCAAGATTGGCCGCATGCTTTGACAATATTGGCCCTACTCATTATCATCATCATTATTGTGTGCAGATTCTCATTGCAGAGATTGTGGTCTCAGGTGGGCCGTATGCTTGTCTGCTACCTTAGTAGTATTTATAAAAAAAAAAAAAAAAAAAGATTACGTCTCTTTCTTAGGCCAATTTTGACTATTCTGTGCTATTTACTACAAAGACAACATTTTCACTCAAGCGCAATACTTTAAAGATATTTTTTACAACTGTTTTTATTAGGAGCGCTTGCGGGTTCGAATCCCGTCGGAATTGAAAATTTTGATAAGATTATTCATTTTTAGCTGTTCCCAAGACCAGGACAGGACAATGTATGGACGTAAATACTTGTAGTTTTAATTATCTCAGTGATAGTATTCACTTCACTTAAGTAAACTCCAACCTACTTAAAGCAGCGCCACTAACTCACACCTGAAACTAATCTACTCAAACTATGCACCAATAAAAACTTACCTAATTAAGGCGAACCATACGATTATAAGTCTTGGGTTAGAGCTCGTTCACACAGCGGTTATCACCCGTTTTACTAGATCCAGTAAAAACAAAATGATGAATTTTACTGAATCGGTATTTAACAATGATCTAAAACTGAGGTAGATGTGTTGTACCCCGCTTTGCGTGGCGAACAAAACTCAAGCTAATTAGCTTGAGTCAATTCAGTCGCACTCTGTCTTGCTCCGGTGTTACACGCAGCACGCACATAATTAACCTCTTTCTGACAACGGGCTTTTATAATATCACTGCTATCTTTTAGTTTTCTTGAGTGATTTATACTAAGCTGCGTATAGTATATATATTCTCCTAAAGCTAATTTTAGTCTCACGCTCACCGTCAGCGCTGATAGGCGAGTGATCTTTATTACAATGAAATAAGGATACTGATTATTTAGCAGAAATGGCTACGCTGATTGCTCTCGTTAATGCTGAACAATCAGTATTCTTATTTCATTGTAATAAAGATCACTAGCCTATCAGCGCTGACTGTGAGCGTGAGACTAAAATCAGCCTTAGTCAAAATTTCGCCGCGTTTTAGAGCTTTTTCTAATGAGTATAACGTTTCTATGGTAATATCTCATCGGTATTTAACCGATTAACTGGATTCGACAGACGCAAACGAGTTCTAATTCGAGTAATGAGAGAGCTCAAGTCAAAATCACAAAATTGCGACACGCCTCTACCAAGATAATTTATAACTGTCTTCTATCTATAGTCATTTATTTTTCAATTCATTTTAAAACCGAGTTCCTTTTAATTTAGTTGTATAAGTGAGTTAAGAAGTGTTAATATGCCACTGAGTGTTTTTTTTTTCCTACATTTAATAAAGTTGATAAAGTTAATTTCTAACCATAAAGTGATAAAAATTTGGTGAAATTTTAAATGAATATACGTTTGTATGAACACTCCGCCTGTCGCCGCCGGCCTCTCTAGTTCATTTTTTTTTTTCATTGTCATCATAACAATAAAAATATAAAAATTCTAATAATGTGATTTGTCTAATTTTATGTGTTACCTATGGATTAATTTATCTGAAATAAAATATTATTATTATTATAACATGACAATGAATAAAAAATGAAAATTAATTATGATCACGACTATATCCCCAGGTGCGGTAGACAAATTCTCAGATTTTTTTTAGCCATTTTTAAAATCCTTTGAAGAAGTCTAAGGGGGTAGTCAGAGGTGGAACAATGGAACTATACGTTAAAAGTTGTATTTTATTAAATCATTCAAAGGTTGTCTGGAAGAGATCGCTTCATAGCGATAAGACCGCCCATTGTACAATTATTCATTAGTTTTACTCTTTCATAATATAAGACGTGTATAAAAAAGAGTTTTCATTCATGCACAGTAAAATCAAACCAACGTACCCACCTATTGGTAAAATTGATAAATGTATTGTAATGTAATGTACTTAATCAAACCAACGTACCCACCTATTGGTAAAATTGATAAATGTATTGATGTTATTAGATACTTAGATATTTTTATGGTAATTTTAATTTTAAATGTACCCAAATGTAGGTAAATGTTTTGTTCCTACTGTAAAATATTATTTTTTATTTATTTATCCATTCATCTAATAATCGGCTGCTCATTTATCCAACAAAGCGATAACATGTACCTACCGTGTGAACGAATTGTAAGTAGGTAGCAGGGGCGGCTTTACCTATAGTGCAGGGGGTGCAGTGCACCCGGGCGCCGGGTGTAAGGGGGCGCCTAGAGCCGCTCGCGACATTATAGAGCCTCCGCTGTAGCGCTCCGCACGGAGCGGGCGCTCGGCGGCGGCGGCGCTGGCGCAGCGCACTCAGCGAGTGAAAAAACGGAGTGGGTGCGTAGCGGGGTTCTATGAAAACTGTTCGGTTGACGTTGTCCGGACCCCACCCCCCCTTAAGCAAGAGAAAAAAAAAGATCCGCGGAATAGGTATTTACAATTTGTATCCGACATGGGGTAAAAAATTGGGATGTCTTTTTCAGGAGTTTTTCTTGTAAAATAATCGATCGAGCGAGCGAAGCGAGCGAAGATCTTAGTGGCAAGTTAGGCGATTTTGCTTTGTATGTTTGTATGTTTGTATGTTTGTATGTTTGTATGTTTGTATGTTTGTATGTTTGTATATTTGTATGTTTCATTTTTATGTTCTCGCATAACTATCGAACCGCTTATCCAATCTGTATGAAACTTGATAGGTCAATAGGTTGTGCTATGGAAATTTGCTGTGGAGCGTATGAGCGTAATCGATGAAGGGGTTGTAAAGATATGGGGTTCCCAAGGGGGTAAATTTTTTTCAAAGGTACCCAAATATATTGAGTGGGGTGTCATATGAAAGTACTCAATTTATACATTCCAAAATGGTTTTTAGTTTTCTTCTAGGTTCTATAGTTTTTGAAATACAGAGAAAAATAAAAATGATGAAAACCAATTAACGGATGTATGGAAAGAGCTCCCGTTTCATAGAGTTTCGATGTATTCGTAGGTCTGGTTAACACTCAAAGAGTGTGGCATCGTTGTGGTTTGGTTTGCAATGATTTTAGTTGCTTCTTGATATTTTTTCTTGAGATTGAAAATAAAAGCCGTGTTGGCTGAGTGGAAGAGTGCTCGATTTTCGATTCATAGGTCGTAAGTTCGAACCCTGGCCGTGCTCATCAATGGATTTTTCGATTAGAAAAATTTAAATGCGCATTAACACGAGCTCTAAACGGTGAAAGAAAACATCGTGAGGATACCAGTTAACGTTCTAATAGCGGCGATGGGCTTGCAACCTGTCACGTATGCAAATGCTAACTCCTGCAAATAGTGGGCTGGGCATGTACCAAAATTATAGAGGGAGACGGAGGGGGACGGGGAGGGGTAGGGGGACGGGGTTGGGAAGGGGAGGGGCAGGGGGAGGGGAGGGAGAGAGACGGGGAGGGGGAGGGGAGGGGGAGGGGCGGGGAGGGGAGGGGGAGGGGAGGGGAGGGGAGGGGAGGGGAGGGAGGCGGAGAGGGAGAGGGAGGGGGAGGGAATTGATTTTCTCATACATTTTGTATTGAACTGCTATTTTAATAATTTCTCGAACTAAGAGGCCTTCCCTGAGGCGCGGTACGAAGTTCGCGGGGTCAACTATTGAATATAAACACGACACGACTTAATGTATTGCATGCATGCCTATAATCTTTACCATACTGAGGTAGCGCATTAGATATAATTGTGTGGTAAACACTAGAAGGAGCACTTACCGTAGGTATAGGGGTAGTCAGAAACAAGTCCAAATCTAGGCTATCAACACAACGGTGCGCGAGATCTCAGTTCGGGGCGAACTACTAGTCTTACTTGTAACATAAAGTTGCTAAAAAAAAATATCTAAACCGGTTTGAGAGAGTCAAACAATTCACAACAATTTTCAACATAAAATTAGCAATCTAAGAAAACCATATACCTAATATGCCATGGTTTTTGTTACAATAAATTGGGATTTAGGGAATAAGGCGATATTAGGCAAACATTTGCTTAGTGTGCCTTAAAAAAATTCGGCTCGCTTCGCTCGCATAAGGGTTTTGCGAGCAACGCGAGTTATATTTAACTGCATAATAGGAATCGGCAAATAGCCAGCCTTTTTTGAGCACGTAAGCAAAATCAAGTGTCACTTATTGCATTCGTTTAAAAACAATTCGGCTCGCTTCACTCGCATAACGAATAGGGACCTGCAAATAGCCAGCCTTTTCTTTGAGCACGTAAGCAAAATCATTGCAATTGTTATAAAAAAAACGGCTCGCTTCGCTCGCCTAAAGGATAGGTACCGACGAGCAGCCAGCCTTTTCATTGAGCACCTAAAAAAAAATCCACCGTCACATGTTGCATTTGTTGTAAAAAATTTGGCTCGCTTCGCTCGCATAAGGGTTTTGCGAGCAACGTGAGTTATATCTCACTACAGAATAGGAACCGACAAATAGTCAGCCTTTTCTTTAAGCACGTAAGCAAAATCAAGTGTCACATGTTGCATTTGTCTTAAAAAATTCGGCTCGCTTCGCTCGTATAAAAGATTCATTAATATTTTGCCACCACGCTAACCAAGTTTCAAGCCCGAGACAAATATTTGCAGATCATGAATAAATCTTTGTACATTTTGGAACCCTTGGACCCCCCCCCCCCCTATAAAAAAGCTACCTATTGCTATCTACGCCCATGGGGCCGCATAACCGTTTGTATTGTGAACTCGACCTTATTCGAATACTATAAAATTTAGTCGATCGTATTGTATGAAAGTACCTACCTACCTATTCCATATTGACCGCGCATTTTGATACAAAAAGGCGCCAGGGGAAAGATTGCACCCGGGCGCTACATATGCTAGAGCCGCCCCTGGTAGGTAGTAAGTAGGGTAGTAATTGTAAGTTACGCTTTAGATCAAAATTAGTGTTGTAATATCGATTGTAAGTGGATGCAACTGTGTCGAAGTAACAATAAACTCGAATCACTTCCCCAAACTGTTGTATTGCTAGTTGTAAAGCTATCGCTGAACTGGAGGCGAGTTTGATATAGTTTCAACGTACCTACTGTAGTAAATGTATGAAAAAAATCTTGAAATTGTGGTAATTTTTTTTTCTACTGTAATTTCTATAAAACTAACAATGTGTAATCTGTAAACCAAATATATTCAACTAGCGAATGCCCGTGGGTTCGAGCGCGTGGACTACTATTTTTTATTCTACGGGAACCATACATTTTTTCAGGATAAAAAGTATTCTATGTGTTATTCCAAAAACTAAACTATCTACATTCTAAATTTTATCAAAATCGGTTCAGTAGTTATGATATAACAAACATTCACACACACGAACTTTCGCCTTTATAATATTAGTAGGATTTCATTATAGATACCTACTTGCTGACCCGGCGAACTTTGTACTGCCTCAGAATTCGAAATATCACCAAAAGCAGTTCGATACAAAATAAGTACCTACTCACATACAAAAAAAGTGATTCGATCTCTTTTTAACCGACTTCCTTTATGAATAAAACTTTCGGACCTTAGATCATACTTTCATTATAGAAAGTGTCTAAGTTTGGTCATTGGTAGTTCCTTTTTGAAAAGCTATTTCATTTTAATAGATGCAATATTCCAGACGAGACAGGCTATGTATTAAATCAAGTGAAGTCGATATGAGCTGCTGGTAGTAAATAATTCCAATCGATACTAGCCCAGCACTAGTCCGCTACAGTGAAGTTCCGTGATAGATTTATTTCAGTTCAACAACTTCAAGCGCCGCGCAATAAATACCTGCAAGAGTGTTACAATAACTTTACGTAAAATAGGTATACAACGAAAACTATAGCAAAACACGCGGTTATTTTGTACCACCCTGGCTACTAGCGCGGTTATTTTGTACCGTATTAGCTCAAATTAATGAATACAAAGATGTAAGCTTAAAAGCGAAAATGATTTGACTAAACCTGTCACTTTCCTTTTAACGCACAGTTTTATGTGTCAGAATGAGACAACTCTTATCAGCTTTTCTTTTGTTTTGCGCGTACCAGGCCAAACGCAACAATCTTCCTAGCGTAGGTATTAGCATCACAATATCGTCAGTTGCAGGTTCAATTGGGGTACCTAACTGACAATACAATGTAAAATGAGTTGAGTATACAGTTTTTCATAATTTTTTATGTTCGATCGAATGGTATACTTAAAAAATTTTAGCAAAAAAAAATGTTGGTGCAACCTGCAAATAATGAATAGTGATTTTTTTAAATTTTTATAAAACTTTGAATCGTACAAAACTAAAATCAACACAAACACAAACAGATTACAGTCATGAAAAAAAAGTATAAAAACTAGCACAAAACCTATTTTTTTATGATTTCTAAAATATTTGACTTAGAAGCATACATATATGAAATCATGAATCTTAGTAAAACTTGTTGGTATAAGAGACGTAACCTTGTAATGGAGTATTTTGGAAAGTATGATTAATGAGGGTCCCTTCGTAACTCGATAATCTACGCTTGCTCTGAGTGTCCTAGATATAAATCATGATGAATGCTCACATAATCCCTTATCTTAAATTAAACTTAGGTCTTTAGGGACGTTTTTACCACTACTTGGCTTTCAACACTTATATTCTGGCAAAAACGGGTAGAAACGCCAACTAAAACATTACAATGGAAACCCTTTCTCTACTAATCTATGGCAAAGTACAGGTTTCTTGTATATGGTACAGGTACCTAAGACGTCAGTCAGAAGTAATAATTTCCTTCTTAAAGAGAATTTATCTATTTCGCGTATTTAGCTTGCACAGTGGCGCCCCCATTTATGTCAATTATTTTTTGCCAGACTATACATTAAACGTCACTTTCCATAAGTGTTTTTTACAGCAAGTTCGAAGGTATGAGGTAATTTTGAACTATTCTAAATTTTTTCTACTAAAATGTAGTTTTGATCGCTCTACAATAACAATGGTCCCTCATGAATAGCGATACAAACAAACAAACGACTAAGAGCTAGAAACTTTTTAACGGCGACTCGCGATAAGAGCTCCTATTTCGGCACAAGGCGACGGCGGACAAAGTTGCATAACCGAAAAAGCCTAGTTTTTGTTTTGGCTCTCATGGTGAAACTGACTGGCTCCGACTGGCTAAGAAACTGTAAATATTTTATTTTTTTAGAACGACCTAATAATAAGGTATGACGAACTGATTGGTTGTCAATCAGCTGCTTCAAAGCACTTTAGCTTTTATTTGCTTAACTTTTCTGGTTTTATCAGCTAAGTGCGCGATGACGATATCAGTGGGCTTGCAACTGTCACGTATTACTAGCCTGTAGTATTTCTAGCCTGTGTCTAGCCTGTGCCTGTGCCTGCAGAGGTCTCTCTGCAGAGTAAAAGCCTTCCTATCCCCCTTCTTATGTCTCAAAATGAATTGTCCTCCTTGAATTCTCTCCGAGCGAATATTTATTACTAGCTGCTGCCCGCAGCTTCGCTTGCGTGGTATTTACCCAGATAAAAGTAGCCTATGTAACTCTCCAGCCCTCCAATTATCTCTACACAAAAATCACGTCAATCCGTCGCTTTGTTTTGACGTGAAAGCAGGATAAATAAACAAAGAAATAAACACACTTTCACATTTATAATATGGGTACGGATTTACGATGTAGCTGTGATCCTTTTTTCATTTTCTAATCCCGTTAGTCTCATAATCAGTATTTGCTGAGTTGGCACCGTCTCGTTCGGCACTCTTCTCTGCGGAATAGTTTGTTGTCAGTTCGCCCTACTTGCGGATATTATGATAATATGTTATTTGTTCTACGTGTGTTGTTCTGACTCCTACAGTCTCTCTCAGCGTCTGTGACATAGAACCCCGCTATTGAAGTTATATGAACGTTTGGAGAAATGCTTTTTGAAGCTGGATTTTGTGTGTATTGATCTGTCACTTTGTCAATAATCGTATCATGGGATGACTAAGAGTATGTGCAATACACAGGCTTTGGACGACCTGGTCGCTAAATGTAAGCTTTGGCAGAAGAAAAACTCCTCACCTCCTGATTTCATCACCACGCAGGAAAAATTACCACCAGGACACGCCCTGCCGTGGCCCGTGTGGAAGTCACTAAATTGACTTCGCACCCAAGAAGACCGCTGTAGAACTAACATGTGTGCTTGGGGGTTTAGGGCCCCGAGCCTAACACATTGTGACTGCGGTGCTTCAGCACAATCCATGCCTGTTGGTGTGCCCTTGTGTCCAAACACCTGCACAAAGGAAGACCTCAACTCTGCCACAGAAAGTGCAGTTGGCAACCTTTTATCCAAAATTAATTTAACCGGACACGATAAGAAGAACCATAAAGTAAAAATGTTATGACTTACATTCTTATTAAGTAAGGTAATTTTGACTTTAGCTAATTCATGTCAGGCGGTTAATTGAGTGATCTAGCTGTTCTGGTAGTGCTGCGTGCCTGGTAACAGTTCCAGAGACTTGGTAGGTAACGTGTGAACAATAGCTCTGAGGGGCTCCAAACTCTAATGCCACGGAGAAGTCTGCGAGACTCCAACTTAATGCATTCTCTCAGTTTTGTCGCAAGCTTTAATACCTTTACCTACTTACTGTTGCTACTTTTGTAATGGCTCCGCTGTAAGTTGGCTTTGTACTTGAATTAGTAAGTTTCTATGAGCTAGTGGTAAACTCTAATGATAGACCCCCTTACTTATGAAAGATGTTTAAAGTAAAACACTGGTTAAACAACGTCCTGTCTCTGTTTTTCACTCTCCACAAATGAAGACAGGACGTGGTTTAACAGTGCTTAACTTTAAACAACTTTCATAAGTAAGGCCCGGAGTTTTTAGTAAAATATGTGTAGACATGGGCATATAATAAGGGGGTTAGGGGTCCGGACCCCCCCCCCCCCCCTCCTCCTTAGCAAGCCTTGAACCCTTGAACCCTTGAAACCCATTAAGTTGGGGGGAGACTTTCTTTGTATTTTTGAACCCTTGAACCCCCCCTCCGTAACAAAAATCTTTGTATTTTGGACCCTTGGACCCCTCACATAACAAAGCTATAGCTACGCCCATGTGTGTAGAGCAGTTATAGTATAAGTCGAAAGTGAGTTGTTTTGTTTCTATCCAGAGAAACAAAACAACTCAGTTTAGAAACTACACACTACTTTCTCTGTGACACTACTAATAAAGTCGGCCGTTATGTAAACAGGCGATAAAGCCCCGAACACACGATCAGGCCCGCCACGAAAACATCAAGTTTACAGGCCGCTACACACGATCAAATTTTCATCAGTCCACTGAGTCTGGAATATTAAGCTTTTAATAATAAATGCAAGTTTTCTACGATATTGAAGCCACTGGTCTTGAAATTCAATATAACTTCCTTTTTGAAGTTGTTTAAATATTGAAGGTTGGTTCAAAATGCAACGCCTTCTTCGATGCCTTAATGCCGTTCACCAAAGTAATACAGTAAAGTAAGTTCGTGTGACCTAGACGTGGTACATGAGCAAGTGGCCAACTCTGGTGACGGAGTTATTTAGGCCGCCTGAAGGCCTCCGGCATGGCTTAACGACTTAAAAACCGCGACCGACATTAGCTTGTAGCGACTTAACCGGTTATCTGTCTTGTCACAGATCTGGTCGCGACATTGATTTTCTATTGTGTCTGGAATCCTGACAGACTAAAGGTTAAAATCCAGGACCGATATGAACTTGCCTTCTGAAGCACAGAAGTAAACAAACAGTGACCGCGCAGAGAGTTGCTTAACTTCTACGATCAATCAAGCACGTCTCCGCAAGCTACGCCACAACTACGCCACGAGTGCTTCAACAGTCAATAGTCAATACCTGTACAATGTCATACGACTAAATAAATCAATAAATTGCTCAAATAGTTTTTTTATGAAAAGGCGTAAAATTTCCTAGCAACAAAAATAGGAAATTAACACAATGTCACAAACATACAACAGGAAAACAAATCGAAAATTCCTATTGTTTAAATTTAAAAAATTACCGAATAAAAACCACTGTTATAATATAACGTAGTGGTCACAAACAACAGTCCACTTTAAATACGACAAACAAACCGCTCTCCAGCCGCCGCCGACACGCAACAACGTGACAATCGCAAAAACAACGCAAATAATGCACTGCTTTATGGAGTGTGCGCGCGATAAAAATTTAATTTACACCGCACGACTCTGCGACGGTTCCGCAGCGTGCCGCCAGCGTGCCGGCAGCGTTTTTACGACAGGCTTGAGTTATTGCAACGTTTTGTTTTACATTACGACGGGTTAGATACTTTATTGTACAAACATTATGAAATACGCTAGCACCTTGCGGTTTGAAAGCTTTTTCAGCTGATAAATGACATTTTAAACCTTTTTAAAACGTATTCTAACTAAATTTTTTATCTCAATTGACTTGATCTATAAATCGTTTACAATGACCCTATCCTCAACTTAGTTTATTTTATAAATAGCAGTTTTTTGTAAATAAATGTATTTATATTAAAAATTGGTGATTTTATTTTCATTATACCTCGTTGCTTCATTATTCATATATGAATTTATACACTGTAGTATCCTTATCTACTTGGTAACTCCGCACAATTTTTAAAGATTTTTTAAACAATTACAAAAACGTATTTCCGGTCTACTCCACCCTAGCACGCCATCTTGTCTTTTGCTCATTCCTTTTTTGTGCGCGGTAACTTTCGCACGCGCGCTTCAAGCAAAGTGCGCAGTCTTTATTTAATCAAAATAAAATAAGAAAAATCGAAGAAAGTGAAGTTTATTAACAAAAGTGAAAGTGTTAAATAAAAATCCCCGATGGATTCGTCGTCGAATGATAAAGGTTAGTAAAGTGTTTACTAAATCTTCGTATTTTTCCTACAAAGTGAGTTAATAACTTTGACAGAGTCCATTACTAAACGGACATCTGAGTTGACTGCGAGTCTTCTAAGCAGACAATTCGTACAATCGGAAACAGATGTAACGATCCCCTGCGAAATCATACATTATACCTAGGTACTTTGGTACTAAACTGGCATCCGGGTCGACTGCGAGTCTTCAAAGATGACCTAAACAGAAAATTCGTACAATCTAAAGAGATGTAACGATTCTCTGCCAAATCATAATAATTAAGTACTTTGTTACTATACGGGCATCTGGGTTGACTGCGAGTCTTCAAAGATGACCTAAGCAGAAAATGCGTACAATCTGAAACAGATGTAACGCTCCTCTGCGAAATCATATAAGTAGGTACTTTAGTACTAAACTGGCATCTGGGTTGACTGCGAGTCTTCAAAGATGGCCTAAAGAGAAAATTCGTACAATCTAAAACAGATGTAACGATTCTCTATGAAATCACATAAGTACTTTGGTACTACACGGGCATCTGGGTTGACTGCGAGTCTTCAAAGATGACCCATGCAGAAAATGCGTACAATCTAAAACAGATGTAACGATCCTCTGCGAAATAAATCATATAGCTACTTTGTTACTAAACTGGCATCTGGATTGACTGCGAGCCTTCAAAGATGATTTAATTTCATTTCATTTCACAGAAAATTCGTTCATTCTAAAACAGATGTAACGATCATCTGCGAATCATATACCTACTTTCGTACCAAACTAGCATCGGGGTCGATGACCTAAACATAAAAATCGTACAATCTGAAACAGATGTAACGATCCTATGCAAAATCATAAACTTTACAAAATGTAAGGGTATATTTTATTTTATTTCTTCAACTACCCTCAATTTCATATCTTCATAATCTAAATTGCAAATTGCAATTCTAGATAACGGTGATCATGGTGAAGCATATTATGCAATTCCCGAGTCAATTCCTACCGAACTAGACGTCGTACAAGATGCAGTAGGTACCGGAAAGAAATGATGATCTTTACCTTAATGAAAATTCGTTTGTATCCAGTCTACAGGATAATCTCACGGCTAGTATAACACCTAGACGATTCACCTGACTAGGACGAAATATCATCATCATCATTGTCAGCTTGCAGTGACCCAATGCTGGGCATACGCCTCCTTTATCCTATACCTACCCCTAATCATAAAAATATAGGTACCTACTCGATAACTTATCGAAACATGGCTTTCCTTCTTCTTCTTCTTCAAGGAATGTCGAGGAAAAATTAATATAAATTGCGGAAGGAATACTGTCGACAGTCTACTACCAGACAATTGTCGCCTCCTTCAGCCATGGTTCCTAATCGTGATAAGACTCTCATGGCATCGCAACAGCTGGTTTCAGTCATTACTGCCATCAACCGAGCCATACATGTGTTATATCAAGCATTTTAGCAATGGGTGTCAGTTGCTATGTGACTCACACTAGGCACTTATCAACACTAAGTCTATGTCTAATCTGTAAGCCCAACTCGTGTTTTAAATAAATAAATAAAAAGTCTGATTTAGCTGATTTCATACAGTTTTTACAAATCGTTCTCACACAATACATGGTATTAATGTGAATTGAAACGGAACGAATCGCTGTTTGGCTCAACGCTAGCCTCACAACAGCTTCAGTGCCCTGCAACAGGTCTTCTTATCAGGTCACCTCTCCGGTATCTGTCAAACAGGGGGGGGCGGGTGCGGCGAGGAGACCTCAGGTGTCCGCCTACCTTACACAGCGTCAGCGCAACAGCTGCAGAAGCTCAGATCAAATCAGATCAGTCACAAATCGCGTGCCCCGGTGCAGATTCACCACTAGCAGCACACGCGGGTAGACTTACCCTTTTTACGATAATTAGATAAAACCAGGCTTTACCTACTATACTATTTCAATCCACTGTAAATCAGTCCATAATACCTCAGAATAACTTTTCAGAAGTTGAAAACTTAATTATGCAGGTGGCCATTAATAAGTTAAAATAATGCAAAGTCTCAAAAACTTGTTTATTCCCAAGATATTGTTGCGGAATCAGATATTTCTCACTCTTGAACCTAACGGTGATAAAACGTTTCATATTGAATTTGAAAACTTTAAACAAGTTAGTTCGAAACAAGCATTTTAAAATAGAGGATTACCAAAATGTGTGTAAAATAATCACCATCGACCTGAAAGATGCTTATTTTGTTTTGCCAGTTCGGCACTTTGATCTCAGGGTACCTACTAAAAATTAATAATTCAGTATTGTATTATAAATGTTGCTTAGGTAATAAATGCCTTACCATTTAGTTTAACATCAACTACGATAAGTATAGCTTAACACCTCAACAATCCTACAAATAGTTTTATTGGATTTATTTATTTGGGATTTATTTATAAAAAAAAAATACAATACAGATTTTAGTCTAGGTCTTCCCTCTGATTAATGTTCTAAGAGTGCACAGGTGGTCACAAAGTTTATAAAACTACCATCATATTCGTAAAATCGCCAAATGAGGCATTTTGATCGCCGCTTGCCCAGTGGTCAAGTACGCCTTGATCAGGTTAGGGTGCTGTCTGTACAAAAGTGCCTCACAAAAAGCAAACCTTAAAATTAGGTAGGTACCTACTTAGAGTTTTGAAGTCTGGGCCCTTTATAGTTTTACTTCGTATTGATAACACACCAACTACGATCACTTATGTTAACCTTAGAGGATGTATACAATACACCTCACCTTAATGACTTACTCCGGCCACTTAAGAAGTTGTGTCAGGAGTGCAGCCTTTGGATTTTCACGTCATATGTGAATACACAGCAAAACCACGTTGATACCGCCTCCAGAATAATAAATCCGGACACTGAGTGTTCCCTGTTCGATGAGGTTTTCACAATATTTTGGGCAACCACATTTAGATCTGTTCGCGTCACGAGATAACGCTAAGACCCATTTCATGGAAACGAGACCCTGACGCAGAAACCATTGACACATTTACCTTAATTTGACATGCCAATTATTTTTACTTTTTCTCCATTTCCTTTTAGCATAAAAAGCCTCAAGAAAACTACTAAGGATCAGGCATAAAGAATACTAGTGTATCCTTACTGGCCATCTCAACCATGGTTCCTACTCTTACAGTATCTATAGTCTCAGACGTTATCTAATTAACTACCAATAAAAACCTCTATTTTAACGATCGTTATCCGGTACACAACTAAGTACCTTATTCTGGTGGTCGCAAAGCTCTGCGTATATCGTTTATCGACTAATCATCGACAAATGTTGTCATCACTCTCTGACAGTACGATTAAGCAATAAAACACTTCACCCAGTTAAAGTGGGAACATTGTATTGCAATTGCAACGAAATCAACTGGATGCATTTGCAAGACATCAGTGTTTACATTTCTAACATCTTCGTATAATGTCAGTTTAATACCGTATGCGCATGCATAAGGTACCTAGTCTGAATTCTCATCGTTCTATTCTATTCTACCTTAACTATACCTAATTACCTATCAGTCCTAATAGGAAATAATATTGTATTAGACCAGTGTGTAAAGCAGTTACATAAAGGTGCATGGTATAAATTGAACTCTATAATGCCCAAATACCTGGGAGCCTCAATTTATTGGCACTCAATCTTATTTAGATGTTCTCGAAATAATAATCACAAAAAACTTATCTTATCAATTAAAAATTTAAATACACGTTATCTCTCTAGCTTTCTATCGCTCACAGGGTTCCCTTATTATGGGTGCAAAACATCGTAATCTCCGAGCATAAGGATTCTGAATACTGATGTTATGTTGTTTTCATGATGATCTCTATCAACCAATATTATTTCTGTCATGTTTTAAGGAGAATACAAATATATGCCAGCACCAGACCTGTAGCTGGACATTTTCTAAGACTATATTTCTAAAACAAAATAATAAACAAAACTGTTAATGCAAAAGCGCCCACATTGAGCGGCTGCAACGCAGCCTATAAGCAGTTGTATTGAATATAAGTATTACTGCCCATAACACGCACCACGCGGCTAACAACATGCGCAAGATGCGGTTGGACTAGCTCGTCCAACGAATTTTCCAGGTCCTATCAGAATTATACTGATCAAAAGTGAATTCGCCTAAACTGTCTGTTTATTGTCACAAACTTAATAGGCCTACCTACTTTAATTGTTGTTTGATTTATTGTGATCAAAATAATTTAAGTTGATACAGTAGGTAATCATTACGGGAAAAATGTCCTAAAATGTTATATTACTTTAAAATCCATAATTATTAAAATTATGCCTTTAATTTCAAAACTTTCGGCTCTTAACATCTACAGTGTATAAATTCATATATGAATAATGAAGCAACGAGGTATAATATATGATCAAACGAACTTCCAAGTGAAGTTCGATCATTATTATATGAGTTGCTTCATTAGAATATATGAAACCCTCCCACCCTTATAATAGCAAGTAAATATTAAATATTACCAATATTTAATATATTTTCCCATATAATAGAAAGTTTTGTAAACATATACAAGATAATTACTACTCTAAAAAATGAGCAAAAGACAAGATGGCGTGCTAGGGTGGAGTAGACCGGAAATACGTTTTTGTAATTGTTTAAAAAATCTTTAAAAATTGTGCGGAGTTACCAAGTAGATAAGGATACTACAGTGTATAAATTCATATATTCTAATGAAGCAACTCATATAATAATGATCGAACTTCACTTGGAAGTTCGTTTGATCATATATTATCGATCAAAACCATAATAAAGACATGCCTAAAGCTTGTAAAGATTAAAACATTAAGGGCGGCTTGCACAAAGATTCATAATTGAATTTAGCTTGTTAATGGGTTAAGCAAGCTAAATTCAATTTTCATTCACGTTTTTTTAATGATTAAAAAAACGTTTAAAGGCTAGCTTAAATAGAATAGAATAGAAAAATGTTTATTTTCGTCACAAACAAGTACCTACCTACATAGAAATAACAAGAAAATACAATTAGGAACATTGTGCAAGCCGCTCTAAATCAAAGTATCGTTATACAGGGTGAATTTTTGAGACGGGGCAGTAAGGGCAGCTATCTTAACCGTTGTAGTTACAGGAAAATATTCTTAGGAGACTATCCTTAACTTCTGAAGATATTTCGGCCTGCATTCACAGATTTAAAAAAAAATTCAATATCAATAGGTAGGTACATAATTATTTCAAAAAAAGTTTTTGTGTAAATTGCCCATTTTCTCGCTTACTGTACAGCAAAAAAATGGGCAATTTACTTAAAAACTTTTTTTGATGCCAATCGATCCTGTTTCATATAGGTAAGGCATAAAAGGCTCTGTCGGACCAACTGGGGTTAGAGTACTAGAAAAGTATGTCTTTGACTTTGTGGAAATTGTGTGAAGAGGACCAATACAGAACCAGTGGCACGACAACTTGTTTAGTATTGCGAGTGAACACAAGTTACGCCCCCGAGGGACGACGGACAACTAAAATCTCATTTTCATATTTCAAGAAAATCCCAGCGTCTTTTAAAGTTCTCCGACTTTCTAGTTTAAAGTTTTAAAGGAAATTTTTGCAATGCATGAAAGTATTTAGCATTGAAGATGGCACTTTTAATTTAGTCTTTTGGTTCTGAGGGAGTTTTAATTTGAGTTTCCATTTTATTATGCGCATTAACCTAGTTTATGGATCATTTGGAGTTTAAGAGCTGTACTGTACATAGGATATTTGAGAACGGATGGAAGAGATATGACGTCATTTGGAAGTTTGACGACAAATCTCCGTTGATGAGTGATATCAATGGAGATTTCTAGAACTTGAAATAAGAACTAGACAGCGGAGCTGAGAACGGCAACCCACTCAAATGGACCGACGCTTGTAAAATTCCTATATATGGAAGTTCTGAAATCTTAGAGGAACTAAATATTACGGTATTATGATACGGTTATAGAAATAATATACCCTCATCGGTTATTTGATTACCTACTAAGGCTGGATTTTACCAAACTGGATTAAGTTGTATCTGGAGATTAAACCACTGATTAAACTGGAGTTTGTTTGAATATTTTGACATTGTAAAGTTGACACCTTATAACCAGGATAAATTTTAATGCACCTAATAATGTTCGGCTGCGCTTTCTAAACAATTTGTATTTCAAATTCTGTCGGCTAACGGAATAACTTCTCTGGGCGTAAGATGACAGTTTGGTCGAATCCAGCCTAAATATTATAAAGGTGAAAGTCCGTGTGTGTGTGTGTGAATGTTGTTACCACGTATCTGCATACTACTAAACAGATTTTGATCAAATTTGGAATGTAAGGCCACAGTGAGATAAAACATCCATTATGTTGACAATAAAGCAGCAAGTCCGCTGTAAGTTGCATTAGCGCATGCATTGTTTAGCAGCCGGCCACATGTGCCGCTGTTTATTGCTCGTCGGTTACACTTGAGACATCCTCTCTACTAGGGTCATTTAAATTTCAATCTTACTTTATACAATTTAGGATTAATAATAAAACAACAAAAAACATAAAAAAGCACTTCTTTTTTTAATGCATCGTCATCGAGTTGTGAGCTACCGAGCCGAATAGGAAATAAGGAAGTGCTCGAAATTGGTGAGGTAAAATTCCACCCAGAACGACAGACAGACAAACAGTTCTTTTACTTTTTTCCCTTATTCTTCACGGTGGTGGTCGCAAAAGCACAGGAGTAGAATCACCTACTCTTAAGATGATTCAAAGTGATCCTAGTGGTCCTACTGAATAAATAATATTTGAATTTTGAATTTAAAAAAAAGTGACTCAATAAAAACGTGGTAAAAAATTAAAGGAATAATACCTACTAGTTCATTGCAATAAAACAACAAAATTAGACATTTCCTTTCTGAGTACAATGACAAAAGGTAGAACCTAATCATACAATTTACAATAACCCAAAACACACCAAAAGCGAAATTAATCTAAACACTTGAGCAGTACAAAGGCTGCGCAGCACAACGCTGGCTCAAAGGGTACATCCGTAATCAATGCGCATTGTGAGCGAGCGATGTATTGTGCGCGGGGCAACCGAGTGGACTGAATGAATTCACTGTCGATTTATCTGTTCACTTGCCTTTGTCTGGAAGTTAAGGTGGGCTTCCTGTAATATATACAGCTACTGTTGCAATGAGTCGTGTCAGTTTAGTGGGTACTACTCATTGGTTTCCTTTGGTCCATTTTCGTAACTATTTTTCACAACCAGTTACGAAATTTAAACTTTTTTTTCACTGTTTCGTAACTAGTTACTAAAAAGGAATATTTATTCCACATAACTGTGCTTTATAACCAGCTACGAAAGCGGTTTTTTTTTATGTTTTGGTAACCAGTTTGTAAATGATGTTTTTTTTCCTTTTTCGTAACTAGCTACGAAAATGGACGCTTTTTTTTTACGTCTATCCAACCGCTCGAATTTCGATGGATTTTTTATTTGGTAACATGACATATTGGGGTTGCATGATATAAACGGGAATTTATCGTGTAATTTATCTTATTTTACGTCCTGAAATTTTGCAACAGCCGTGGGAAGACTGGCGTGTGTGTCACAGAATCGAACCCCCGTCGTGCATCAATGAATTTTAGATTTTTAAAAAAATATTCGCATTAACTAATCTCTAAATGTTGATGTAAAACATCAATTACCTTTCTAATAACGGCTTGCAATTTGTATCGTTTGTATTGCTAACTTCTGCAAAATGTGTGCACATGACTACATTTTGTTAAATATCTAAGCTTTTTTCAAAGATTTTAAAGGGCTTGGCCTTGGTTGTGATCATACATTTTGTTTTTAAAGTTGTTTTTTAAGATTGACAAGAATCTAGCACACCATTAATAAGAGCGCCTGTACCTATCAATAAAACTAAGAGAGACGCGGTAATCTCACGCCAACTTCGCACAAACTTTTAAAACTCCAGTGCCTCTCTTAATCTAGGTTTAAACCTGGATATACTAACTGCTACTTGCACTGTGGCAGGATAAGGAAGAGTCGGACAAGCTACACTTAAATGTGATTTAGTATTTTTGCAAATACATTTAATATTTTATTTGGAACTAAATTGCAAAAAAAATGATTAATAAGTCAAATTCAAGAGGCATTTATTTAATAAAACCATTTTGGTCACTCACACCCGAATACTGAAATGCTACTTAGTAACCCCGGCTTCACACGTTGGGGCCAACGTTGGCGCCAATGCCACTCGCCAACGTGTAGATCTAGCAAAATCGGCCCCAACGTTGGCGCCAATGCAATTTTGCTAGATTCACACGTTGGCGAGTCAAAAGTCAAAACTCAAATTCATTTATTCAATAAGGTCACTAGTGTACCACTTTGAAACGTCTTAAGAGCTAGGTGATTCTACTCCTGTTCCTTCAGTTCAGTTCCTTCAGTGGCATTGGGGCCAACGTTGGCCCCAACGTGTGGAGCCGGGGTAAAGTGTAGTATATCCTTAACTACGTTATCCGCGGACAGTAATCCATCGCCATGTATCTTTTAAGTTCGCGGCTCCGACTTGTCTTGTAAATCTATTTCTGGAGCTGACTTCGCTAAATAAATAAACTGTTGGGTCTCGGTACAACCGTTCGAGGCACTTCGAGAAGTTTTAGTTTGTTGGTCGTTTTTTATTAATGGGTGTAATGGTTGAAACTAAAATAATGCAATTTTAATTATTGATTATCTTGGTAGAGGTGCATGAAATGCTATCTCGAGGAATGAATGAGATTGTTGGGAAAGGATTTTTGCAATAATCTGTAAAAATCTTATCATTTTATATTATGTATTGAGATGATATATGTATTACGATTATTTAAAATCGTTATTTACATAACTCTAAAAATTTCAAACTGAAACTTCTGTGCATTGCCATCTTCTAGCTGCCAGCTTCTTTTATTTTTTCCATCCAAAGGTTGCCTGGAAGAAATCGTTCTCAACGATAAGGCCACCCATTGTACTAATTAAGACTTTATTCTGTTGTTATATTCTACTTTTCTTTGTGTACAGTAAAATGTTCATTCATTCATTCAATCTTGGATTTTTTTGTAAATCTTTTTTTTTTTTGACGAGCCTCACTTTGTTCGACTGGCTCCCCACTGGAGCACTATTTAGATTTAAGCGGATGGATCACCGAAAAGAAAGCTAGGCTCCATACCGTGTTTGTCGCGAGAGAACTGGAGTAGAATCACCTAGCTCTTCAAAGTGATCCCCGACGACCAAATGAATATTTTGCAAATTTTTTTATTTTTATTTTACAGTTTGTTTCGGAATTTCTGATTTCTACCACGCATATAAAAAATCGTGTGCACGGTTGTTATTTCTTTGTAAGTATATTAATGATTTTTTTTTTAAATTTGATGAAAAACATTAGTAAAAATTTAGATGGGCACTAAAGTAAAGACTACTTACTAAAATATGCAGAGTAATTTTATTTTTTCTGAATATTAAAATTCCTAAAGTTAATAATTATTCGGCTCTTACTTACAAACTTGAATATTCAAGAAGCTCATTAGTCGGATATTTGTGAGTAAAATAACGTAATAATTTTATTTATTAGCTTATTTTAAAGAGCACTCGTAAATTTGCGAGTGCCGTTATTTATAGTTAATTTATTCTAAGACCAGCGGGGTTAAAAAGGCTGTTATAGCAGAATCATAATGTAAATAACATTTATTTACAGAAACTAAACTACTACATCCTACTAATATTATAAAGGCGAAAGTCCGTGTGTGTCTGTGTAAATGTTTGTTACCACGTATCTCCATAACTACTAAACCGATTTTGATGAAATTTGGAATGTCGATAGTTTAGGTTCTGGAATAACAGATAGGCAATTTTGATCCCAGAAAAAAGGTATGGTTCCCGTGGGATAAAAATAGTAGTGCACGCGAGCGAAGCCGCGGGCGTTCGCTAGTATTTACATAAAATACAATAAGAACCGGTTGAGCTGCCTAAAAATTGTAAATAATAAAAATAAAGAAATAATGTAAATTGCACTATCTTTTCATAGACATGATAGTGACGAGAACAGAAACATAATATCTACTAGTCATATTATGATTCTGCTATGACGGCCTTTTTAGCCTCGCTGATAACGTTGTGGGCGGATCTTACTCAAATACAATACCTACAAATTATTATCATATTTATTCCTTGATAAATTGTGAAAGGTCATCAATGGATATGTACTAGAAGATTTGAAGTATTTGAAAGGAAAATATTTGTGCTATTTTAAAACGACAAGAACCGTCTTTTGCCAAGTGGGATAGTACCCCGAAAGTCATGGGTTCGAATCCTGGTCGTGCATCAATGGATTTTTCATTTCGAAAACTTTATACGCATCAACACGAGCTCTAGACGGTGAAGGAAAACATCGTGAGGAAACCCGCGGCTTAGTCAGCCCCACACGTATTGGACCATGTCCTTTCCTGTGTCGGTTTAGGTGTTAGACAAGCCTACTCTATCTCAACATTGTCCCAGGCACTACAGTGTCCTGTAACTGTATAAGTGTTGGAAAAGATTGCCTCCTGACGCAGTCTAAATGATTTAGTACCTAAAGATGTAAAGGCCTAAGTTTATTTTTTAAGAAACGAATGATTAGTATCATTAAACAAACTTTTTGAATAATAGATTAACAAAATCAAAAAATATCTAAAAATTTAATAAAAATCCAACTTAAGAATTTTAGTACTAAAAATCAAAATCAACAGAGTTTAAAACTAAAAGTAAAAATTTTTGAGTATCGTTTACTTGAAGCCAAAGAATCGTCTCAGATTTCTATCGAAGACGTAACTTGCAAAGTTCCGCTCAATGATTAAGTACGCGAGTGTACGCCTATCGGGCAGGTACAGTCGCGCAGATAACAAATTGGATATCCGAGCAGATTCGATTAGGAACTTCGGATTACACTCTCTTTTGTAGTGCGGGAGCTCGAGTTTTAGTTTGTTCTAGTGATGTTCTATGTATTGATGTAAGCACAGTTGTTCTATCTCACGAAGTCCGTTTGGATTGTGTGTGTGGATGCACATGCACGTTGTTTCTGTATGCGTGGGCCGATTCTGAGCGCTCCCGAGCTTACGCACATAGAAACAACGTGCATGTAAACACACACACAATTAAGACCAAACGGACTTCGTGAGATAGAACAACTACTTATACAAGAATCACAAGAGGATCACAACCTCTACAGGATTTTTTTTTTGTATTGCAGCTTTGAAACAAACTTAAGACGAAATATGACTGTATCTCCTAAGCACGGTAGATATTTTCTGAGAATATTAAAGTTTTCTCAAACTTATCACTAACTAATTTCAATTTGCTTGGTAATGAGTTTGCATCCCGTTTCATCTCGTCTCTCTGGATCCCGGTAAAGTGAAATGGCATGATGTTGGATGTGCCACTGACTACCATCATATACACTTTAAAAATTTAAATTCCCTAAGGATCTAGGAGAATTCACACTTTGCTATGAAAATACATTTGCAGAGAATTGGCCGTTTAGAGAAAATCTAGCCAAGTGGGTATGCTGGGACCCTGCATAATGTTCTGTGCGATTGTAGAGCTCCCGTTCAAGACATGGTTTATCTCATGCTCTACTCATACTTGTGCCATACTGGCTACACCCAAGAGGACAAACTATAATGCCACCGAAAACAGAGCCGTATATATAATATGGCCGCTGGGAGAAAATAATTTAATTAACCTTAAAACATTGATACGATCCACAGAAGAAAAACGAAATACTATCGTGATCCTGCTTCGTTTTTAGTCGTATTTGAAGTTTTACAAAACACCAAAAACCACGACAAATAAAATACAATCAATAGCATTTTCAATTATCCTACAAAATGGAGAATAAAAACCGTTTAGTGTGTGCTTACACTACTCTGTACAATACTGCTCTCGGATTGGCTTATCTCCCGATTTTGGATATTCATGGCGGGAACGCCGTGCTCACTCGATTGTAAACCTAAGGCTTAGGGTTTAGAGTGTATTCCTGCTTGGAGATATAGAGTTATTTTGTCAGAAAAGTTTGGTTTATCTGAGCATGTATTGAGTTAGTTTCGCAGGTAAGCGATTGCGTAACTGATTGAATTGTTATAAATCGTTTTGAGGGGAAATACATACGAAAATACATAGTTTATGTATATCTCTATACTAACAGATACTAATATTACATACATACATAAAATCACGCCTCTTTCCCACAGGTGTAGGCAGAGACCACGGATTTCCACTTGCCCCGATCCTAACACACCTCTTTCGCCTCATTCACTCTCATCGCATTTAGAAAGAAAGAAGAAAGAAAGAAACAACATTTCTCATACAAGCTCGCCGGTTTAGGGTAATTTTGACCTGCAGGCATAGAAAGGTCGCTACAGCAGAATCACAAGTCAGGCAGAATCATCAATCACATGAAAGTGAAAAGAGACAGCAATGATTACGACCAGGGTGGACTGCCCCTACACGAGGCACTGTTGCGAGCGACACCTGGCCAGCAACCCAATTAGTTTTTAAGTTACCTATGTGTTGTGTGTATTCTATGTCGTGTGCCTACCTACTGTACCTATGAGTTATGCTCGAAATAAACGTATTTTATTTTATTTATTTATTTATTTATATAGTTCAATTCCTATTGTGATTCAGCTATAGCGATCTTTTGCCTCCAAATAAATCCATAACAGTTTTAGAAATTAATTCCCCTATGTTAGTATGAAACTGGGCATTGTTATCCTGGTCTAAATAGAAACAATAGTTTTCATAAACAAAGTTCCAATCCAATATCGGAAGCCAATGGCCAAAAATGATAAAACTCAGCTTAACTCGTTGAGAGCCGGGCGCGAGTCGGCGATAGCTCGCGAGGGTTCCCCCATAACTCACCATTTATCTGGATTTTTACTAAACTTCTGATTTAAAGTACTGAACTTTCGGTTTAGTTGGGAAGTGGGAAAAACATTGATAACCTTACTCCTTTCAAATTCTCTCTATCCTAGTAAAGGTGAAAGTCCGTGTGTGTGTGTGTGTGTGTGTGTGAATGTTTGTTACCACGCATCCCCATAACAACTAAACCGATTTTGATGAAATTTGGAATGTATATAGTTTAGGTTCCAGAATAAAATAATAAAAATAATAAGAATAAAAGAATAAGCTAATTTTATCACGGAAAAATATGGTTCTCGTGGGATAAAAAATAGTAGTCCACGCGGACGAAAAATCTTTTGATACACGTCCATGATACAAACCCACGACATGTTGAAAGTCGAGGCAATACCCCACTAGTTCAACACGGCTCTATACATATACATATATATACAGCCTACCCTTCGCTTATCGCCTTTAAATACACTCTAAAAATAATCTACAGAGTTTTGTCCAATGTAAACTAAATCATTCCTCAGTAATTATTGCTTGTCGTAAAATTCCGAGATAGGAAGTCATGAGGCCAGACTTATTTAGATAAGGCTCGTAAAAGTCAGTAAAGTTGCCCAGAAATAACTTCAAATATTCTAAAGGCGTGTACCGACATGCGAGGGTGCCTCGCGAGGCATGCTGCCTCGCGGTAAAAAGAAATTCGTATGAGCTAGTGTCAAAATCTCGCCTCGTGGTGTAGAGACGCGTTTGCCTCGCGAGCGAATTTGAACGTTGCCTAAACAAAGCTGTTCAAAAAAAATAATACACTTTGGTTGGCTTCGAGCATTTGTCTTGAGACTTGCATGGTACAGACGTTCGTACATGTTCGAGATCGAGTAAGTTTTATCGAGAAAGTACGTACGTGTGTACGCACCATTATATTTAGCGCCAAAGTCAGTCGTAGAGGTCACTTTATGAGCCGTGTCAAAGTTCATATCTAGGTAATTTCAAGCTGCCTCGCGAGCAGCCTTGCGAGGCAGCCTCGCAATGTCGATACACACCTTAATAATTATTTTTTATAGAAGCGATGGACTTGCGATCCATCATGTATGGAATGCCTAGGACATAACCAGGGCAAAAAACACGGTTTAGGGCCTAGCTTTATTGTCAGATACTTCTTCCTAAATCTATATACTTAGGCAAAAATGGCTAACTGACTGAAATTAGCTACGTACAGTTAGCTTCAGTAAAAGTAGGATGCTGTTGTCTACTCGTGACAACGGTGACTATGTTGTCATACGAAACGTCGACGTAAATAAAATTATATTAAACGAGCAATATTTGTTTGTTTGATGTTTGTTTGTACTGACGTTCTCGAAAACGGCTCTAACGATTTCGATGAAATTTGCAGTACGGGTGTTTACGGGGGCGAAAAATTTATCTAGTTAGGTCTCATATCTGGGAAAAGCCGTTTTCTCTGCATTTTCACGCAAAAAGTGCAATGTGGTTCGTAATTGAACCACTAGATGGCGTTCGTTGGTTGCCAACGAGCAGAGCTCGGTCGCCCAGATATTAAAATGGTTAAATACCGATAGTACCTATTAATTATTAAATATGTAAAAGCTTAAATGTTCAATATGTTTTGAAATTGTAATCGTGTTTTATTAAATTAAATAGGCTTTTACATCCTGCGGAATAATTTTGACCAAAGGTTTAAAAGCTAACAAATTAATTAATCAATACTCACCTTCAGTGAAGAGATTCCACTAAACACAAACAGAACTCCAAAACTCGACCCAAAAGTTAAAAATTCATACACAATAATAATTAATGACCCTTTAATATGTTTGCCCTCACGAGCCGGGTCATAGGGTCACGTCACCCATCGTGGGGTCACGTCACCCATCGTGGGGTCACGTAAATCAACAAGTTACTTTCTCCAACTTAGTTCGTATTGACAATTCTTTCTTGGGTAATTAGTGCTGATTCAATTACATTTTACCTTTTACGTTTATTTTGCCCTCACGAGCCGGGTCATAGGGTCACGTCACCCATCGTGGGGTCACGTAAATCAACAAGTTACTTTCTTCAACTTAGTTCGTATTGAAAATTCTTTCTTGGGTAATTAGGGCTGATTCAATCACATTTTACCTTTTTTCATTTATTTTTCGTTGAGCAAAACTAATATTATCAAGAATATACTAATTAGTAGTAGAGTTATCCACCTCTAGTACGAACAAACAAACTAGCTCTAACTTTACTTTCATAGTTAAGTAAGAAAATGATCTAAATTTCAGTTCCAGGTATAAAAGACTGGTGCTGACAAACAACATCCAAGTGTTTTACTACTTTGAAGATAATGAATTACCCCATAATGTGTTTGCCCCCCGGAGGGTCGGAGGTCGGACCCCGAGAGCACTCCTCTTTGGGATCAAATAGTTTAGCGAGTCCTTCGCTTGTAAGAGGGTTGAGCTACTAAAGCCGGGGTCAACTGAAAAGCGGACTTGAGATAACGGAGAACGGTTCGTCTGTAAACTTTTACACAAAAAAAGTATGTTCGAATAAGCAAGTCTGGTGACGGAGTTTTTAGGCCGCCTAAAGGCCTCCGTCATAGCTTAAACGCCGGGACAATTTAATGTGCCCTCTGAAGCATGGACGCGCTCAGCTCCTAATATCTACCACTTGCAGTCACCCATCCAAATTGTGACCGCGTTCAACGCTACTTAACTTCCGCGATCAATCAAGATCGTCTAAGCAAGCTACGCCACGAGCGTTTCAACTAAGTAAATATCAAATATACAATACTAGTGAACGCCCGCGGCTTTACCCACGTGGACTACTTTTATACTTTTCCCACAGGAATCATACATTTTTCCGGGATAAAAAGGCCTATGTGTTATTCTAGAACCTAAACTATCTACATTCCAAATTTCATCAAAATTGGTTTATTAGTTATGGAGATACAGATAATGTGGCAACAAACATTCACACACACACATACACGGACTTCCGCCTTAATAATATTAGTAGGATAGCAATAAAACTATTCCATAAAAACCCTCCAAAAAAAACATTAACGTCTTCTTCAGAACCGCGACTTAACACAAAGGGTAACAGAATGAACTGTGCCAAAGGATTTGATTGTATTATGAAACTATTTACATGCACTTGAGTCTCAGGAGGATTTACATAAAACGTACTTTAGACACGGCTCATAAAGTGACCTCTACGACTTAAGACTTTGACGCTGAGTACTAGGTAACATTCAAAGTTAAAACCGCTAACTGTAAGGAATTAAGGCTCTTGTATGAAACGGACGAGGTTCTCTTAGATTTCATTACATGAGCCGTGGCTACAAATTAGATACAATAGTGTAAGTTTAAGAATGTAGGTTTAAAGAACTTTATTCTCATACAAACACAATGGTTCATGTCCTGGAACGACTTAAACATAGGTATAATTTTAATATAAAATATTTAACAGAAAATGTGGAAAAATGTAGGATATTTTGAAAGATTTAATTAGTATAAGCGGCGACCTGTACAACTTGCAAAAAGTTGTTGACGAATGTTTGGACTCTCACTACATTTTTTTTAAATTATGTAACTACTCCAACTACATTCTTAGGCCTCTATTAATAAACTCGTATTAACTTCAGTCAAAGTTGCGCCACGGATTAAACTATTGCCATCCTTTTTTCTTAGACAGTGACAAAATAAGGATGGCAATAGCTTAACCCGTGGCGCAACTTTGACAGAAGTTAATAAGAGTTTATTAATAGAGGCCATATACATCATGATTTTAATAGAGTCTATCTTACCTAGGGATACATAAATATGCCTATTGACACCATACTTTTTGCTAAACATAATAATAGTGTAAACATGAAAGGCTGTAGATCAGTGGTCGTCACACTTTTCTGGTCAAGGGCCGCATAGGACAATGTGAGGGGTCACTGCGGGCCGCACATTCTTGAATTATTTAGTGGACGATTTTTCTAATTCCTAAATGTGGTAAAATCCTAGTACCTAGTAACGAGGTACCTACTAACGAGCTTGAAACTTAGCAGCATAAGTTTGCAGTGCTCAAAGACTCGCTGCTTGTCGATTATCGTATTTTGCGCTCTGACATAACTCACTTTGTTCGCAATTTACCTTATTCATAGAGTTAAATGCGAGCGAAGCGGCTCGCTTTTTTAAGACAAATTCAACATGTGACACTAGATTTTGTTTGCGGTGATCAAAGAAAAAACTCGCTCCTTAGGGAGTGTACACATTGCGTTTTCTGCAGCGTGTTTTTGAGCTGCGCGTTTGTATCGATACAAACGCGCGTTCGCAACGCGTTTTATTCCATACAAAAGCGAACCGGGAGGGGCTGCGCGGGGGGCTGCGCGTTCGCATCGCGTTTGTATCGATACAAACGCGCTGCAAAAAACGCAATGTGTACACTCCCTTATAGTTTCTTATTCTGTGGTTAGCCTTTACTCACTTTACTCGTAATATACCTTACTCAGGAAGTTAAATGCGAGCGAAGCGAGCCGAATTTTTTAAGACAAACGCAAAATGTGACACTTGATTTTGTTTGCGGTGATCAAAGAAAAACTCGCTGCTATGGGTGCTATGGTATGGGTGCTATGGTGCTATGAAGTTATTTAACTTCATAAGTAAGGTATATTGCGAGTCTTACTGCGAGTGCATTTGCGAGCGAAGCGAGCCGAATTTTTTAAGACAAATACAACAAGTGACACTAGATTTTGTTTGCGGTGATCAAAGAAAAAACTCGCTGCTTATAGTTTCTTATTCTGCGGTTAGCCTTTAATCACTTTACTCGTAATATACCTTACTCATGAAGTTAAATGCGAGCGAAGCGAGCCGAATTTTTTAAGACAAACGCAAAATGAGACACTTGATTTTGTTTGCGGTGATCAAAGAAAAACTCGCTGCTATGGGTTCTTATTCTGTGGCTCTACTCACTTTACTCGCAATATACCTTACTGATGAAGTTATTTAATTTCATAAGTAAGGTAAATTGCGAGTTGTATTGCGAGCGCATTTGCGAGCGAAGCGAGCCGAATTTTTTAAGACAAATACTACAAGTGACACTAGATTTTTTTGCGGTGATCAAATAAAAAACTTGCTGCTTATAGGTTCTTATTCCGTGGTTAGGCTTTACTCACTTTACTAGTAATAAAACTTTCTCATGAAATTAAATGCGAGCGAAGCGAGCCGAATTTTTTAAGACAAATGAAACAAGTGACACTAGATTTTGTTTGCGGTGATCAAAAAAAATAAACTTGCTGCTTATAGGTTCTTATTCTGTGGTTAGGCTTTACTCGCAATATACCTTACTCATTAAGTTAAATGCGAGCGAAGCGAGCCCAATTTTTCAAAAGAAACGCAACATGTGACACTTGATTTTGTTTGCAGTGATCAAAGAAAAAACTCACTGCTCTTGTTTCTTATTCTGTGGTCAGACATAACTCACTTTGCGCGCATTATACCTACTCATGAAGCTAAAATGCGAACAAAGAGAGCTCCAAACCAAGAAAACAAAGCGAGCTTCATTATCTCGAAGTTTTTAAATCAATCATAACTATTATTGTAGCAACGTAGGTAGCACCTTTCATCATCATCATTTCCTTGCTCTTTTCCAACTTGGTTGGGTCGGGTCACAACATGTTCTCCTCTAACGTGGTAGCATCATTATCTACTAAAAATTTTTGCTTGGCCGCGGGCCGCACCAATATCGTCCGCGGGCCGCATGCGGCCCGCGGGCCGCACTTTGACGACCACTGCTGTAGATCAAAAGTTTTATTTACCAACTCACTATTGATTGGCTCAAGTTGATGACGTCACAAACCAGGTAGCTCCAATTGGGTATAATTCGGGAAAGTTGACAAACTGAAGAGAGTCCCTAACCCGGGTAATCGAACCGATACCGATGGTCAGTTAATTAGGCTGCGGTTTGATGCTGATTTGATTCCGTGTTACAAACTCACCATCGGTACTGTTTGGGTAGTCTGGTTTGCGCAATACTAACGAGGATTTCATGCATGAATATTGTTTTTACATTATGTTTATTTGCTTCAGTAGAATATGATTGCGTGGGTGAGACGGTATGAAACTCATTATGGCGTTATGCTCACTCTTTGGCACACCGAAAAAGTCTAAAATTAGAAAAAATCGCTGTCGTGAATGACACAAATGACGTATTACGTCATTTAGCAGGACTAAAGCAAGACTGCAGCAGTACTAAAACAATAGTGTTATTTATTTATTAGTTAGCTTTGGTACGAATCCAAGCAATGGTAAAACAAGCTTGAAACAGTCCTGTGTTTAGAATGTTGTTAGCCGAAAGCAGGACTGATTCAAGCTTGTTTTAACATTGCTCTAAGAGTTCGTGGTAAGGCCCCTGTACAATTTTAGTTGTACAGTTCGACCGTATGCTGTGCTGTGTATTGCGGTCTAGTATCATGGTCAGATCTGTAGTTTGTTCCGCTGTGATATGTATTGATAACGACGACGCATGGATATTGATAAGATTGATTGAATTGGTTTTGAACTTGCCTCCCAATGACATTTAAAAATAATAGACATGTTCTAGCGCTCGCAAAATGAAGACTTAAAAAACGTCCTAATTGAGACGTATTATCCTTAGTCCTCATCAAGCAGGGCAACGACCTAAACGTTGGTAACTATGAACGTAACATAATATATCTCATCTGCACAAGTATCGGCCTCAAACCGTAACGTGTATGGCCATCCTTAGTCCGTGTTTCAGTTCCCGACATCGATACTTTATTCCGAATTAATTCCCGAACGAGGGCGGGTCGCGGTCTGCTCATAATTAAATTTGATCCGTTTTGTTTTATTGATTCTCACTAATTGCTCGCTTTTTCAAATTCAAATTGAATTTCCTTTGGTTTCCTTGAATTGATTTTAATTATAGCGTTTAGGGGCTGAAAATACAATCGGATTTGCTACGTTAAGATAAAATAACACTGCTAAGTGAAAATCAAGATACAAATAACATCCAACGATGTGTATTATGAGTTTTGTTATTAGTCTTGTATTTGTGATTTGATTTTTATTAAAACCAGAACATGGTAAGTTTAATATTTACCTCTCTTACCTCTCTTGTTGTTATTATTTTATTATTGCTAATCATAATACCAATCTTCTGCTGTATGGAGGCAGGACTTACCTGAAACAAATAAAATAATATATCTATTAAAATATGCTTAGATTGTTGAATAGTTAAGTAGCAATATAACTAAGGGGTTAGGTTGCCTAGTTGCTAGGTTGCCTGGAAGAGATCGCTTTAAGCAAAAGTCAAAAGTCAAAAGTCAAATTCGTTTATTCAATAAGATCACAAGTGTACCACTTTGAATCGTCTTAAGAGCTAGGTGATTCTACTCCTGTTCCTTCGCGACCAAGACCGTGAAGAACCAGGGCAACAAACACGGTTTGGGGCCTAACACTCTTTTCGGTGACACACTTTTTGTTTGTAATTTTTTTTTTATATATTTTTTTTATGTAAGCAATTATTACAAATGTTACAATTATTATTTGTTACAATATTTTTATGATTTAATAATAACGGAGTTGGAGCATATTCAGTCCCAGGCGTTTTTGTCATCCAAGTAATCTGATATTTTATAATACGCTTTTTTATAGAGATGACGTTTAATTGATTTCTTAAATTTGTTGATTGATAAGTTTTGCAATTCGCCTGGGACTTTGTTGTAGAAGCGTACACATTGCCCTATAAATGATTTACTAACTTTCTCAAGCCTAATTGTGGGAACAGCGAGTTTATCTTTGTTTCTGGTATTAACATTGTGATTATCACTTTTTTTCTTAAATAGTTTAATATTTTTTCGAACATACATTAGATTTTCATAGATAAACTGACAAGGCATAGTCATTATAAATATTTCTTTAAACTTATTCCTAAGTGACTCCCTGGGACCCATACAATAAATTGCTCGAACAGCCCTCTTCTGCAGCACAAACACGGTGTTAATATCTGCAGCACTCCCCCACAACAGAATGCCATAAGACATGATGCTGTGAAAGTAGCTGAAGTAGACTAGCCTAGCAGTATCTACGTCCGTGTATAGACGTATTTTTTTGAAGCGATAAGGCCGCCAATTGTTTTTACCTATGTTTAGATAATTTAAACTTAAGGTTTCTTTGTGGTAAACAATAAAGTGTTATCTATCTATCTATCTACTAATAGAATTTTATGTAATTTTTGTTATGCCAACACCTACGAGAAACACACCACTCAGCGTGGAATACGGGCAGAAGAATGATGAAAAACCAAACCCATGACAAAATATTTCCTGGCAAACCACAAAACTCAACTACACAGTATTCAGTAGTGCAGTAAGTAATAACTATTACGTATAAGTGCCAAAACTCTAGAAAAACTTCGCAAAAATTCCTTAACTGGTTCCCCCACACCACTCATTCGTTATGATGAGGTACTCAATACCTCGCGCTGTAACTGATATAAAGTAGTGATGGGCTTTTTAATATTTTTTTGTGTTCATTCGTATACGGAACGATTTTAAGGCAGTGTTTATAGAAACGCATTTAGAAATAAAATGTAACGACTGCTAAGTAGGCCTAACATGTGCAACATCGTCGAGAAACCAGATTTCTCGAACTGTTAAACTGCTCTAGCGTATGCGTTAAAGTAGTACGACCGATCGAGATAATCGCTCGACGTTGCACATGTTAGGCCGGCTGGGACAACATACTCAGACCCTCAAACAATAAAGATCCTTGGCAATTTTTTAAAAGTCTTAGTAGTAAAGGTAACGGGAAAATAAATTTGATTTTATTTATTTGATCACTCCTGGATGCAGGTGCAGAAATGCCAGCTTGCATTCTCACACGTTGAGAGTTGTGATCTGCCTATGGACCAGTAATATAACTAAGTTCAGTCAGTTTGTCACACCTAACGAGTAAAGTCACAAGTAACTCCCGAAAGTTAGTTGAAGTGAGAAGTACCACGCACACGTATTTCGTTATCGCTGAGCAACATTAATCTGTTGTCAAATCAAAAGTAAATAGGTGTCTTCTAGACCTTTGTGATCTATCGTCGGGCACAACTGTCACTTACCATCAGGTGAGATTACGGCAAAACAAATGTCTATTTGCAATAAAAAAAAGTTACTATTTTAGGTACGAGTAACGTTATACATTTAGGTTGTTGTTCTTATAGGATGTTACTAATCAAAACTTGAGATTGAGAAACAAGCCCTAAAATTGAGTATCAGAATTATCATGGCTTGTTAGATTTCTAAAAGTCAAAGTTTGAAATAAAATGCCATGAAAACATCACTACGGATACGGAAACATGCAGCTACATCACTAGCATGAACTGAGCCCCTAAAAACTTGGCTCATACGAGTCCAATTGGTCCATTCGAGTTTGAAGCGGAGCCTTATCTACCAGCGATAAGCGGCGGGAAGTATCTAAGTACAGTCAGCTGACAAAGTTACTTTCGGACCCAAAAGTTGAAGACATCTACACTGTTATTTATAATGAACTTAACACAAAAGCCTACTTCATAAGTAAATTCGTATGTACGAGTGGCCAACTCTGGAATAATGGAGTATTTCATCAAACAATGTTCCAAGCACTACAGTGTCCCGTTATGTGTAGGCAAAGATTACCTCCTGACATGAAAATGATCTAGTAAAGATGTAAAGGCCTAATTTAAAATGAACTTAGAAGCTTTCTAGACCTCCTAGGCTCTATTGTTAAGATAAAGTCAACAATTGATAACATACTCGTAATAAGATTGGCCAAGAACATTAAGTAAAGCAGTGCTAAATTGACAGTTGAATAAGGAATAATGGGGTAAGACTTGAACAATTTTTTTATTATTATCGGAACTTCATTGAGTAATGAAATCAATTTATTTATCTTGCCATTGCAGAGGCATTCCAGACACCTTAGGGAGTAGGTTGTTTCAGCTTAATTAAGCTGAAACAAAATAATAAACTAAACTCATGACCAATTGGTCATGAGTTTAGTCTATTATTTTGTTCACTATCTTTGTCGCTGAGTGTACTTACCTGAGGGTTTGGTATGCACGGGGCGTCTACTGATTTCCGTTGTTTGCCGTCTCGTTGCAATTGAAACACTCCCTGTCATTACATTTGTACAAACTTTGAATATCATTTTGTATTTTGAATAATCCGTCGATAAGTAGTCTGAGCATAGTCAGATAAACTTGGGAACTTAAACAGGTTGACTGTATCTTTAGAAATATGCGTTCAAGGGCATTACTATGAACTCTTAGTTAGAGCAATGTCAAACTAAGATTACTCTGATTCCGTGATAAGATAAAAAATAAGTTCAAAAACTAAAACCCGACTACTGAAAAAAGTATGAAACAAGAACATAATGTTGAGAATGTTCTGAGGATAGCCGTGGTCATATGCCGCTTTGCCCTAAAGCTTATGATCGCATACGTAGCATATGACCACGGCTCTCCTCAGAACATTCTCAACATTATGTTCTTGTTTCATACTTTTTTCAGTAGTCGGGTTTTAGTTTTTGAACTTATTTTTTATTTAAATTATTTTGGGGTCGTAATTTCATTATTACCTAAGTATTTGCAGAATCACCACCAACCCACCCGGCTCTCCAAAGGAGAGCTCAGCTTTAATAGAACAATTTGATTGGGTTCGGCAAGTGCGTCGCGGGCATTGAACGTGCTAGCACTAACACGTTTATTGCCCGCGACGCACTTGCCGAAACTAAGCAGATTGTTCTATTAAAGTGGAGCTGTCCCCTGGAGAATGCCGCAGAGGTGGGACAGGAAATGTGTTAACACTAGCACGTTCAATGCCCGTGACGCACTTGCCGAACCCAAGCAGATTGTAATATTAAAGCGGAGCTCTCCTCTGAAGAGTACCGCAGAGGTGGGACAGGGAATGTGTTAACACTAACACGTTTATTGCCCGTGATGCACTTGCCGAAACCAAGCAGATTGTTTTATTAAAGCGGAGCTCTCCTCTGGAGAGTACCGTAGAGGTGGAACAGGAAATGTGTTAACAGTGTTAATATTCTCTATCCCACCTCTACCGTGCTCTCCGAACGCCATCATAGGACAGTATACGCGGGTAAGGCATCGAACGTGTTAGTATTTCCTGTCCCACTTCTTCGGTACAATCCGAAGGAGTCTTCTCTTATTAATCGTGGTTTGTGCAATTATTACCAGTTATCGAGTGCATACAAGCAAAGCCGCGAGCAACAGCTAACAATATGCCTATATATTTTTGAAATGTGCTAATAAAGCCCTTTCATTTGATACCCACACAGCATTTTTAACACATTTTTTTAAGTTTTGTCCTCTAGAGGGCGCCATATTCAATTTATAGTAACATCACAAAACTTATAACCAGCGGACAATCAAGAAACTTCCAATGATACCTCATTTGTCAAATTATGATAAAAAGTTTGGAAGATATGACGAACAGATGAACAAATTATAACACTCTTTATCGGGTCCTTGCATGCAAAGCCGCGAGCAACAGCTAACATATTATATATTTTTGAAATGTGCTAATAAAGCCCTTTCATTTGATACCCAACACAACATCATTAACTCATTTGTTTTCGTTTTGTCCTCTAGAGGGCGCCATATTCAATTTATTGTAACGTCACAGAGCTTATAACTAGCGGACAATTAAGACGCTTCCAATGATACCTCATTTGTCAAATTATGATAAGAAGTTTGGAAGATATGAGGAACAGATGAACAAATTATAACCCTCTTTATCGAGTCCTTGCAAGCAAAGCCGCGAGCAACAGCTAACATATTATACATTTTTGAAATGTGCTAACAAAGCCCTTTCATTTGATACCCAACACTGCATCATCAATCAATATTTGTTTTTTAGTTGATGACTTTATGACCTCTAGAGGGCGCCATATTCACTTTAATGTGACGTCACATAGCCTATAACCAGCGGACGATGAAGACGCTTCAAACGATACCTCATTTGTCAAATTATGATGAGTAGTTTAGAAGTTACGAGGGAACAGATGAACATTCATACATACATACATACCGGTCAAACTCATTACCCTCCTTTTTGCTTCGCCGTAGTCGGGTAATAAGACTAAGGTAAGGTTAAAGTAAGCCTATCGCAGGAATGTTTTGGTAACGTCTCTTCGTGGAGTGTCAAGTGTCAAGTCATTGACGCGATGCAGGACTGTTTTCACCTTGATTTGACATTGCTCTAAGAGTTGGTGGTACGACGGCAATGATTATGATATGATAATTACTAGAAGAAACAAGGAAGAAATAAAAGAAGAATTTAAAATGAACAAGCTGGCTTTTAATTGGTCCCTCAGCACTCTTTGTACAACCTGCGCAGAAAATACAGTCCCAAGAACAGTCCACAACAATTTTTCGTATACCCTAAGGCTGAGGCCCCATTAGTGCGTTGCGTTGCGTCGCGTCGGCAAAATGTATGAGTAAAGCTGAGGCCCCATTAGTGCGTTGCGTTGCGTCGCGTCGGCAAAATGTATGAGTAAAACGTCGCAGCGTCGACGCTGCGACGTTTTACTCATACATTTTGCCGACGCGACGCAACGCAACGCACTAATGGGGCCTCAGCCTAAAACGTCGCAGCGTTGACGTTGCGTCGTTTTACTCATACATTTTGCCGACGCGACGCAACGCAACGCACTAATGGGGCCTCAGCCTAAAACGTCGCAGCGTTGACGTTGCGTCGTTTTACTCATAAATTTTGCCGACGCAACGCAACGCACTAATGGGGCCTCAGCCTAAATATTATGTTACGTTCATAGTTATCGACGTTTAAAATAATAATAATAATATGGTCGCACTGGCATACCTACATATCGATACTGGTGCACACTATATTGACAAGTTCCGCAAATGTTTAGTACATACATATCATAACACAATTAGCATTTTTATTGTTTTTGTAATTCACTACACGTGACAAGTACATCTAGGTCGTCGCCCTGCTTGACGCGGACTAAAGACAAGACGTCCCAATCGGGACGTTTTCGAGTCTTTATTTTGCGTGCGATAGAAACATCTATTATTTTTAAATATCATTGGTTCAGATCCATTCGTAGGCCAAAGAGCGAGATAGAGCGATCATTCTTATTTGGGTTTTCTAAAAATTGGATAGTGTAATAACCACTTTACTGATCAAAATGTCCGAAGTTCTTTTTTTATTAACCTACCTACGTTGTTTTGAGGGCAAAAGTCTCCCCTTTCCATCAAATTATTTTTATCTGATTATTTTTGCATTTAAAAAAACCATTGATTTAAACCTTACATCTTACATTTAATTGTGCCACAAGTTATGTTCAGGCAGAGCTGCTCTGTTCACATTTGCGTTTCAGTTGAAATTGAATCCGTTCTTTGGAGATTTACCTCATTACCTTCGTGAACTCGCAAACAAGCGGGAAGAGTCCCCGACCCCGGCGCTGGCTACTGGGACACAATTTTAACAATGAGCACGACTTGTTTTAACAATTAACTAGTATCTGTAGTAGTATAATCTGTACCCCGAGGGGTAGGCAGGTAAGAACGTCATGATAACTACTTTGCCCTGTGGGAATTTTCTCGATCTTAAACACAAGTTCATCATCATCATCATCATCATCAGCCCTTCTCATCCCACTGCTGGGCATAGGCCTCTCTCCGCTTTTGCCAATCTTACCCATTTACGACCTGCGGATTTTACTATGTCGTCGACCCATCTTGTCGGCGGACGACCGACACTCCTTTTTCCGTCTCTAGGCCACCACTCGGTCAACACTTTGCTCCAACTGTCATCACCGCGCCTGGAGAAACAAGTTACTCGAGAAAAATTGTCACGTGCACCCGGAACAGGCAGGAATTTTGATTCCTGTTTGTCTTTCGGTGACAAGACGCGGTGACAAACAGGAATAACCTGCATGTTAGGCCCACTGGCTTCAACGCCGGCGCGGCGTTGATAAATTTTTTTACTGATGATTATTGGATTATTTGCAAAAATGAATGGTATCCGTACTGGTGTGTCAATAGGGTTCAGAGTGCAGGAGGGCGGGGTGTGGGTGTAGGGGTGCGGAGAGGGGGGGACCAGTTAGGACCGCTGCCAGATATTAGTACGCGCGTAAATACAAAGCGGAACCACCGCTGTTGGAACACTTAATAATAAATTCTTTGCCCGGATTGCGGCTTAAGGGATAAGCTGAAAGGGCATGTGGCTATTTCGGTGGTATTTTTTTTTTAATTTAATATGTGTAGTCCCACACTAGAATGTGACTTGATACCCTCGCTTAGAGGGCACCTCTGAGGCTTGGCAGAGAATGTGTTTTACATTTTTCTTTGATAGAACTACAGGTAACATTCTCTATGGTTAGATTATAGGAAGAAGGCTGCTAAATAATTAATTTTTATACCATAAATGAGTTCCCATGGGATAATTTATCACGCGGTAACCGCGGGCGTTCGCTAGTACATAATGAAGTTATTCAGTATACTTAGTTGATTGAGCAATATTGGCCATGTCTTTCCTGTGGTTAAGCTGAGATGATGGTGTAGGTGCTTGGCAAGCCTACTCCATCTCAACATTCCAGGCACTACAGTGTCCCAATAAGTGTAGGTAAAGATTGCCTCCTGAAACTGTATAAATCATCTAGTAAAGATGTAAAGACCTAAGTTTTGACTAAGCAAAAACCACTGGGGCCCTAGCCATATTACACGATCTATCGTCGCTGTAGAACGATCTATCGTCGCTGTAGAATAGAACACTTCAAAATGTATAGGAATTGACGTTCTGACCACGTGACTCATCTACTTGAAATGTCAAATCCTATACATTTTGAAGTATTTCTATTTTACAGCGACGATAGATAGTGTAATATGGCTAGCGGGGCTGGTTACATTGTCGAGCCCAAAAGCCTTGGACCACACAAATTCGGCGTCAGGATTTGGTCCCGTGCCAACAGTCCCGCGACTCTGTCACGAGAAAAACTCCATTTGTGTCCCGCGTAATGACCGAGGGGATGTTATAGTTTTTGTCCCCCTCTGACTGTGATCTGCTTATTTAATTAGCTAGCAGCTTAGTCTCGCAATGGAGTGTCCGGAACGCAACAAACTTATGAAAGATGCTTGAGATCGCTATCGAAAGTTTTGTTTGATAACTTCTAGTTAGTAGTTTATATTTCTTAAAATAAAAATAAAAAAAAATTATGTGTGTTACTTGCGATGATTGGGCTTGGCTCACGTGGTAGCCGGACAAAAAGTAGCGTATGTCCTATTCCCGGTCATTATCTATTTATATTTCAAATTTCAGCAAAATCGGTTGAGTGGTTGTTGAGTTATAGAGGAACTGACACACATACATCCATCCATCCAAACTTTCGCATTTCTAATATTATTGTGAAGTGATGTTAGGATTAAAATTTTAAATGTAATTTGAGTGTCTATCCATAATGTAGTCCATTAAAACACACGTTATAATATTAATGAGTTTTATGTACTCGTATACAATACGTCAAAATATACACGCTTTTCTGTTTCCATTTTGTTTGAATTATTGATCCGCGCTGTGCGCTCATAAAAGTGTGCAAAAACTTAACCATTCAAATAGATTTCCGCGATGCCGTCGGCGCTAAATATTTATGAGAAATGCAGACATTTTATTGCTCAGTAATAAGATTTGAGAGCGACCAGCTCTCGAGACATTTGCCGCAGAATAAATTATTTGAACTGACAAAGCGAGGAGTATTAATTGAGATTGAACTGGGGTTCGGAGCTCGTGTTGGCACGTCCTCGTCTTGTAACCCGTATCTCGGGCTCAAAGCAAATTGCCTTTGTCAATGATGGAACAGAAAAAACAGACTGAACTAGCAATCTCATCGATTCTAGATGTATTGTAGCGAGGCTTATACTTAGCGTGTTCGGACAAAACGCTGAAGTTCGTATGAGTATGTGACCAACTCTGGTGACGGAGTTTTTAGGCCGCCTAAAAGCCTCCGTCATGGCTTAACGACTTAAAAGCCGGGACCGACAATTTAACGTGCCCTCCGAAGCACGGAAGCGCTCAGCTCGTAATACTTGCGGTCACCCATCCTAAGTTTATTTTTTGAAAAGAAACCATTAAGTAGGTACTTAACACCTTCTTGTTGACAAAGCTACCAATTTAGCCGTGAGTTGGCAATTTTCCAAAATTTGATAACTTAGGCCTTTACTGATTTACACAGTGTCAGGAGGCAATCTTTGCCTACACTTATCGGGACACTGTAGTGCCTGGGGCATTGTCTGAGATGGAGTAGGCTTGTCCAGCACCTACACCATCCTCTCAGCTTAACCGGCCATATCCATAGGAAAGACATGGTCAATACATGTGGGGCTGACTAGGCCGCGGGTTTCCTCACGATGTTTTCCTTCACCGTTTAGAGCTCGTATTAATGCGCATATACATTTTTCGAAACGAAAAGTGCATTGATGCACGGCCAGGATTCGAACCAACTACCTTCGGATCTAAAGTCGAGGTATACCCCTCGGCCAACACGGCTCTTCCACAACATGTTGACAAAGCTACCAATTTAGCCGTGAGTTGGCCATTTTCCAAAATTTTATAACCGATTTAAAAACTAACTCATTCCTGCATCCTTTGTTTGTGTGTGTGTTGTCCCGGCGGTGACGTCACAACACGCGTCAAAGGGAACTCGCGGCGCTCGCGGCCACAAAAAGGTTCCAATTGTCAGAGGGATAACCCTTTATGCATCTCGAATTTTTGCTTTCGTGCGGTCTTTTTGACCCCGAGTGTATTGTATTCGAAATGACTGCGGACGCGTTACCTTCGTTGCGTATCGTGCAGAATTGCCAACTTTTTAGGAAAATTTTGGCGATTATTGCCAAAAAATTAAAAGAAGTTAAAAAATAAGTCTCCGAAGAAAACCAGATGAATAGTGAAACAGAGTAGCTGGGCTATATCTGAATTAGGTACACAGTTTACATACATACATACATATACAGGGTGTGGCAAATTCTTGGTCACTGAAGGGTAGCTACCTTTTCTCTTGTAGTTAGAGAGTTTTGTTCTTAGGAAACTTCGGTTTTATTTTGAAGAAAAAAATAATTGTATTTTTAGATTTTTGAAAAAAAGTACAGTTAGCCTAAAAAATTACATTTGTCAAAAAAAACAAGTTGGTCTTAATCGACTCTATTTCCCTCCAGGAACACTTCTCCCAAAGTAACTTATCAAATCAAATCGTAAGTTTCTGCAATAATTCAAAAAAACGCATCCCATACATTTTCTATGAAATTAGTACCTAGTTGTAAACATTATAGTGCCAATTATTCGATGGTTATTAATTTAAATTCGGAACTGCTTCGGTATGCTGGGAGGCTATTGTAAAGCCTTATGCGCCTCAGACAGAGCCGCAAGAGAGAATGGTAATTTTACATCTGCAGGGAAGCACTTTGTTCTAAATTTAAATACACGCTTTACTAATAGCCTCCCAGCTTGCCAGAGCACTTATGAAATTAAATTAAGAACGATCGAATAAGTTGCACTGAAATGTTTACAACTTCTAATTTCATAGAAAATGTATGGGATGTGTTTTTTAGAATTATTGCAAAAACTTACGATTTGATTTGGTAAGTTACTTTGGGAGAAGTGTTTCTGATGGGAAATAGAGTCGATTAAGACCAACTTGTTTTTTTTGACAAATGTATTTTTTTTGGCTAACTGTACTTTTTTTCAAAAATCTAAAAATGCAATTATTTTTTTCTTCAAAATAAAACCGAAGTTTCTTAAGAACAAAACTCTCTAACTACAAGAGAAAAGGTAGCTACCCTTCAGTGACCAAGAATTTGCCACACCCTGTATAGTTTGATGAATTAGCAAGAACTTAATATGAATTGATAGATGAGATGATGATGAGAGAGAGACCTACAAGATCTCTACATGGGGATTGGCGCGAACTAGCTCAAGATAGGAGTAGATGGCGTCTTCTTTTGTCGGAGGCCAAGACCCACTTCGGGTCACTGAGCCAACGGAGCAAGTAAGTAATAAGAATTGAATACTTGTAATTAATGCGATGAATTTCACTCGAAAATCAGCAAGTTTGCAGAATTGATGAACAGACGCGCAACATCGGCCGATAGTTCAGGCCGAATAACTTCATTACAGTTCGTCAGATAAAATAACAAAACGAAATGAAAGCATTGAATCGTCCATTGTCATCCGATGTGAATTATCATCCCATTTGCGAATCCCTCCATTAATTTGCTTAAATAATATTAATTTTGCAAAATAATATCAATTTCGGCAAATGTTATTGAAATTAATTCGTTCGCTACAATCGGTATGAAATTAAATAAAAGTTTAATGAAATCTGAGTCAAAGAACGATTTTTAATTTGTAAGCAATTTGTATGTTTACTTTAAGACGGAAAATAAAATGTTATTTTTCATCGTTTACCAAATAAAATGTGGATTTTTTTTGTCAAATCGTCTGACCATCATTTTGAATCCAAAATTTCAAGAAAGAAAATTAAATTTGATTCTGATTTCTTTAAAAGGATCTCAACGTTTGTATGCTTTTATTATAAAAAAGGAAGTTCAAAATCTTGATTGGAGCCTTAATGAAGGAGAAATTCGTGGAAGTTTCCGCGACAATTTGCGAAATATGATTCGGTTATTAACGAGGGACGAATCATTTTTACATTTTTCTTTAAGTTTTTTGTTCAATTTCACTTTTTAAAACGTTCATTTACTTACTTACGAACTTTTGTACCAATAACTATAAAAATTGAATATTTCATTGAAAAACATGTTTATTTTATTTATGTTTTTCATTCAGTAGGACCGCTATGACCACTTTGAATCGTCTTAATTTCAGGGTCATAGGCCTCCCTATGTTTGTGTCATTCACCACGGTCCTGTGTTGAATGAATGAATGATACTTCTTTGCCCCATCCTCGGCCATCATTCACTTACTTGTGCTCTACCGTGCGAGATTCCGTAACGTTGTACACAATTAGCATCATTTGAAATTTCATTAGGAAAGGGACTCGTTACGGGTGAAGCGTTACGAGGCATTACCAACAACACCAATCCTAATGA
Organism: Camptogramma bilineatum; assembly: GCA_958496255.1. NCBI lineage: Eukaryota > Metazoa > Arthropoda > Insecta > Lepidoptera > Geometridae > Camptogramma > Camptogramma bilineatum. The sequence continues at coordinate 10,285,090 of OY292475.1, forward strand.
TTCAGGGCTGGGAATCAAACCTACGTCCTTTAAATCACGAGTTAAAGAACTCACCGTCAATAAGTTTTTTTTTTTTCAGTAGGACTGGTGGGGTATTATAGTATAGACTAAAAAAGTTAGTGATTGTACTGGACCGAATGCGACAAAAGATACCTACGCGATCGTTTTGACAGTTTGAGACCAATTTGAGGTTTGAGACAAGTTAGACAATCAGCCTGCTTTCCTTATGTATGGTTTCCTTATGTTTTTCTTACGTAAACTTTTTTAATTAAAAAATAAAATTTCTTACGACTGAGATTCGACCCCATGTCCTTCAGATTAAAGGTCGAGGCACTGTCCTACTCGGCCAACACGGCTCTTTATTCACGGCAGTGCTTACAATCTCTAAATTTAAAAAAATGCTGCACTAACCATTATTAGTAGAATCGAAGGGCGGAGATAGTAGAAAGTGTGGGAATAAATAAAATACTTTAATAGGCAAGCGTGAGTCGGCACGGTCGGCGATTGGATTTTCGATAAAAATGGTGATGCTGAGTTGGATCGGACGGGGAGGGTCGAACCATACAGTAAAGCACGTAATGCTATTAAATGCGAAAGTTTGGATGGATGGATGGATGTATGTTTGTTCCTCTATAACTCGACAACCACTGAACCGATTTGGCTGAAATTTAAAACAAAGATAGATAATGATCGGGAATAGGTTTTAGGCATTTTTATCTGGGTACCACGTATGCGAAGCCGCGGGCGGATGCTAGACGCAAATAAAGAAAATATGAAATCCAAACAAAACAAAATCTTCTCACATTTATTATACACGAAGTAGAAAAAATATAAAATAAAACAGAATGATTTGCATTGCGAGGTCCTATCTGGCTTTATTTGTAAAACAAACACAATCGAACTGTGAAAATAGAATGCGGGCGCAATGATAGATCGACGCAGTGAAGGTGTTGTTCGAACTATTGATGTCCGCAATGTTACGGCACCGGTACGGCAAAACCTGATGTGAATGTTCAAAGTGTTACATGACTGTGATATTTTTTGATAGGTGCATTTTATGAGTATGAATTTTACCAAAAAGAAGCAAATGCTCCCATTTTAATTTTGAGTCTTCAGAAGGAATATTTAAATTTATAATACAACACACATGGTTCAATAAGAAAACTAGGTAAATAACTACACTGTACTACTTTTATAAAATAACTCTTATTTCAGTTGCCAATTTTCAGGTTATTTATTTGTCACTACTATTATATGGGTAGAGAGAAGCTCAGAGAGGTACAGAGGAGAAATGGTCCAAAATAGTAACAAATTGGTACCCAATGAACAAAAAGCGAAAACAAGGAAGACCGCATAAATGATGGAGTGACGACATAGTCAGGCTAGCAGGCAACACCTGGAGCAGAGACGCTAGAGACAGGAAGAAGCGGAAGGAGCTGGAGAAGGCTTTTACCGCTAATGCAGTATTCAGTATTCAGTATATTTATTCACAAAAGACATGGTACATTAGACATTAGGTAGAAATATAAGTAATTGAGCTGCATATCTCGCCCGAGTACAGGCACGTGAATATGTTAGAATTAGTAGAATTATTAGTAGAATAAGTTTAGTAAAATATCAATATACTTACCCAGTGAAGTACTTACCTAAGTTTAAATTTAAATTATATTGTGTAGAATAAGTATAGTATTTAAGTTCTTATTATGTTTTGTAAGGTCTAAATATTATTATTATTATTGTATGGGCATGTTTATATGCCTTACATGAAAAACTGCCGGTCCATCATCACTCTAGCTAGATCAAACTACCTACAATGAAAAATATATAACTAACGTCACAAGAATTGTGAAATCGTAGTTCCAGTTTAGAGAAAGACAAAGACATCGGATCACAGAACAGATAATAATACTACGTAGGTATAGAATGGACACTGTGAGTTTGAGCTGGCGAGGAGCTGACTTTGAGCACGGAACGCGACACACGCGCAGACGCGACGCGAACGAGACCGCAGTGTACATTATTCATACCGTGACAACCTTACTGTGTACACAACTGAAATTGTGTAGTGTAAATATAGGTAGTTAGGTCGCCTTTGCATAGAGATTTCGTCGAGTGTCCGGGGTGTGACGCTAGTTTATTTCGACAAATCAGCATCCTGAAATCGAATTCGGAAGTGTTCGGTTTTACGAACTTATCCGAAGTTGCGTTTGCGCTGAATCACAGTGAAATGGGGCTCGGCCTCGGTCTACTAGCCGGCTTCAAATTAAATGTGTGGACGGAATTTATGGGAACTCTTCTAGATAAAACGCGAGATGAGATAAAAGTCGAATAGCTTTCAGGAACTGAGCGCGTACAAGCTATATTTCTAGTCGAAATTCCAATAGTCTAGTAGCGTCTACGAAAAGCAGGACACCGGTTTTTATGACATGACAATCATACGGTACCATAGCACTTTCTCGTGGAGTTCTAACCTTTTTCACAGAGAAATACATATTTCGATATATTAGGTAAGAGTTGCTATCAAAATAGATGTCATCTGCAGGCTGATTATCTAACTCGTATCAAACCTCAAATTGGTCTCAAACTTTCAAAACGATCGCGTAGGTATCTTTTGTAGCATCCGGTCTTGTTGAGGTGAGAGTGACAGAGCTACTTGCGTGGTCACTGAACTGTCATATTTGACAGTTTGAGACCGGTTTTGGTCGCTATCAAGGATAGACAATCAAGGGGCGTCATGATGTCTAAATTGTTTTCGATTGGCAGTGACCTGGATAAGTTAGCCTATCTGTAGATCTTAGACCGAACAAGACCATTAGATATAACTTATTCCGCCAGCAGGGAAAATATTTTTTAATAAAATGTACGATCAGATTTTTCATCCTAAAAAAACAATGAGGGTTTTAGAGTCTACATAGAATCAAATATAGCAAAAGTTCCCCTTTTGAGTAAGCCAGTCTTGCGACCCCCTCACTTAGCCCAAGTGTTCATTTTTATTATTCAGATAATAAAAACAGCGCGACGCCTCCCACCAAAATATTTGTCCGACCCAATTATTTAGACCGAAAACATAAAACAGGATATAGGCACGCCAAAACATTTTATTTAAAATCTGAAAGCAAACATACTATGAAAAATGTGAAGCGCTCGTGGCGTAGCTTGCTTCGTTCTTGGTAGATTGTGAAAGTTAAGCGACGTTCTAAGCGGTCATAGTTTGAATGGGTGACCGCAATTGGTACGATTAGTAACGCCACGGCCTACGTGAGCGATCGGGCGTCAATTCTGGTACCGAACTTTTTATCAACCTCAACCAAAACCTCAACTAAAGCGACTGTTTCCATGACTACTAATAACAAACGACTCAGTTGTGGTGAGGTTTTAGCTAAGGTTTGAACTTTGGCAGAACAAATTTTTGAAAAGCTATTCTACTATTTCACCAAATGGCTGACATTTAAGAGATCGAACCAAAACGCAGCGGTTGTCATCTAGTAGAATTGCCCAGCTGGATTCGAACGCGAAGCGGCGCGGAAACAATAAACAGTCGATAAACGATTGTAGTGGCCTACGTCACCAAACGCAAATTGACGCCTGTCACCGCTTCGCGCCGCACCGCGCCGCGTCGCGCTTTGAATCACCACGCAGGACGCCGCCTGACGTAGGCCAGATAGAAGAGACGGGGCGCAGACATTTGTCTCTTCCGCGTCACTTTCATACAAAATGTGACGGCGCCCCGTCTCTTCTGTATGTTTTGCGGCGCGACGCTTCTATACATTTTCTATGAAAGGGACGCGGAAGAGACATAATGTCTGCAACGCGTCCTCGTCTTACGTCTTTTCTGTATGTCCCGCGCCTAAGAGCGCTTGTAAATGTCCGTTTTTTTCGCCGGACAACGGACCGTCAATAAACGAAATCCATATAAAAGGCATAAATTGTTCGCCGGACCGATATCCGGCGCGTATACATACATACATACATTCATTACGCGCCACACACCACCGCGAATCCGGGTGAAAAAGAGGGCTGAAAAAGGAGGGCTGGAGAGTAACATAGGCTACTTTTTATCCGGGTACCACGCGAGCGAAGCCGCGGGCAGCAGCTAGTACAAATATAAATACATTTTCATTAAAAATAAGCGTCCAGGATGTAAATTTCATAATAGCCTAAAATAATACACGTGGTTGTGTGTTACAAAGAAATCTGCGAAACATCGCATCCGAGCGGACCCACCCTCGTCACGCTTTATCGCGGAATGTGCCGGTACAGTCGCGGACGAAAGTTACAAACTAAATTAAATTGTACTACAAAGTTTGTAGGACATTCAAAATATAAACTCGGTTGTCATTTGAAACTATGTGACAGAATTTATAGGAAACAATTTTTTTTTTTAAACAAACAGTAGATACATAAAGACTTGATTAAAGATAAAAAGTACTTAACAATAGAACATTAAACAAGGTGTAGTTTAGTCGGATTCGAAGTTTTAGAGACTTAATAACTTGGGTGTGATCTTCAAAAAAAATTAATTGATTTTGACAAACCATCTTGCGAATGAGGAGGTAGATTTGGCTGTTTTTTTTAATTGTATTCGTAATTGTCAAAAAAATCACTGAATTTATTACCCGGGTGACTCGGGTACGAACAGCTAGTATCAAAATAATATATAATTCGATTTAATTTGGCCTCTTATTTTGTAATCAGTTACCAAACAGTTATTATAGAGCAATCTAATATCTTAATTTTGTTTGTGATCCAAATATACAAACAAGCCGTCATACTATTTGTAGGGTACTGTAGAGGCAGCTGGCGAGGCAATGAGACTGAAACTTGAATTTCATTCATCAAATCGAAGTGGAAGCCGAACCACAGATGCATCAGTTCATTGCTCTATAAAACTAAATACAGTTATAATAAGTTCGTATAATTATTCGTAAAATTCAGAGGTCAAAACATATTTAATAGACTGGGCCTTTTTGGCACCTCAGAGCAAGAACAGTATAATTTACTAACTGTGGTTTTTGTTTTTTGTATGTGCCAAATAAACCTTATTATTATAATGTGCGCAGTAGTTATTTATTTCTTTAACAAAATCCACAGCTCTTACAAAACAGTGCACAAAAACTTAAATGTATTACTGACAGGCAATAACTTTTATTATTATTTTATTTTATTTTAATTTATATATTATGTACCTAATTTAAATTTTGTGTTTTTGTAACCTATGGATCAAATGTGTCTGAAATAAATGAAATTATTATTATTATTAATAACACATTTTAATTACCAAGCAAACCGACAGTTACTACATAAGTTTTGTGTGTGACAGTACTCGTGTAGTTTGATCATAACAACGATGAATGCGGAGCACTGTCATCAAGGCCCAGCCGCTATCCCGCACCATCCCGTTATCCCGCACAATCCCGCAGCCCCGCACTATTCCCGGGAATTACAAATTCAGTTTAGTACCGAAGGAAACGACCTGACGTCTGTCAGTCCGTTGTTTGTGTATGTAGGTCAGTTTGAGCTTAATATCGGGACAATGACAAAGGGCCGAATGTTATTTTTCGGGACACGTGTGGGTACATAGATAGGGCTTTGTGAATATTTAGGGTGAAGTACAGGGCGCACACACAAGTATGAAAGATGATTTAATGGTTCAAATTGCTCTAAAACTTGGTGGTACGATAAAATCGGAAAACATCAGAAACAATCGTATAAATTACTAAAACGATTGACAAAAAGTAATTTGGAAATGCAAATTGCTCACAATTTCAACTTTATCGCAAACAAATAAATAAGTATTAATATCATTTTTATTAAAAGCACCACCGCCGACCTGCAGTTTTACAAGGTCGTCTGTCCATCTTGTCGGTGGACGTCCAAACACTGCAAATTTTTAATAACTAACCAAAACAATTTATTGTTCGTTTTTAATTTAAAACGATCTAGAAATTTGTTCACCTGACCCCGATCAAAACATTTTATCTAAATTATTGCGTCGGTTTATAATTATCAATGTCATTTTATAGACTTCAATAATAATTTATTAATGAGCTCTCAGCATAAATAATTATTTTTCCATAGTACCTGCTAATAGTACTATTAATATAATCTGCAAAATATTAAAACTAAAAGCGCAATAAATCTGATGGAGCTGAAACGGTCTTCATTAAAATTAATATGTTAAAGGAGTGTTTACTAAATTTGGCAGAAAGTCAAAGAGAGCTTTTATACAACCGTCGCCCTCGGCTTTACCCGAATCTTTGATCTTTTAATTATCTTTAACAGAAGACTATTTTGAAGGTCTTTGTAAATCGTGTGGAAGCTGAACTCTTGTGTGTTGGAAAAAAAATTAATTTGGTTATGTATTTTTACAAAGATTGCCTCCTGAATGAATATTGATTAAGGGGCCTGCGACAGGTGAATTTCCATAAAAACGGCCTAGATAAATACTGCCTTTATCCAAATAATAACATACTCGTAAAGTGATAAAAATATGCTCACATTTTAAATTATTTTGTATTACGTTCGTATGGACAATTCGCTTGTCGCCGGTCCCTTAAATTATCTAGTAAAGATGTAAAGGTCTAAGTTTTCGCGTTTTCGCGTGGTACCGGGATATAAAGTAAGTAAATCTATTTCCGGTCATTACCTACCTATTCATACATATTTTAAATTTCAGCCAAATCGGTTCAGTGGTCGTTATAGAGGAACAAACAAATCCAAACATCCAAACTTTCGCATTTATAATATTAGTGTGATTAAGTTTATTTTTTATGAAGTTCGAGGTCAAAGATCTTTTATTAGATTTAAAATCTTTCAAAGCAACAAAATATTTCAATATAAATAAAGACTCAGCTACAATCAGATCAGCTCGTTGGCGCACATTAACAATTTGAAGCGCAGAAAAGATTGACGCGAGCGAACGCGTAACAATGTTATGGAAAGCGTTACATGAACGCACGTTGTACTTGAGAAGGCACCGAACTCCGAACACTCCGAATTGAACAGAATAGTTCGAAAAGTTTTGATATGTTTTTGAGACTTCCCTTGCCGTAAAACAATGAAACCTAATAATTTTGTAGTTTGTTACCATACTGTCTCACTTTAATTTAACATGAAACCTACATTTCTAATTGTAGATAATAGACAGAAATAACAGGGTTCCATAACAGCAAAGGTTACTGCGTTTCCTATTCCAAATTGCAAATATTTTGCAACCTATTTTCAATTAGCGGGCGGAACAACGGTACCAGGATAACATGACGTCCGTGGCGGTTATAATCGACAAGTAGGTACTGAAAAGGCTACTGAAATAGCTATTTAACTTGTAACCATCTCTTTCTGTAAATATTGAAGTAGAATAAAAAAAGCTTTAGTAAATTAGTTAAACGCAAAAATCTGGGTAAGGAGTATTTTGAAATTTTACTCAAATCAAATAGATCAAAAGAATCTTTTGGCACTAAGGAAAAAGATACATTTTAATAATAATGAATCCATCCACTTTTATTTCTTAACGATAAATTGGATGATATTTTTAAAGTAAATTATATTTATTTTACTAATCTTTTTTAATGAAAATGTAAAGTTTTTATAATTTTGGTACCTTTCGGAGTGAAATTCGGAGTATCACCACATCTCGTCAAACTCATAGGATATGCTTCATGTGACGACGGTCTGACAGGCTCTGTGATACGGAATATTTTAGCACGAGCCCTACTGACTACACCGTACACTGTGACGCCATTATAACAGCTACCATAGAAGTAACTCATATGCCAAGGGAAAGTAAAAAAGAAAATATAAACAGATTTTCGAAGAAACAAATTTTTATATTTACCTTTTCATGTTTTGGCTTTGATAATATAAAGAGTATTTTTTTCTCAAACATGCTACGATTTACGATCATAATCATCATAATCATCATCATCCTGTAGTAGTCTATTGTTGAACGTTACATCGTTGCACACTGTCACCAAAATACTATCATTGACATTAACTGTAATTTTTGAATATGACTGAAGAGTAAGAACGTCTCAAACAGATAAGTTGATCTCAAATATTTAAGTAGTGCTCAGTATTCGGGCATTTGTCTCGTGGTCTTCACTATGAGCTGTCAACAAAGGTACCTACTGAATGTGGTGGCACTATACTAGAATTTCATAGATAGTAGAATTGTATAAAGTCTGTTTTGAATCTCACGGTACTCGAATCGACTTTGTTTGATAGAGTGTAAAAGTTGTAAGGTTTTGTGGATCATTTTATTAAGGCTTTCGGGCGTTCCGGCCTTTAATAGCCTCTTAAAGGGTGTCTTTCTTTATGGGGTACAAAGGGGCGGTGGATAATCTTTTAAACTCTTGTAGGCACTTGTTCGCGCGATTTAACGGACGATATCCTCTCTCCCCTTTGCGGTGTTTGTGGAATCCGCCACTCGTCTTTCCTTAGAAGCGTGTTAAAGCTAGATTCTAGTTCTGATAAGTAAAATGATTTTGAATACAGTCGGCATCAAATAATTTTTTTTTTTCAATTACAGAATGAAAACAGAAGCGCTTTTTCTTCTGGATAAGTTTTTCAATTTTAGAAAATTTATACCAATTGCAATAAAATTGAGAAAATTGTGATAAACTGTGATAAGTTCGTATAAGTATAGTTATTACCTTCCGGTTTTTATTAATTTACAGCCTGGCTATAAGCGGTGACAATCGAAACAAATAACTACTCAGTTGTTAATGAAATGAAAATTTTCTTTTTTACTAATTTTTCTCTATTTGCACCCGAGCATAGCTCGGTCGCCCAGATATTAAATCATCTAATAAAAGATGTAAAGGCCTAAGTTATAAATAAATAAATAATAAATAAATAAATAATGCTGGACATTTCACACAGCATCATGTAGTCCCAAGCTAAGCAGAGCTTGTGTTATGGCAACCACATGACTGATATACTACTTATATACATTTTTTTTTGTAAATACATACATAATATACATAGAAAACACCCAGACCCGAGACAAATATTTGCAGATCATACAAACATTTGTCCCGCGGCGGGGATCGAACCCGCAACCTCTTGCGTCACAGGCGGGCCTTCACCCACTGCGCCACAGAGGTCGTCAGTTTTTATCTAGGTTCTACCAAAGGATAGACAGCGGCAGGTTCCAAATGTTTTCTCAAACCCTTCAGTCAATTATCCAACAACTCGCAAAGTGGAATCATTTAGTGAAGTTATAATTGCTCGGTAATTGGCGAATATTCGAAGCTGTTGAGCTATTTTTGTAGCTCTCAGTTATGAACGAAATTGTTTGAATATTTGAGCTTGATAGAAGAGATATTTTGACTCAAAGATTATGGATAAATCAAAAAGATAATGTGATTGCTGAATGATGAATTCTGCGTATTTGATTTTAGTTCTCTGTAATTTACGTTATCTCAGTTCTGTTTAAACGAAATCTTTCTTGTAAAATATTTAAAGAACTACTTACTTGTAACTAAGCCAGCCACTGCCGCAGTAGAGAAGCATTCAATATTTTTTTCAGAATTTATGTAATCCAAGCTTGGACGAACTAGATGTCATGACATCTATTTCTTCAAAGAATCCAAGCCTTGGAGTGGTAAAATATAATTGCATGGCCGGGATTCGAACCCTCGACCTTGAAATCGAAACTCGCAGTACCTACTATCTCACTCAGCAAACACGGCTCTATAAACTTTTAATTATATTTCATCACTTTTTATAAAATGCAAAATAACTTTCATAATTATTTACAAAATTGACACTCCTTTTTCGTCGCTTCAAAAAAGTCTGATAACTTTACGCGACACCGAATGCCAAAACAACAGCCAGGGCGAGGATCCCAAAAAGTTTGTACTATTTCCAACATAACTCATCTCAATAGTCCCTGTACAATGTAACAGTGAGGAGGGTCCCGCAGCTAGGGTTCTGTAAGTTTGTCCGACATGTCAACTATTTGTCACACGCGCTAAACTTACAAGTTTTGAATATTTACGTTGTTTTGGTTTAATATTGACGTGATTATTTAAGGCTAAAGCAGACATGCTGCTTTTAGAATCGGTGATCGGCGATTTTGCGACTACGTTGTTTTTTTTTTCACACTTATAGACAAGCATACGGCCCACCTGAGGGTAAGCAGTTACCGTAGCCTATGGACGCCTGCTTAAACTATACCTACGTGGCAAGAAAAACAAAACCATATATCGCACCTCACAAGTAATATAGTTGCAACTCAAAAACAATGATTTTGAGATATCGCGTTTTGAAGTTTTAAAAAATCGTACCGTCTAAAATATTGACAGTAATGTCTTAACTTAAATGCAAATATATAGGTATATCGCTTGGCTATGAATATTTCTTATTCTAGTAAGTTTATAGTAAATAGCTTTCTTAAAATGAATATTATTTTAATAACACTCAGAGTTACAACTGTATTGCTTATCTATTCAGGTACTTTTTTGAAATATAACTATATTGCCTGTTTTAAAAACTAACTTTTGTGCGTTTCGACGGTTATAATTAACGTTTTAATGTACATTTTCCTAGTGTTTCAGAAGTTATAGTGCGTTTTATGAAGGTAACTTGTATTTCTCGTAAATTAAATTCAAAAAATGTTATAACAAAATAGGTACTATATTTAAAAATCAACAGTAGCTAAACAAAAAATAAGAAACCGAAGAGAAATAGTAAGTACTTTACCACAGTTTAGGTACCTAATTATCAAAAATGTAGAAGAGCAAAATACAACTACTAAACTAGCATCATCATCTCTGGCGTTGGACGTCCACTGTCGGACATAGACCTCCTTCAAAGATTTCCATGTGTTGTAGTTGGAGGCGGCCTGCTTCTACTACTACCTGCAGTTCTGCAGATCTGCAGTTTTTACAAGGTCGTATGTATATTGTCGGTGGACGTCCAACGCTGCGCTTGCCGGTCCGTGGCCTCCTCCTGAGAACTTTTTGGCTCCATCAGCCATCTGTTTCGCGTGCTATATGGCCTGCCAATTGCCGCTTCAACGTGCCAATCCATTTGGCTGTAACCCGAGTTCTACGTATCTCCTCATTTCTGATTCAATTCCGCAGTGAAACCCCAAGCACAGCCCTCTATTGCTCTTTGAGCTACTCTGAGGCCAATAGTGAAGAACCACGTATTGATTGAAGACTTTTGTCTTAATGAATTGACGTATTTTGGATGAAAAGCTGAGTGGCGTTTTTAAACAAACACTTCAAAACTTCGATGTACCGATAGTCAATTCGGCATCGCTGGAGAGACTCGAGCTCCTCCCATGTTTCAATTGAATCGAAGGCTTTCTCATAGTCCACAAACGCGAAACAAAGCGTCAAGTTATATTCTTCGGTCTTCTGTATGACTTGCCGCAGCGTGTGTGTGTTTGGGAGGCTGAAAGTCATCCTGCAAACCTGCGATCGAGACAATTCGTGATAATTCTTGAAAACAGCTTATTAACAATGTTTATTAGCTGTTCTTGCTGTTGAGCCATGTTTATTAAACATGGTTCAACAGCAAGAACAGCAACACCACGCTCTTGTTCCATGCTTCTGCCGTAATACCTTCGAGCAAGACGAGCTTTTGAAGGACTTTAATTACCGATGATACACCCGCTTTCAAAAGCTCTTGAAGTTATTCCATCTTCGCCCGGCGCCTTGTTGAGAACAACAGTTCTTAAGCTGCTTCAGGGCCACCCTGATCTTGTACGGGTATCAAATTGATACCCGTTTTGAAAGCGGGTGTATCACCTAGGATATCCTCGGTGCAGTTTAGTGTCGGGCCAGTTTGGCTCTCGGGTCTTCTTTAGCCGCACTGCAAACAGGTTTAGTGACTGAATCGTAGACCTGTTCTTAGAAACTTTCGACTTCCCATAACACTTCTGCTTTACTTGACGCTACACTGCCATCTTCTCATCTCCTCAGCTTCTACTATATAATTTCTATTTAATTTAAATACTTACCTAATTTCTTGGCGAATTATTGGAAAAAGGCCAGGTCAAGAGTACCATAAACCGACGAGCTTGCATGAAGAATGTGATGAGAGTAAATGAAGCCAAAGAAGTGTGTCAGGATCATAGTAAGTGGAGATCTGTGGTCTCTGCCTACCCTTATGATGGGAAACAGGCGTGAGTTTATGTATGTATGTACCTAATTTATTTTGAAAAAAAAAAACAATTAGCTGTCACTGTTTTATTGCATCGGTAATGTATGCTGAATTTCAACTCAATCGGACACAAGAAAATGACAGACAGACACTGAAACAGGTGAAGCTAAATAAAAACTTGTAAAAATATACACAGGCAATAGAGTTACATTTAGAAGTAAGCAATACCTCGAAGAATTTATGCGATAATCTTAACAGGTCATATAGTGTTAACTCAAACAAAATTGCGGTAATATAGTTGTAAGTTGAAATGTTTTTCGTAAAAGTCTATTTAAAGGAAATTACTAACAAGCAATACAGTTACAACTCTTAATGTGAACTTCATGGCTTATTTTTATTGACAGGCAATACAGTTACAACTAGATAATACAACTATATTGATTACTTTTAAACTATGTTTTTGTATCCAAGCTAACACTCCAATGTTTTATTTTGAGATGTGACAGGCAAAACACGTCTGGCACGAGTGGTGACTTATTCAACAGGGATTCAACTTTAGATGTAACTATGCTACTTGACAAATTAATGAACGAGATGGATAGTCAATAAAGAGTTTTAGTGCTACCATTTAGCGATAAAAAGAGGTAGAAATGTAAGGGTCTCACCAGTCGATAGAGAAAAAAAAATTGTATTTAATGGCATACTTAGCTCAATATTGCAAAATTTTGAGTTGCAACTATATTACTTGTGAGGTGCGATATGTATGTAAAGCAATTATTGTTCAGCACGAGTACGTCAATTATTCATTAAGTAGGTCTCAGACATGATTGCCTATTCTGCTTTCATTAATTTGAATCTGCTTTGTTTTATTATTTTAGGTTAATACGATTAGCTCAATGTGTTATTTTGAAACATAATTGCTACGCTTTGTTATTATTTGTTAAAAAAAATATCATAGCAATAGAAGATAAAGTACACAAAAAACACTCGTAGAAAATATGTATATTTGAAGTTGTTTTTTTTTTCAGAATATGGGTTTTGAAAGAATGAGAAAGTTGAATTGTTTCGCAGGTTCAACGGGTACTTTTGTAAACCAAGAAAAATAATTTTCAAAATCGATCCACAACTTGACGGATATATCGGTGAACATACATAAAAAAAACATCCATACAGTCGAACATAGAATCTCCTCTTTTTTTTGACGTCGGTTAAAAATTATAATTTTCATAGTAACTTCCAAGATCAAGGCAACAATAGGCGGAAGCGCCTCAAGAACGTTTGGAAATCGAATAAAGAAATCCCGAAATGAAACCCGACTCCGACAAATTCCGACCGAAATTGAAAATAATTTCCACGCGCCTTAGAATTTACAAATTAACCCTTTCCAAGATCACGGCGGGATAATGATATCTGTCATAATAGACCTATTAACATAATAACGGGCCCGCAACGATAATAAACCTTATCTCAACGGGGGAAAGTTGAAATTCGTGACGCAATAAGAACAATGCAGAGTGAGCTCTTATTGAAGTAAATTACAACCGTTTTCTACATTTCGGTAGTGCCATGTTCCGTTGTCTTGTACTTTATTGTGCGAAATTAAAATAGATATTCTAGTGGCTTTTGCAGCTGTATTAATTAACTGTATAATTTCACGTGGCTTTACTTAGAAAACCGAATCTTGTACAAACAAAAAACCTTTGAGCTTGTAGGTTCGTATGAGCAAGTGGCCAACTCTGGTGACGGAGTTTTTAGGCCGCCTAAAGGCCTCCGTCATGGCTTAACGACTTAAAAGCCGGGACCGACACAGTATAACGTGCCCTCCGAAGCACGGAAGGCCTCAGCTCGTAATACCACTTGGTCACCTATCCAAATTGTGACCGCGCACAACGCTGCTTAACTTCAATGATCAATCAAGAACGTCTAAGCAAGCTAAGCCACGAGCGCTTCGAGCGGCGAGCGTGTAAAAAGAATGTAATGAGAGTGAATTAAATTAAAATTAAATTCAAAATCACAGTAATTTTTAAGTTATTGTTTTAGATAACATAATATTATAATTCTTTTGCATGCTAGTTAATTGATGTTGATTTGTTTAAATAATGCATGTAATTTGTACCTATAATTGAGGTGTCACTTAGCTATTTTTATGTGCACTTAACTCTAATAGAATGTATCTTGATAGATATTCATTATTTTATTCATTTTTCATTTCATATATTTAGCCATAAATTTACATAGCATAACATTGGCAAGTCAATTTACATAGGTTCATATTTTTTCAAAATTTCATTTAGGTACACAATTAACAAAATATACATTTTAGGAATCCGAATACAAATCAGAAAATGAACAGCTCATATATTCATCGATATGGTAAAATGGATGAGATTCAAAGAAACATTTTAATACTTGTTTGAATTTACTTAGGGGAAGACTAGTAATTTGTAACGGCAATTTTAATGAAACGAAAGAGGTGTCTGAATTGTAGCAAGAGGAAATCCATGCCTCTCTAAGGAAAAGAGGCGTGACTTTGTGTATGTATGTACATTGTACAACAAACATAATGTGCGATCCTACGTGAAGAAATTCCAGCGTAATGTCAAGTGAAAGTTAAATTACGCCAATTTTCAATCAGTCACTCGGTTAATCACCCGAGTTTATTTAGAGGAAGAAGATTTAGATTAATTCCTTCTAAACTTCGTTTTCCTCTGGGACTTTTAAAACTCTCTCTGCCTTATTATAATTCTGAACTAGTGAACGCTCGCGGCTTTGCCCGCGTGGACTACTATTGGTTTATCCCACGGGAACCATACATTTTTCCGGGATAAAAAGTAGCTTATGTGTTATTCCAGAACCTAAACTATCTACTTTCCAAATTTTATCAAAATCGGTTTAGTAGTTATAGGGATACGTGGTAACAAACATTCACACACATACACACACGGACCTTTGCCTTTATAATATTAGTAGGATAAATAATCTTATTTTTATCTTATCTATACGTAATCCTAAGCCAAGAAGTTTTGTTAAAACGTTCGATAGATCATTGAAGTTTGGGTACGTTCTGAGCAGTTATAACTTGGATGGGTGACCGCTAGCTTTATTTTTAGTGATCCATCCTCTTAAGTCTATAACTAGTAATATATACAAACACTAGCTGTTGCCCGCGGCTTTGCTCGCGTGGTACCCGGATAAAAAGTAGCTTATAAGAATTTTCTAATATGTTGGTACCTACCTACCTTATGTCACAGAATGTGACCTTAGTTTAAGCCCTTTCTCGTATTGTATTTTTTTCTTTTATCTATCATTTGTGTGTGTGCTAAATAAATGTTTCTATGTCTATGTCTATGTCTTATGTTACTCTCCAGCCCTCCAGCTATCTCCACACAAAAAATCACGTCAATCCGTCGCTCTGTTTTGACGTGAAAGCAGGACAAATAAACAAATAAACACACTTTCACATTAATGTACGGATGTTATACATATATAATAGTGTCAATGAATTCTGTGGCAGTGCCGCGATTAACTACCCCATTAGTATAACTCATTAATTAAGCTCAAACGAGTCCCGTTAACTGTACAATTCATTAAATGAGCCATTAACTATTCCGGGCGATAAAACGTGTTAACACCAACCATTTATGCCACAGAGTATGAATGTACTTATGCAACGTATAGGTACTTATGTGCAGGTACTTGTGCGCTAATGAGCCGACCGCAATGAAATTGTTTGAATTAAAATGTAGGCGATATCTAGGACGAAGTAATTACGAGTTATGTATGGTCAGTATGATTTCAATGTTAAAATGAAAACCTGGTTCTACTTAGATATAAACGATCGGTGGTAATAGGCCTCTATTAATAAACTGCGCTCAACTTCTGTCAAAGTTGCACCACGGATTTAGCTATTGCCATCCTTTTTTGTTAGACAGAGGATGGCAATATGTAGTTAAATCCGTGGTGCAACTTAGACACAAGATGAGCGGAGTTTATTATATAGAGGCCATAAAGTTTTATTCCAAGAATAAGCAAAATGTCTACTAATGAACTAGCAATAACCTAAACCTAGCTTAACCTCGGCGTAACTATTAAAACACAACTGTCATAGATGTTTTTTTTTTCAATTAAAAACACGACGTTGACTGCTTGGGACATAACGGTGGAATAGTTATTCCGATGTAAATACACCTTATCAAAATTATAGGACTAGTAAAAAAACTTATTCAAATGTGATGTCACATCAGGAAAATACATTATGAAGATTATCAAATTAAAAGTGCAAAAAGTCATTGTTGCTAGGATTCGACCCCGCGACCTTTGCATCAAGAATGCAGGTGACCATTCTCCCTCTGCGCCACTTAAAATAATGAAAGTGCTTTACACCTGAAATATCGCCGTTGTAACGAAGCGTTCCGGGGATTAC
Organism: Camptogramma bilineatum; assembly: GCA_958496255.1. Lineage (NCBI taxonomy): Eukaryota > Metazoa > Arthropoda > Insecta > Lepidoptera > Geometridae > Camptogramma > Camptogramma bilineatum. Next base: position 10,301,627 of record OY292475.1, read on the forward strand.
GGCGTTATTTAACGGATTAGGAGCGCCGCGACAAAATCAACGCGAAGTCGGTAAGGTATGGTTCGAGTGCACGCGATTTTTCTTGCTTGTGAAAACCATAGAAAAGTGGAAATATGTGGTCTCTACCTACCCCTATGGGTAAGAGGATGTGTATTGATAAAAAAAAGCATAAGAAATAATGGACATCATTTAAAGAGCCTTTCGTAGATGTGCTACGAATGACTGCTACAGCTACGGTGCTACGCAGGATAATGTGCTACGAATGACAGTCAAGGTAATAATTCATTTAGTCATAATCATACAAAAGCGTGTTGGCTTTGTAAAGTTAATATTGACTTTTGATCCTTGATTTAGTGTTGATTGAGGTTGGTGGGTTGAGGGTTTGAATCCTGGCAGTTCCTCATTTTGCCAAGCGGTAGTGCCTAAGAAAAGAAAGGGAAATACTTAAATGGATAATATTTTTTTATTTATTTATTAATATTTGATTGATTCAGGCGTGACTTTGCGGAAGTCCATATTCAGATTTTTTTGAAAATTTCAATATATCTAGTGGTTAGGTGGCTTTAGCGTAAAAATTTTGACGAATCTTTTTTGGTACAGGTTTGCGGAGGCCTACAAATAAATATTAATCTTATTAATATTTATTTAAATAAATATTAATCTTATTAATATTTATTTAAATAAATATTAATCTTATTAATATTTATTTAAATAAATATTAATCTTATTAATATTTATTTGTAGGCCTTTTTCAAAGGTTTGTAGGTGGATTTTATTAATTCATGTGTCATTTCTGTCATTTTATCAATTCATCAGATCGCTTACACTGTGACCTAATTCGGTCGAATTAAATTAATTGCTAAGCAAAACGTCGCTAACTCGCGCTTAGAAGCTCTAAGCCTTCGTTGAATAACTCCTCTTAATGATTGCTCCTAAACTAAACAGTTTAATGGCCATACTCAGAGTCACCACTTTAATTTTAAGATAAAAAAAGACATTACGACTTATCCCGAAGATTTCTCAGATCAAAAAGAAAAATGCTAGACATTTCACACAGCATCATCTAGCCCCAAAGTAAGCTGAGCTTGTGTTATGGGAGCTACATTACCTTTAGTACTATTCTGTGCCTTTAGTCACCCAGCTGAGAGGATGGTGTAGGTGTTGGGCAAACATACCTACTCAATCTAAACATTGTCCCAGGCACTACAGTGTTTATAATAATCTAGTAAAAGATAGTTAATTGATTCAAGCGTGACTTTGCGGAAGTCCATATTCAGATTTTTTTTTTTTTTTAATAATATTTGAAATTTTGAAATTTTCAAAAAAATCTAGTAAAAGATGTAAAAAACCTAAGTTTTTCTTTAGTCACCTAGTCACTTTTCTGTATTCTCTGTGGTTTTCTTGCTAAATAAATATAAAAATTGAATTTTTTCTCCTTCGATGATATTATATTTTTTTAAATCCTTTTAAATTAACATTTCTGATAACGTAAAGCACGATAAAAGTTTTGAACTGTGCCGAAATATCAGGAGACTCAAATATCTAAAAATCATGGTAAGTAAATATCCCGTTTATAGTGTTTACAATGTAAAGCACGATTGAAATCATCACTATGGTACACAAAAATTCAACAAATAAATATCACCAAAAACACTTCTCACATTCCTAAACCATTTGTGGTTGATTGTACTCGACCCGTGACCCGGAACATCCAGAACAAAATAATTAGCAGATTATGCAAATACCCATTCCCAGTGGCAATTAGAATCACACTCCCAGCGAGCCGTCGGCTTAATGGCCAGGAAGCGCTCTTGGCGTGGCTTGCTGAGACGTTCTTCATAAAATCACTGAGCGATGTTTCGATCGGTCACAATTTGTAGGCCAAGTCACGTATTTTGACTAAGGTGTAGAGTTCGTGAAGTTAGGGTAGTGTAGTGTGTAGAGTTAGAAGCACGCTCATCAGCATGCTGATTCAGGCTTCCGACTTTGCATCCGATTCGATGATTTCAGTCGGAAAGTTTAAGTTTTTTCAGAAAAGAAACGTCGCTTTTCGAGTACATTCCGAGAAGGTCTGAATCAGGGGGCTGGTAACTTTGTGACAGTCTTGTCTTGGCAACATTATAAATGAAAATGTTTTTGATAGGATTTGTATTATTGTATTGTAGCATTAACAGCTAAGTGTTTTCGTTCTTCGGGGGCACCTTTGTTAAAACAATAAAACCAAAAAACTCCGTCACCAACATTAGCCACAACCTCATATAAGAACTTACATAATGTTAGTTAACTAAGATTGTAGGCCTAGGGTACGGCTGCCGAACATTTAAAGTTGGATTACAATTATGTAATCCAACTTTAAATGTTCGTACGTTCATATGTTACATAACTGTTGGACAAATTTTACCTATAGTCGGATTGCTAATTATACGAACTAAAAATATATAAAAAATGACATTTTGACCGTCAATTTTAGTGCGTATAATTAAAAATACGACTATAGGTGTGTCCAAAATGCCTCGTGGTCCTTTGGTTTTTAGAGAATAACTGACCCACTAAAGAGAGCCTAATCAATAAGGATGATAAGATGGGCTGCAGGTGATGATGATGAGTTAATTGTATACGTATCACACATGTCGCCTACGTCACGGGTAGATGAACACAAATAGAACATGAAAGCGGGCAAGTGTGGTAGACCTCATCATGAACTATGAGTACTCATTAACAGCGAGGAGGCGAAGTGATTTCGGAGGCTTTTTGCATAAGTTATAACTATTTATAAAACGCTTCATTTATAATTATGGTATCATGCCAGTTATTCGAGTTTGAGAGCCGTGTCAAGTACCATTGACCTAGTATGTTTTATTGACTTTTGATACGAAAGTTTTGGGTTCAAAAATTTATGGTTTATACGGAAAATTTACATGCACATAAAAACTTTCTGATGAGGGAAAACATCTTGATGAAAATCGAGTCAGTTCTGTATTTTCTGGGAAAGCTTACTCAATACCTTCAATATTCCAGGTACAGCGTACCATCGAGTGCAGGTATAGTTCACGTCATGTTAAAAGAACGCTGGAAGAAAGTGGAGGGGTGTGTTTTGTCTCATGTTCGTGAATAGGTAACCCATGCGCAAACATGAGACAAAACATACCCTCTCCACTTTCTTCCAGCGTTTTTTTTTACGTGACCCGAGTTATACACGTACAATTGCCTCATTACGCTTTACAAATTATCTAGTAAAGATACGAGTACAATGGCCTAAGTACGCCTCCGTGGAGGCCTTTGTATCACTACTTAGGCCATTGTATCTTTTTACTAAATATATTATCAGACAGATTACTTAAAAAATAAAATATTGTTTTTTTTCCCAAGTTTTCTTTGCTGTCCTGATTTTGCCAAACTAAAAATACGTCCATTTCTTTCTGTACTTGATTGAGTATATTAGCGAGCTCTTAGTGATCAAAGGCCGCCATCTATCAACGGATTACGTAGATACGTTGTTTTTATACAGCCTTTTATGTACTCGTATAAGGAAAACAATGAAAGTGGTACATAAAACATTTGTTTTATCTCTAATATCGTAAATAGGAAATATTTGTTACTGATATAGAAAAATATAAGTAAAATTGGATCTGGACTACAATCCCGTGCAATGATTTGTAATCAATTTAAGTATATGCTAGTTATAAATGGACATTTCACACAGCATCATGTAGCCCCGAGCTAAGCAGAGCTTGTATGGGAACCACATGACTGATAATTTCGAATGATACATAGAAAACACCCAAACCCGAGACAAATATTTTGTCGTGCGGTGGGGATCGAACCCGCAACCTGTCACAGGCGGGCCGTCACCCACTGCGCTACAGAGGTTATTCAAAATTAAGTACCTAAATAAGTGTTCAAATTTAAATCTACCATGTTCATTGAGTCCGTTCAAACTAGCTCGAATAAAAAATTAGTAGGTGTTTTGGAGTCTACAAAGGAATACTTCATAGTGGGATCTATGGGCTGTGAATGATGATGATAGTTAAGAACTCTCTATCACTTTATAAAGTTCTGTTTGAAATTTTCAAATAAAAAACAGAACCCTCAGTTGTTTGCGTTGAAGGCAAAACATCTAACAGACAAGGCTAACTCTAAATCGCTCGCACAGACTTGTTTGGAGAGTGTGTTTGTCTTCGCGCATGCTGCGGGTACTTAGAATACATTCCAGATCTAAAGGGATGAAGGTGGTGCATTTTTGTATGAATAATCGTATTCTCTGAGTTAACAAAGATAGGTAGGTAGGTACTAAAATGTTCAATAAAACATTTCTGAATAATAATGCACAGAAATAAAATATTTAATTGAAACTTAATAAAAATTAAATAAAACTAATATTTTTCTCCACACAAGCCGTTGTCCCCGGTGGCCGTATCTGCTTACCGGGGACAACGGGAATGAATCTAAATAACGTTTCGTTGTCCCCGGGCACATGACTACCGGGGACAACGGGAATACATCGAATTACATACAATAAACTGCTGATCATGTTTAACTTAAATCACTTATTGAAACTTAATTTAATGAAACCTTACATCTGTGACAACCATTTCAATAAGATGAAATGAAATTCAATAAATATAATGAAAGGAATAACCGTTGAATATTCACGTACCAATTTACAGCTTATTACATTTTCGAAAAAATCGAATAAGCTAAATCTACACTCGATTTTCAGTTCAAATGAATCGATTGAAACAATTCAGTCGATGTCAATTGGCGCAAGTACAAGAGGCCATTTGAAGAGTCCTTCGACAGTCAGAAAGGAGATTCGCCATTAGCGAGATCGCGACGCATTACCGCACAATACGGCCACTCATCGCACACACGTCTGTTAGGGCTGCCACGCACCCGATAAATATTAATATAATAAAAATATTCGTCAAGCACTCGAAGTGTTACCTTCTTGCTGGCGTCTTATTGAATTGAAAGTCTTAGCTCAGTTGGCTCTGCCTTCTGCACGTGGGTTCGATTCCCACCCAGGACAAACATTTGTATGAAGAACATTGATGTTCGTTCTGTGTATGGGTGTTATAAAATGTCATAAATATGTATTTAAAAAAGTATATTAAAAAAGTATTCTATCAGTTATCTGGTTCGCATAGTACCTACAAGCTTTGCTTAGTTTGGGGCGCTGTTTTTGGCGCTATGTCCAGAATTTTTTTTATTTATTCTTGATTGGAATCAACTTATTCTACGGCCTACAGCAACGTAATTTAAAAACTACCATACATTTCATAACAAGGTTAGTGCACGTTCGGAACTCGGTAACCTGCGACGCAAATTCGATGTCTGGCTGCGCCGATGTTCGGGCTCACGTTGCAAATGCCTGTAATGTGTTTATGAATGTAACATTTCACGTGACAGGTTGCAAACTCATCGCCGTGTATTGGAATACTAATGTGAAGAAATCCTTTACGGTGTTTTATGTTAAACTGTCGGAGATATTTGCGAAACGAGCATTTAAATAGAACCTTGAACTTTAAATAGGGATTTTAAACATAATACATAGTTTAGACTACATTACGGTATTCAGTATTGGTCGCGAAGGAACAGGAGTAGAATAACTTAACTTTTAAGGTCATCGCTCACTGCGCAGTATCATAAGCGGGCCGAGCCATGACCGAGCCCGTCACGAAAATAGCACCTTACACAGTAAGACCGTATCATACTAGGACCGTCGCATAACCGTTTTGCGAAGCGTAATCCCGAGCCTATACCACAGTAATAGACATTTTGTTGGTTTTATGCTAAACACACAATTATTCTGAAAGCCCATTTTAAAACTTATCACTCAATTTTTTTGTAAAATACTATCGTAAATATAGAGCGTTTACAAGCTAAACCACACTAAAATACATATTACACACATTTTGTCGGGTTTACTAGCAAAGTGCAATATTTCATCATATTTTGTGTAACTTTAAATGGGAGTTTTATCTACAAGGTTTAAAAAAACAGACTTTTAAGAAACCTTTTTAAAAACCCAATTATAATCCATAGTGATGGCATAATAATTATTGCGATCATGATGATGATGATGAAAAGTAGCTTATATCCTTCCTCAAAGCTCCTGAGATTAGCGTGTTCAAACAAATTAACAAATAAACTTTTCCGCTTTATTACTGGTTGGTTGGTATAGATTAAGTGTACTTTCACTCTACATTCAAGGTTTTATGAATAACTGGATATTTTTTTAATTTGTAAGCTTATCTTTTTTCTCGAAATCGTGTTTTTGCTGTTACTACACTTTGATTTCGGAGGGCAGTATGGGATTTTGACGTTTGATAAATGTCACATAACGTGCGGAACGCATTCAGTGATGCTAGATGGGGGGTTTTCAATTCAAATTTGGGGTATTTACCGACTCAGAAGGAAATCCTTTGGGAGAATTTTCGTAGGTAAAAATTATAAATTATATACCTACTTGATATTTAGGGGTGATATTTGATAGGTTTAGAATGTGTACATGTATATGTGTATAAATGGGGGTACTTGAAAGACTTTGTGAAGTGAGAAAAATAACTGAATTATTATCTAACCAATATTGGAGCGTTTCCTCTTGCTCCTACTCGATTCTCCTACTGCTCCTGCACGAGGACCAATATATCCTTATAAGTATATCCTCGTGCTCCTACTAATGGACAGTCAAGGTACAATACCCCAAAATAAAACTATCAAATAGGGGCACAGCCGCGAAGCCGTATTTTGATAAACTTCAAAACAAGATAACATCTTCATCATCAACAAAAAATAAAATCGTTATTCTTATAAATAAATACTTATGCTATGATCAAGATCTACATTTAAAGTGACAGCTGTCACCAAATGTACCAATATAATGTATAAAGTAGAATGCTGACTGACATTTAATGTACAAAGGATTTTGAACCTTATCACGACTAGACAACGATCTATTATCATTTAATCTTGGTTATAAGGATTGTTGGTCTTGTTGAGATGCTTTCTTGGTAGCTTTGTCTCTTTCACACTCATTGTTGGATTAGTAGTGTGCCCATGTCATTTAAATTTCAGGATATTTTTACCTTATCGCGCTCAACAAAATCAGCGCTTGATTTCGATCCATGGTTTCGATCCTTGAATTCGATCCTTGATTTTGATCCTTGATTTTGATTTCGATTTTGATTTCGATTTTGATTTCGATCCTTGATTTCGATCCTTGGTTTTGATCTTGGATTTCGATCCTGGATTTCGATCCTGGATTTCGATCCTGGATTTCGATCCTTGATTCTTGAATTTTGAACCTTGAATCTGAAATCTTGAACCTTGAATCTTTGAAGTGACAGCTGTCAAACTTCAAATGGCCATATCTCGGGAACTACTCGTCCCAGACTCCCCGTTCTCAGTTCAAATGAAAGCTATGACCAAGATCTTCATTTGAAGTGACAGCTGTCAAACTTCAAACCGCCATATCTCGGAAACTACTCGTCCTAGACTCCCCGTTCCCAGTTCAAATGAAAGCTATGACCAAGATCTTCATTTGAAGTGACAGCTGTCAAACTTCAAACGGCCATATCTTGGAAACTACTCGTCCTAGACTCCCCGTTCAAAGTTCAAATGAAAGCTATGACCAAGATCTTCATTTGAAGTGACAGCTGTCAAACTTCAAACGGCCATATCGTGGAAACTACTCGTCCTAGACTCCTCATTCTCAGTTCAAATGAAAGCTATGACCAAGATCTACATTTGAAGTGACAGCTGTCAAACTTCAAACTGCCATATCTTGGAAACTACTCATCCTAGACTCCTCATTCTCAGTTCAAATGAAAGCTATGACCAAGATCTACATTTCAGATGACAGATGTCATTTTGACAGCTGTTATTGAAAATGTAGATCTTGGTCATAGCTTTCATTTGAGCTAAAAAGGAAGAGTCTAGGATGAGTAGGTTTCGAGATATGGCTGATTGAAGTTTGACAGCTGTTACTTTAAATGAAGATCTCTTCAATAGCTTTCGTTTGAACTGAGAACGGGGAGTCTAGGACGAATAGTTTCCGAGATATGGTGCTTTGAAGTTTGACAGCTGTCACTTCAAATGAAGATCTTGGTCATAGCTTTCATTTGAACTAAGAACGGAGAGTCTAGGACGAGTAGTTTCCGAGATATGGCCTTTTAAAGTTTGACAGCTGTCACTTTGAATGTAGATCTTGGTCATAGCTTTCATTTGAACTGAGAATGAGGAGTCTAGGACGAGTAGTTTCCGAGATGTGGCCGTTTAATGTTTGACAGCTGTCACTTTAAATGTAGATCTCTTCAATAGCTTTCACTTGAAGAGAACGGAGAGTCTGGGATAAGTGGTTTACGAGATATGGCCCATCTGTCATTTTATTATACACCTAATCTGTCTTTTTGACGTAATCTGTCATTTTGACATAATCTCTCATTTTGACATGATCTGTCATTTTGACATAATCACGGGCAGACTGCCCGCAACCACGGCTATTGTAACAGCCAAATCGTCGCGTCGTGATAAATAAGGTAAATTACGCGATAAAATCCCGTGTACATAAATCAACATCCAGTACCAACAATACGAACCAACTCGGTGGTGCAGTGTGCGAAGGTCCAGCTAAAACACAGAAAGTTGCGGGTTCGATTCCCACTGCGACGCAAGTGTTTGTATGATCTGCAAATATATGTATCGGGTCTGGGTGTTTTTCTATGTAATCGATCGAGCGAGCGAAGCGAGCGAAGATCTTAGTGGTAAGTTGGGCGATTTTGCTTTGTATGTTTGTATGTTTCACGAATTGTTGTTCGAGCATAACTGTCGAACCGTTCATCCAATCTGCATGAAACTTGGTAGGTCAATAGGTTGTGGTAAGGAAATTTACGGTGGAGCATATGAGCTTAATCGATGAAGGGGTTGTGAAGATATTGGGTTCCCAAGGGGGTAAAAAATTATGAAAGTTACACAAATATATTGAGTGGGGTGTCATACGAAAGGGCTTATTTTGTACATTCCAAAATAGTTTTTATTTTTAATCTAGGATGTATAGTTTTTGAAATACGACCAAAGACCAAAAACTACGAAACCAGAGCTGCAAGAGCTCCCGTTTCATAGAGTTTCGATGTCTTCGTAGCTCATTGACTGGTCGGTCTTAAAAAGAGAGTGGCATCGTTGCGGTTTGGTTTGCAATGATTTTAGATGCTACTTGATTTATTTTCATGATAAAAAAAATTTTGAAAAAAATGAAAATAATTGGGGTAAAAAAAGTTAAGTAAACAAATATATTGAGTGCGGTGTCAAATGAAAGGTCTTTATTTGTACATTCTAAAATAGTTATTATTTTTATTCTAGGACGTATACTTTTAAAAATACGACGAGAATTCATAAATATGAAATAAATGATAAATTAGACACGACATTATGTATTGCATGCATGCTAGTATTTTTTACCATGAAGAGCTAGCGCAATAGGCATACCCGGCAGTACTATCACTTGAAATTATAGGGGTAGTCAGAAGAAAGTCCAAATGTTGGCCATCTACGGTGCGCGAGATCTCAGTTCGGGGCGAACTACTAGTATTATGTATTTACAAAAAAAGGATAGGTACCTACAAGTAGTTTATCAGTCATATAGTTTCCATACAAGGTCTATTTACCTTGGAGCTAGATGATGCTGTGAAATATCCAGCATTATTTATTTATAGAAAAAGGCTGAAAAGCTGCCCCTAGGGGCTGACCTGGCTACGCTACTAATATGATGGTTACATGGATTGACAGATGGGCGGGGCTTGTCATTGATTGTCAGCAAAATAATCATGGCGGCCGGAGATTGACAAGACGGCCATGGCACGGGCAGGGCACGCGACGGTGTAGGAACGGTGTGGTGTGGGGCGTCGCATACATTTCAATACAAAGAATATCATTTTTGCCGGGACGGTGTTGCTACGGTCATGCTATGCGACGGGGTAGAGACGTGATAATGTGGCAGCACCCTTAACGTGATCAATCTGAATGAATTCCGGCTACACCATGGCTGTGCCACCACAAACAAAATGTACCTGGTGTCCCGCTTGGTTGCACAACCAGGTGACATTAACATACATTTTGTTGGTGTCGTGACTGTGGTGGCGAAACCAAGGTGTCCTAGTGAGAAGAGCCGTTAGAAAAAGCAAAGTCGAAATTTCTTATTCAAATATTATGTTTTCTAAGATAAATCTAGCAGGTACGTAACCTAAAACCATTTAATTTAACGGTAGAAAAGTGAATCTACAACCTCGAGAGAAATTAATTATATTGTGTGTCCCAGAGTTTCGAACCCTTGGGAACTGTCCTGACTTCCAGAAACTTCTTTGTCCGGATCAGCGGGATGAAATGTATCCTATTGCCGGTGCCCTAATTTATGGGCTTGCAGAATACCTTTTTAGGAAAAATAGTGGACGGACTTAATTGTAAGTACGTGAAATTAATCTGGTGATTGCGGATTGCTTTTTCGCTGGTTTATGGTCAAAAAATGTTCTATGGTATTGTATGTTTGTGTGAATTAATGAATAAATCTGTTGACGAAGTTTGCCTGAAGGCCTCCATCATGGCTTAAAAGCCGGGACTGAAATATTAGAGAAGCAGACTAATTGTCGATTTTGGACTTCATACATTAAAAGTAAACATAATCATAATTGTGTCTACGTTACCAGTTTCATCATTAAAAGCTTTAAAATATAGGTACCTATTCATTTTCCTGATACACATAGTCAGAGGACTATAAAAAGTTTTTCCAGTTTTCCTCACAATGCTTTCCATCGCCGTGTTTCGCGTGCGTGTGTTTCGATAAATTTATCGACTGTCAGGGAATCACGACCTTTTCTATCGTAATTCAATATTGGGTAGGTACTATCGAATTGGTTAACGCGTTTCCCTAAACACGTGAACCATGTGACATTTCTTAGTAACTTAAAGCTTACTCTCCCGGCATTCCCGCTGCCTAGGTATTAGTTTTTACAGGCTTTACGTTGAAAAGCCTCTAAAAGCCATTAGAGGCGTGTCAGGTCGCGGAATGCGATTTGGCGGCAAACTCCATTTCGACGCGGCGCGACGCGTGGTTCGCGATCTCGTGTGTGACGGCTCATAGATAAATAGTACAGCTCCATACCATTCGAAACAGTCGTGGAATTTTGACTACCCATTGCCTTTATATGTTTTCATAACTACCGATGCTTACTACAATATTATGTCTTTACTATTACTTAAATCACAATTTACAATTAGATTCTACATACATCACACCACATCTATGTTGTTCTTGTCACCATTTATTTAAATTATTGTCGAAGCAAAATTAATGTTACTAAAAAATGTATTAGTTAGTGACAACCCTACCATCGTCTATCAGGTCGATTATGAGCGCAATGGATTGATAATGGCAGCAAGATTGTAAGCTCGAACAATGTGGCCATACTAGCCACGCGCCGACATGCCAGCTATGATCGTAGATAATGAGCCTTGTATGGCCAGATCTTGATAATGTACGGTACATAGTCTCAAAGAGCCGTATTGGTGAAAAGTGTAAGTATCCAGTTCGTGATTCAATCTTTTCTTTTCGGAAAAAGTATGATTGCACTATTAGGTATGTCACGAGCTCTAGAGAAGGAAAACATCGTGATGACACCCACGGCTTAGTTAGCTCCACACGTATTGACGATATCTTTCCTGTAGTAAAGGTTGATTAAGTTGAGAGGATGGTTTAGACACTGGGGCAAGCCCTTGCACATGAATGCCAATGAAAAGATGGTAATGTATAAAAAGATGGTTTATTATGGACTTACTTATTAAAAATTGACATTTTTTTTTTGTATTGGAGAAGTTTTTGTTTTAGTAAAAATGATAATTTTGAAAAAATAGATGTGAGCGACATCTCATTTGATGGAGCTTAGGAGCCTAATATTCTTAAAGACCGGGTAAATAATCTAGTCTAGGATCAAATAAAAGTAGGTAGGTACTCACATGTATAACGATATTATAATATTCACTTCACTACACCAATAAACAGCAATTAATCTAGTAGAAGACGTCCTTCTAGTTTGAAGAGCAAAATGCAACTGCCAGGGCGGGCCGGCTCGACTTTGCACGAAGACCTCGATCGGGTGATCGGGTGATCGGGTGATCGGGTTGTAGCCGACGAGCCGAGATTGGTCGAGGGGGCGGCCCGCCATGACAGCTAGTACTTCCGGCTTAAAGCAACTATTCAAACTAACAATTTATTTAAGTATTAATTAAAATATAGGTGATTGACTCATAAATTAATACAAATTAATAATAATTAAAATATGTAGCTATTATTATGAAGTACAATGTCTTGGGTTTGGTTATGTTGCTGACAGTCGGCCATCCAAAATCATCGTACGACCTCGAACGATCGATAATAACAAACATAATTTATCATAAGCGCAACATAATTCACATAAATACCAATATCTGGTTGGTTGGCAACCAACGAACGCCATCTAGTGGTTCAATTATGAACCACATTGCACTTTTTGCGTGAAAATGCCGAGAAAACGGCTTTCCCCAGATATGAGACCTAGCTAGATCGATTTTTCGCCCCCGTAAACAAACGTACTGTAAATTCCATCGAAATCGTTAGAGCCGTTTTCAAGAACGTCATACAAACAAACATCAAACAAACTTCAAACAAACAAATATTGCTCGTTCAATAGAATAGGATAAGAATAAGGAATAGAATAGGAAGCTTACTTCAAATTACTTCTACACTTCTATTTATAATACATTCATTTTAGAGGACCAGGGATGTCCATCCAAGCTATCTAAAGGACCAGGGATGTCTTTTACAATAAATAATGGACCAGGGTTGTCCTTTACAATAAACTAGCAGCGCCCTCGCAGCGTTGCCCCCATAGTGATGGTTTATGGTGATGATGATAAAAAGTAGCCTATAACCTTCCTCAAGAGTTTAGCTATCAAATGCAAAAATATTTTTTCAAATCTGACTGGTAGTTCCTGAGATTAGCGCGTTCAAACAAACTCTTCGGCCTTATTATATCAGTATAGATTGTGGACCAGGGTTGTCCTTTACAATAAATTGCGGACCAGGGTTGTCCAATATAGTAGTAGGACCAGGGATGTCCTTTACAATAAATTGTGGACCAGGGTTGTCCAATATAGTAGTAGGACCAGGGATGTCCTTTACAATAAATTGTGGACCAGGGTTGTCCAATAGTAGTAGGACCAGGGATGTCCTTTAAAATTAATTGTGGACCAGGGTTGTCCAATAGTAGTAGGACCAGGGATGTCCTTTAAAATTAATTGTGGACCAGGGTTGTCCAATATAGTAGTAGGACCAGGGATGTCCTATAAGAGACTCATCTTCAATCTGCTGGTGACTGGACCGCGTGGCTGGTGACTGGCCCGTCGACTGCGCTAGCGGTGGCTCGCCCGACGGCGCGAACGGCGGCTCGCACGGCTGCACGAGCGATGGCTCGCCCGACGGCTCACCCGACGGCGCGAACGGCGGCTCTCACGTCTGCACGAACGATGGCTCGCCCGACGGCTCACCCGACGGCGCGAACGGCGGCTCGCACGTCTGCACGAACGATGGCTCGCCCGACGGCTCACCCGACGGCGCGAACGGCGGCTCGCACGTCTGCACGAGCAATGGCTCACCCGACGGCGCGAACGGCGGCTCGCACGTCTGCACGAGCGATGGCTCGCCCGACGGCTCACCCGACGGCGCGAACGGCGGCTCGCACGTCTGCACGAGCGATGGCTCGCCCGACGGCTCACCCGACGGCGCGAACGGCGGCTCGCACGTCTGCACGAACGATGGCTCGCCCGACGGCGCGAACGGCGGCCCGCATGGCTGCACGAGCGACGGCTCCCACGGTTGCGCGAGCGGCGGCTCACACGGCTGCACGAGCGCCGGCTCACACGACTGCACGAGCGGCGGCTCACACGGCTGCGCAAGCGACGGCTCCCACGGCTGCGCGAGCGGTGGCTCACACGGCTGCGCAAGCGACGGCTCCCACGGCTGCACGAGCGACGGCTCACACGGCTGTGCGAGCGACGGCTCACACGGCTGCACGAGCGGCGGCTCACACGGCTGTGCGAGCGACGGCTCCCACGGCTGCACAAGCGACGGCTCACACGGCTGCGCAAGCGACGGCTCCCACGGCTGCACGAGCGACGGCTCACACGGCTGTGCGAGCGACGGCTCACACGGCTGCACGAGCGGCGGCTCACACGACGGCGCGAGAGACGGCTCCCACGGCTGCGCGAGCAGCAGTGGTCCTGACTGCTCGGGGAGTAGTTAGCCAGGGAACTCGCGGTACGGCCACACTGCACGTTGTCCCTCTCTGCTGTACGCTCCATAGGTCTCCATAGGTTGGGATGGAGAGCGAATTTGTCTCTCTGCTCAGGTGCCTCTACTGTAATTATTAGAAAAAAGTGTTGAATTTATATCATAATAATCAGTCTTAGATTACTACTAACGCCATCTATTGGCAATGCTTGTTAAACACTAATAATTCAAATGTATGTGACAAGGTCTGTGGAATAAATGTAGTTGTTCGCGTGCACATACAACGGTCGTTTCATTAGAGGTTATGCGCCCAGATAAAATTAATTTAACAAGTATTTCGGACTATATCGAGTGTTATAAGTGTTTTCACTGTGTTGTGAAGGACAGTAGAATTGTTTTTACTTTGCGAAGTATTCGTGATCGGACTTACAATGACTACGAACTATCTTGTGAATGTACCCAAGCTCAAGGGTCGGGAGAACTACAGTGAGTGGTGCTTCGCTGCAGAGAATTTTCTTATACTCGAAGGCATGAATCACTGTGTGAAGCCAGAAGTCGGGGTGACTATAGGAGCTGCAGATGACCAGAAAACTCGAGCGAAATTAATAATGACAATTGACCCGTCATTGTATGTACATGTGAAAAATGTTACAACTGCCAAAGATTTGTGGGAAAGGCTGCAGCAATTGTTTGACGATAATGGATTTTCTCGAAAAATAAGTCTGCTGAGGAATTTAATTTCGATACGCCTAGAAAATTGCAGCTCGATGACTTCATACGTGACTCAAATCATTGATACAGCGCAAAAATTAAGCGGTACGGGATTCGAAATTAATGATCAGTGGACAGGATCGTTGCTGTTAGCGGGATTGCCGGATCGTTTTTCTCCAATGATCATGGCCATCGAACATTCCGGAATCAGCATAACGGCGGATTCCATCAAATCAAAATTGTTGGACATGGAGTCGGTGAATGAACAAGATGAAGTTAGCGGCGCGTTCGCAACTCGATCAAAGTTCACCAGAAAAACAAATACCAATTCGTCTATGGCAAGAAATAATGTCAACGTCGTTGGTAACACTGATCTGTCAAAGTCAAACGTCAAAATGGTGAAATGTTATCGATGTAAACAACAGGGACATTACAAAAACCAATGTACGGCGAATAGTGAAAATAACTCATTGAACAAGAATAAGAGTAAGAGTCGAATGCAATCTAATGCGTTCAGCGCTGTGTTCATGAGTGGCAATTTCAACAAGAACGAATGGTATATTGATTCTGGAGCCAGTGTACACCTAACAGCTAATGAAAGTTGGGTTAAAAATGCATTCTATGAACAGAAGAAGGAAATTGTTGTTGCAAACAGTGAGAAGTTGTCGGTCTTGTGTTCTGGCGTTGTGGAGATTACGACTGCTACTGATAATGTGGACTACGACATCGTGGTAGAAGACGTGTTCTGTGTTCCGAAGTTAACAACTAATCTTTTATCAGTAAGTCAATTGATCCAGAAAGGCAATAGAGTGCAGTTCACAAATGATAGCTGTGAGATTTATAATAAAACTGATGTTTTAGTAGCCACAGCGCACTTAATGAATGGAGTTTATAAGTTGAGAATGCCTGAAATGTTGGCTGCTGTGTCTGTATCTAGTGACATTTGGCATCGCAGGCTTGGACATGTCAACAGTAACTATTTGAACAGAATGCAGGATGCCGTGGAAGGTTTTACACTTGACAGAAAGACAGATATATCAAAGTCGTCATGCATAGTGTGTTGCGAAGGCAAACAGAATCGTCTGCCTTTTCCACAGAATGGCAACCGAAGCGATGAACTGCTGCATACAGTACATACAGACATATGTGGGCCGTTCAGTAACGTTTCAATTGGCGGTTCCAGGTATTACTTAATATTTGTGGATGATTACAGTCGAATGATATATATTTATTTTTTAAAGAATAAAAGTGAAGCATTTGTCTGTTTCCAGCAATATAAAGCAACTGTAGAAAACCAGTTAAATAAAAGAATTAAGATTCTGAGAAGTGACAACGGGAGAGAATTCTGCAACAAAGAATTTGATAATTATCTAAGCAAAGCAGGCATAATTCATCAGAAGAGCAACCCGTACACGCCACAACAAAATGGTATGGCTGAACGCTTCAACAGAACTTTAGTAGAAAAAGCGAGATGTCTTTTATTTGATGCTGAACTGGAAGATTGTTTTTGGGCTGAAGCAACCAATACAGCTGTATATTTACAAAACAGGACTGTAGCATCGGCTCTGAATGGAAAAACCCCTTATGAAATATGGACAGGAACTAAACCCGATATAAGCCATTTGAGAATATTTGGCAGTGTGGTCATGGTGCATATACCAAAAGAAAAAAGGTTGAAATGGCACAAAAAGGCTGAGAAGGGTATACTTGTTGGGTATCCAAATGATATAAAAGGATATCGTGTTTACATTCCACGTACAAAAGATGTCACAACCAGTCGTGATGTGGTGATCATGGAGAAGCCAACACCAGCAGAATGTACAGTCCAAATTGAGGAAACACATCCAACAAAGGATCCAGCTGAGAAGAATGTAGATTCAGTGGGGGACACATCAGGTGATTCAGGTGATGAAGAATATTATGATGGTGATGAAACATTTGTTCCAAAAGAAGATGACACTTCTGTCAGCAGTGTGGAAAGTGTAGTGAACGTTCCAAAGCGGAGTGAATCACAAAGGCTAAGACGTCAACCGGACAGGTATGGTTTTTCTAATACTTGCGTTATGGATGATAGTGTAGAAGATGCTAGTGAACTTTCACTTGATGAAGCTCTCAATGGACCCGAGAGAGAGCAGTGGTTAGAAGCAGTGCGGGATGAGTTACAGTGTTTCGATAAAAACAATGCGTGGGAACTTGTGGAGGCACCTAAAGACACTACTATTGTAAAATGTAAATGGGTGTTACGTAAAAAGTATGACAGTGAAAATAAAGTAAGGTATCGAGCCAGACTAGTTGCTAAAGGTTTTTCACAAAAGTATGGGCTAGATTACACAGAGACATTTTCACCTGTAGTTAGACATACCACTTTACGGTTATTGTTTTCATTAGCAGTACAGTTAGACTTCAATGTTACCCACCTAGATGTTAAGACTGCATTCTTAAATGGTGATCTAGATGAAACTATTTATATGCAGAAACCAGATTGTTTAGATTCCCCTAGTGGCTCTAATGTGTTAAAACTTAAGAAAGCGATTTATGGCTTGAAGCAGGCCTCAAGAGCCTGGAATAAAAAGGTAGACAATTGTTTAATTGAAAGTGGTTATGAGAAATCTAAGTTAGAACCTTGCATGTATATAAAAAATGTTGGAAAAGGTAAAACGATTGTAACAGTCTATGTAGATGACTTTTTTATCTTTTCAAATGATCAAAAGGAAACTGAACGCATTAAAGGTGTTTTGTCAAGTCAGTTTATAATAAAAGATTTAGGGCAAGTGAAACAATGTCTTGGAATGAATGTTAAATTTGATAAATTGAATGGGTCAGTGACCTTAAGTCAAGAAAATTATATTGATGCATTGTTGAAAAAATTTAATATGACAGAATGTAAAACTATTGATACTCCAATGGAGACCAGATTGAATATAAGTACAGGTCAACATGTAAACAGTGAAGTACCTTATCAGAAGCTCATAGGGAGCCTAATGTACTTATCTGTGCTAACTAGACCTGACATAACATACTCGGTAGGTTACTTAAGTCAATTCAATAATTGTCATTCAGATGAACATTGGGGATATGCAAAAAGAGTATTGAAATATTTGAAAAAGACTAAAAGTTATGGGATTAAATATTTTAAAGATGGGAATTCTGAAATAAAAGGTTTTGTTGATGCCGATTGGGCAAGTAACACTTTAGATAGACGGTCATATACCGGATTTTGTTTCTTATTATCTAATGGGATTATTTCTTGGGAATGTAAGAAACAGAAAACAGTAGCTTTGTCGAGTACTGAGGCAGAATACATGGGTGTTTCAGAAGCTTGCAAAGAAGCTGTGTATTTGAGAAATTTACAATTTGAAATTACAGATAAAATGTATACTTTAAAATTGTACAATGATAATCAGAGTGCACAGAAGCTGTCAGCAAATCCGATATTTCACAAGAGATCTAAACATATAGATGTGAAATATCATTTTACTAGAGAATGTGTTTCAAATAACATTGTAAAATTATTTTATTTGCCAACAGCTGATATGCCCGCTGACTTGCTAACAAAAAGTTTGTGTGCAAAGAAGCATTATGCTTTCATGGACTTATTAGGTGTAACTATTGTGTAGAGTTATTGTTTAGGATAAATAGATGGTTCTGATTATTTGATAGAGTGGGGGTGTTGAATTTATATCATAATAATCAGTCTTAGATTACTACTAACGCCATCTATTGGCAATGCTTGTTAAACACTAATAATTCAAATGTATGTGACAAGGTCTGTGGAATAAATGTAGTTGTTCGCGTGCACATACAACGGTCGTTTCATTAGAAAAAGAAACTCGGCAGATTAAAGTTCATAAAGGGAAACATTCAATTTGATTTTTACTATTTTATTATGTGCCTACTAGATGCTTATTCATTATATCCTTGATACTGATTATATACTTAATAAATACCTTACATGCTATAGTCCCATGTATGATTCAATTTCAATTTAAATTATCAATTTATCAGAACTACTTCTAAGCGAATAAGTAGTGGCACAATGGGCGGCCTTATCGCTCAAAGCGATTATATTCAGGCAACTTTGGTAAGTACAGAAACAGAGCAACCACAAAACAATAATTATGATCGATCATGTTATTTTCTCTAAACCATTCAACACACTATTTACCCGGTGATAATAATTTGAAAGTAAAAAGTAAATGTCACGAATACCTGGGTATACGTTAACAATTAACATAGAATAACACCCGCAGCGATTTAATGCTATCAGGGAGTAGCCCTGACTCAGCAAAAAAAAAAAGATCTCAAGGTCTGTCTGTCAAAACAAAATCTCAATCTGCTAACAGGATGGACTAACAAATTAAAAAATGCGGCCACTTATGTGAAGCGTATGTTAGGTATATATCCCGCTTCGGATGTGAGCGACATCTCATTTGATGGAGCTTAGGAGCCTAATATTCTTAAAGACCGGGTAAATAATCTAGTCTAGGATCAAATAAAAGTAGGTAGGTACTCACATGTATAACGATATTATAATATTCACTTCACTACACCAATAAACAGCAATTAATCTAGTAGAAGACGTCCTTCTAGTTTGAAGAGCAAAATGCAACTGCCAGGGCGGGCCGGCTCGACTTTGCACGAAGACCTCGATCGGGTGATCGGGTGATCGGGTGATCGGGTTGTAGCCGACGAGCCGAGATTGGTCGAGGGGGCGGCCCGCCATGACAGCTAGTACTTCCGGCTTAAAGCAACTATTCAAACTAACAATTTATTTAAGTATTAATTAAAATATAGGTGATTGACTCATAAATTAATACAAATTAATAATAATTAAAATATGTAGCTATTATTATGAAGTACAATGTCTTGGGTTTGGTTATGTTGCTGACATAGATTTAATTCCCGCGCAAGTCTCTTTGGCCTCTATTAATAAACTCGGCTCAACTTCTGTTAAAGTTGCACCACGGATTTAACTATTGCCATCCTTATTTATCACTGTCTAACAAAAAAGGATGGCAATAGTTAAATCCGTGGTGCAACTTTGACAGAAGTTGAGCGGAGTTTATTAATAGAGGCCTTTGAGTTGCGTCGATAGTCGTCACAATAGGTTGTGGCGTTGTGTCCGCCATTGTACCACAACACTGTTTACAACTCTATCGCTGATAATGTCAGCACTCGTAAACTAGCCGTTCAGATCGCTTCTGATCACGAGTCATTGACCTTATTGGTCTAATTATACGACATAAAGACGTCTTCATTCATTTCCTTAATGTAATTTCGCTAATGGAATCTGTGATTCTAGTAGTTTAATATTGTTTGAGCAAATCGAGCACATTCTCATAGTATTGCAAAGCACACTTCTAAAATAAACATCAGAATATTCTAGAGTCAAATAAAATGTCTGACACTCAGATAAGTAGGTACCTACCTATCTACCTAGATTTTAAATTAATTTTACATATCGATTTCTGAAGGAAATAATTCCGGTTTTCTT
This sequence comes from Camptogramma bilineatum, assembly GCA_958496255.1. Lineage (NCBI taxonomy): Eukaryota > Metazoa > Arthropoda > Insecta > Lepidoptera > Geometridae > Camptogramma > Camptogramma bilineatum. Next base: position 10,322,149 of record OY292475.1, read on the forward strand.
ACATTTGAACTTGTAAATCATGCTTACTAAGAACTCCACTGTTTTTATTTCTTACAATCATTGAAAAAAACCGGTCAAATGCGAGTCGAACTGATACGCTGAGGGTTCCGTACCTAGCCATGGTGCCAATTAAGCTAGTCCGCTTAATTGTATGAGCGCCCATACAACTCGGACGAAAATTTTAATTGGCGTCAACTATGTATGTATGGGAACACCCTTTAATTTTCAACTTTTTTAACTTTTTGGAATTTTTCCTTTATTTGTGCTATAAGACCTTGCTTTTTGCCAAATTTCGTGATTCTAGGTTAACGGGAACTACCATTTAGGTTTTCGACCCAAAACCTCTAGGGTACTTCCGGTTGACCTAGAATTGTCAATTTTGGTTACAAGCAAGGTCTTACAGCACAAGTAAAGGAAAAATTCCGAAAAATAAAAAAAGTTGATAATTAAGGTAAGTTTTGGTACTCACAAGTTTTCACGAAAACCTAAATTTATCTATATCTTTTTATAGTGTTGACTCAGGACCTTGATTTTTATACTCACAATAGGGACTATAGACCTTAGTATATGGTATAAATTTCAACTTGCTAGCTCTACCCGTTCCTGAGATAATCGATGGTGACACACGGACAGACGGACAGACAGACAGACAGACAGACAGACAGACAGACAGACAGACAGACAGACAGACGGACAAGAAAGTGATCTTATAAGGGTTCCTTTTTTTACCTTTTAAGGTACGGAACCCTAAAAACATAAAATTATGTGCAAGTGAAATATTACAGTTATTGCTGTATCACACTAATATTATAAATGCGAAAGTTTGGATGTTTGGATGGATGGATGTATGTTTGTTCCTCTATAACTCGACAACCACTGAACTGATTTGGTTGCAATTCTAAATTTTTATAGATAATGACCGGGAATAGGACATAGAATACTTTTTATTATCGATCAAAGTGATACACAAAGTGATCTTTTTGAATAAATAGACTTTTGACTATTGGTACCACGCGAGTGAAGCCACGGGCGGAAGCTAGTCTATAAATATTAGTGTCGTAAGTTTTAGTACCGGTTATAAATATGTCCAGTCAGTAAGTCATGACTTTTTATACATGAAGTGTAATGGTAAGTGGCAATATGTTGATGCGGCTATATCGGTGTCGTGTCGCCGCCGGCTCGTTATCGAGATGGCGCCGTAAAGCAGACGTTCGATTAGTTACGACGCTTCCTGATTGGATGTCGGTTACTGCTCCCTAATGTTTACCCTCTTATCAGGCTGAGTGTACTTATATTTGATGACTTAAAAGATACGAGCTGGTTTAGTGGCATGTCGACTTTCGATCTGGTTCATACTGGCCATGTGCCAAATGATATTTCGTCTCGATAGTGTCAGGAGGCAATCTTTTGCCTACGCTTAAAGAGACACTGTAGTGCCTGGGACAATGTTGAGATGGAGTAGGCTTGACATGTGAGTAGGTTCGACAGCAAAAGCCTGTTATAAAATCGTTTTAACTTGCTTAAATCGGTGAAAAATTGTTGATAATGCCTCGCCTTTTTCCTATCAACAATGTACCAGTCACTACAGTTTTCCACTTGCAGAAAGCACCCTACGAAATATGGGCTTTAAATCATGTTTGGTATCCTGGTGGTTCACAGTATTAGTCACGAAGGAACAGAAGTAGAATCAACTACCTCTTCAAACTAATTCCATGTGTTCCCAGAGGTTCTACTGTATAAATTATAATCCATACATACATACATAAAATAACACTTGTTTCCCATCATAGGGGTAGGTAGAGACCACAGATCTCCACTTGCTACGATCCTGACACACTTCTTTCGCTTTATTCACTCTCATTACATTCTTCATGCAAGCTCGTCGGTTTAAGGTACTCTTGACCTGGCCTTTTTCCAATAATTCGCCAATTTGGTCCAGAAATGTGAATTGATAATTGTATTGGTATTAAAGTCCTTCATTGTTATTGCATAAATTGAGAACGATAGTGGAGAATAATTGTATTGGTATTGCATAAATTGTCTACTGATTCTGTTCAAATCTAGTGAAGATGAGAAGGCCTTGGTTAATTTTTGTGGCTGAAAAGTCTTCGAGATTCAGTACCTACCTAACTTGCTTTTTAAAAAACGTCCAACTTTTATACATGTAACTTGAATTTGTTAAAAGTCAACATCTATTATAGCAGACCTTATTTAGATAGCATGTGAATTATCTTTAAATGAGAGAAGGAATACGAGGGTCACGGTAAATAATTGTCGAGGAAAACAATTGAGTCTGTACTGAGTTATCTGAGTTACTTGGTCGCATGTCTAGGTACTATTTCATTCTGGTGAGGTACGGTAGTGGTTCCTACTGACGAGACTAAAATTCTATTTTACTAGAGTATAGGTAGTTTTATTTGTACGTGCCGGTGACTATCCTCTAGACATCTAGTTCATTGATTAAGGCATGACGTTTTTATTGTTTTTTTGGTTTGAAGACCATCAAGTTTTTGATCCAGTTTGCGCTGATGCTTCTCCCGGATTTGCCCTGACTAGCCTGGCATAGTAAGGCTGTGGAAAGTGGGTGGTTGGGTGGTTTTAACGTGTACATTCTGATGAATGTTTTGGTTTATATTGGCGGAGGAGTACTAGATATTTTGGAATTATCAAAAATGCCTCAACATCATTGAAGGATATTAATGATTGTAGCATACTTTGACCGGCAGAACATCTGCCTCCTGGCCACGACCTGCAGTGGCCAACTTGGAAGTCACTCAACAGACTCCGAGCCCAAGTTGGTCGCTGTAGAAGTAACCTGGCCAAATGGAGAATAATGACTCTAGTCAAGTTCAGTGCCAGTGCGGGGCCCTCACGCAGACTATGCCGCACTTGCTTTCCTGCCCGCTGTGCCCTGCCACCTGCACCCGGACCAGCTAAATGAAGCAACTGATGAAGCCGTGGAGGTTGCAAAATGCTTGTCGAAATGAATATGAGTGCTATTGACTCGATATGAATGAATGTGACTTTAGAGAATGTTTTTCTTTGTCATTCTTTATAGCAATGATAAGATATGGCAACAGGCAGCCATCCGCACTTTAGGCAGCCTATAGGTCCATTATTAATGAACAGGTTTATTCAACATAATTGGCACCTTTGCAGAATGGGTGTGAATTTCGAAACCTTTATCTGCATATCGTTTGTGTCGTAACACCCTTTTAAATCTGTATTTTTTGGCGAAAGAAACTAATTGGACGCGATGTCGGCGGTATTTTTATAAGCTTTTACTTACTGCCTACAAAAGAGTCGGTCGTTCGAATAAATGGATTGGTGACGAAAGCAAAAATACATAAAGTAAAGTGTTATGTGAGTGAATGAGGTGAATGTTCAGGATTCAGCAAGTGGAAATATGTATGTGGTATTACCTACTCTTACTTACATTTACGGGAAAGAGGCGTGATATTATTGTTTTATATACAACTAGCTGCTGCCCGCGGCTTCGCTCGCGTGGTACCCGGATAAAAAGTTACTCTGTTACTCTCCAGCCCTCCAACTATCTCCACACAAAAAATCACGTCAATCCGTCGCTATGTTTTGACGTGAAAGCAGGACAAATAAGCAAACAAATAAACACACTTTCGCATTTATGGGTACGGAGCAGCTGACCTAGCGAACTTCATTCCTCATAATTTAGGTGAGTTTAGCACAAACGAAAAAAAAACCCAGCAATAAGGTAACAAACTGTACAAAATGATAATGATATCGATAAACTTACTGGATCTATAAAAAGGTATTTTTCTTGATAATCTTGCTTGGATACAATACTTAGGCTAATATATATCCACTTCACTCACTAGAACTTGTATAACTCAAATTTCGTCGATAAATGGAAAAGAGAATATGTTTTTCTTTCAATTTCTGGGGAAAAGGACTGAGCAAATATAGTTAGGACAGGTTTGTTATAAATTGGACGGTATACAGGGTGTGCGCTATACAGGGTGCCCGGATTATGTTATTGGAAATTTTATTCCGAGAGCTGGTTGTGTTAAATATTTTAGTTTCTGTTATAACATTTCGGGTTATTCCTGTTTGCCACCTCGTCCTGTCCCCACGAGGGGACAAATGGGAATCGAAATTCCTGCCTGTTCCCGTAGTTATTTTAGTAAGTTTGTAGTTTCAATTCACCTTTGTTTTGCTACACTTGTCTTACCGCCTACATGACCTCAATTTCTTGAAACCTTTTGGGACCTCGAAAGAAGCCAACCGAACTAACCTTTCATTATTATTAGTAAATAAAATTGGAAATAGCATGTAAATATATAGATAGGTATCGGAGCGCGGCGTCCCCCGGGCGACGATGTTCAGATAAATTTAATTTGCTTCTATAACTGAGTTCAGAGAATCGCATTCACAATCATAGTACGGTTGGCAACGTTAGTCGTAAGAACCTAATTAATCGCAAATAGTATTTTATCATAGAAAAATATTTATTTTAGTTTTTGTAAGGAGCTGTATCAAGATATTTCAAAAGTTATTTGTAGGTGAATTCAAAACGGGAACTTTTATAGATATCAAGATTTCAAATTGCTATGGATGATTATTTCCTTGTATTTTATATTTTATCGGCTTAGTTCCACCGTAATTTTTGTAATAATAATAATAATAACCAGTCCACTACCATCCCACCCCCATAGCCCATTAGTAGTTTTCCATATCTGCAATAGTCCTGCACAGACCGGGGGCTGCCCTTAAAAGCATTTTTATAGTGTCATACAGGGTAGTCACTGGAATGTGTGTCCATCACAAAAGATCAAAATTGTCAAAAGGGCCTCTGTGTGTTGGCTTCGGCCCCATGCATGCCTGTCAAAGGTCCGGGACTCCATAGTCCCGAGATGCTCAAATTGACAAACAAAATAATAATAATAAAACGTTTATTTCAGGCAACAATAGTACAAGTGAAAGATGCTAAATACTTATAACTACGGCCCATATAAATATATACCTTATAGTCTAACATACATATTATAAACTTATCTACTAGCACGTAATGTCTGAGACGTGTGACACTCGGTATGTGCTGTGATCGGTAGTCTTCCCCGAAAACGCCGGAACAGCACATTCTTCGGCCAGAATTCTTCCTTAGTGAAGGTCGAAAGATTTTCAGTTGGGATACGCACCACAAAAGATTTAAAATCTTTATGACGCGACTCCAACTGCTCGACCCTCACCACGGTGTTGGTCTTCCTCTTCACATATTCCACGATCTCCTCTACCTTCGTGGTATAGTGAAGCCTGGACACGTAGAGCAACGTCGAAGGCACAGCCGGGCGCAACAAGTAGTTAGGTCCGGTTGGTGCGACGCCACGCTGGTTTCGGCTGCAGGGCTTCTTTCTCCTACGCACTACCTCAGTGAACCCTTCAGCATCACACGGCTTCCTTTCATGAGAAGCCGGTACGGGTGCAGTGCTGGCGCGAACAGGTTCACGGCGCTGCTTCTTTTTCCCCTTTTTGGCTTCAGCTGCAGATGCCGGCGGCGGCTTTTAAGTAATAAATCCTTATTTTAATAATGAATAAAAAAATAACAAAATCCTTTTACAAAAAGCAAAGTACCAACCTTACCTTACCGACCATAGTATGCACGATCAAACTAGGCATTCTTATTTTATTTTATTTTTTTAACTAAAAAAGGTTATTGAACATTCGTGGGAAGTTAGCCGTTTTGATGCGCAGTGCAACTTTTTCATACTAACTAAACTGCTAACTTCACGAATGCTTAGTTAGATTTACATTCCTTTCAAAATATAATTATCTAATTTGTCCTGACCGTACCTGGTTTAACAGAACGAAGTTGTGGTCGGTTCTAGAAGCACTAGGATTAGAATACTAGTGGAAGTTATTAATTAGACTACAATAATACGCAGAGAACATTCGGCGGCGGTAATAGGGCTCGAGGGGAATTACACGCGTTTTATTGGATAAGTTTAATTGTATTGTATAGTTTTGTTTTAATTGCCCGGCACTTAATGAATCTGTCTGGACTTTACGAAAATATATTTGGAAATGTGAAGTAATTTGTTTAAATGGATCAAACATAATTAAGGATAAAAAATTTTCAAAAAAAAAATACTTATAACCGACTTCATAAAATACTTGCACTTAAAAGCGAAAAATAAGACTACAAACAGATTTATTTAATTTGATATTTTATATTTGTTGTAATGTTGAAATCGGTGTGCATAAAATATAGTAAGTTTAAATGAGCTTGTCTTCTAGTCTTCTTCTTCTAGGGCTATCTTTGGTGAAGGATTTTTTTAGGACATCTAAAGGTACCCTTCGGATCCCCCCCCCCCCCTCCAATGAAATCATATTATGAAAGCTCGCACGTTTCATCCGCACCGTAGGTACGCACCGTATTTCATAAAATTTTGTATAAGACTGAGGCCTTTTAAGCTGATCGCACAAGCTTAAAAGGCCTCCGTCATGGCTTAAGACAAAGCAAAGAACCAATTTCACGTTCCCAAACAAACGTCCTTGGCAACAGTCTATCAAGGTCGTAAGCTAGGTTACGCTTCGAGAACTTCAATAACATGTTATTTTAATTAATTAAGCTTAACTAGATATTACGATTTGAGATGATAGTTTGATTAAAAGCCCAGCCCTTAGTCAAGTGGCATCGATTCTATTTCTACAATTCGCTAACTCTATGCCGCCGATGTTTAGTTGGTGGACAAAGTAACAAAGACCACGTGACCTTACGCTCGACCAATGATCGATCTCTAACTCTACCCATTAGAATAGTACCCATGTTCCCCCAAGTATATATTTTTGTCCTCTCTTATATCTAGGTATACATAGGTACAGCTTTTTACAACTCTATAATTTCGAGTAACTAGTGAAGCAGTAAAATCAGTTAGAAATGATTGAGCGCACATCTCGACCGCGGCAAAGGATTACAACGTCCCACGGGATTACTCATGAACATTTCCTATTTCAAATTTCGGAGATGTCAGTTACATACTGAAATCATTCCACTCCCGGTTATTTCCCCTCTGACGTTGTGACGTCACAATCTTGTATCTCCGAGATTGCCCGCTCTTTAATTTACTTTTATTGAAAGTAATTGAGGAAACTCCACGCATGATGGATACACGTGTGTTTGTGCTCGTGGCATGTGTCACGTTCTGATTCTTTTGATTGGAAACTTACCTGTTTTATGTCTTTGAACCTAAACCTACTAGGTGTACGTTTCAAAATTGGTTGCTAGAATTGCATAGAATACACAGAGCACAAATTCTCCAAGGAGCCAGTAAATGCAAGTCACCTGCTTCTACAAGGAGTTTTAGGTAAGACTTGTGTGCTATACATACATACATACAAACCGGTGGATAGATAGAGCGCACGTGACCGCGTTGAGGGACCGCCACCACCACTAGTTCACTGGGTTACTCTCAAGTGTACCTAATAAACAGAGTGCACACATTTTTGTGAACATAATTTAGACATTTATAAATAGAGAAAAATGAGCTCTAAGCGATGTAGAAAAAGGTCGTAAGTTAAAATAAGTAATTCATACACAACTTCAGTTTGACTTTATCAATTGATGTTGGCCTGCAGGGATCCTGCGTAAAAATTCCGCCATTAGACTTGACCCCTCGGGCATACGAACATAGCTACTCAGTAATCTAAATCCGACATGATACCAGTTTACGCCCCAAAAAGTTACCACAAATGGGCGTTACGTCGAATATGACGGAGTTTTTAAACATACGGATCAATACTTCGAACTACATCTTACATGAGTTATTCAAAACAATCCTTTGCAATGTAGGACAAATAAAAGTTACTCCGCACAATCCGACCTTTTCGAAATATTGACGAGTTACCGTCAATACCCAAAGTACCGAGAATGCCTAAATTGGGACAACAACTCAAATACCACTTTATTAATAAGCGCGCGGCGTCCCAAACTTGAACAATTCGTCCATCGGCAACAAACATTTGCAATACTCTTTGCAAATCACGAAGCTTTTGGGGAACAATTAATTTACTAATGAAAAACCTTCGGGGAAGTGTCCCGAAGGCAAACAGACCGAGACCGAGGCCCGTGGCCACAGATAATGTAACAGTAGATATTCGGAATAACTTGTTCCATTCTGAGGTGGGTTTATCTATTACAAAACTTTGCAACTAGTAGGAAAACTAAGCCTATGTAGAATATCTGACGTCTCTGAAAACTACCTAGATAATCTAATCATCTTCAAAAGATCACGTCTACTGTATCTTAGGAAACCTTCTTCTTGCGGTGGCTCTGCACTACTGGAGGTTAACCGTCAGCTCATTGTACTTTTCTCGGTCTTGCGCCAAGCGAAAGAGGTCTTCGACGCTGGCGATATTTGTCCTTTCTCGAATATTCCTCAACCACAACATTTTACGTCTACTAACACGTCGTTTGCTGACTTTGCCTATCATAATCAGTTGGAGCAGTTGGTACCTTTTGTGTCTAAGCACATTTCCTAGATACCCACTTTTCGGCGATTGATGGTCTGCAAGAATTCACGGGTTTTCCCGATGCGCTGTAGCACTCTCATATTGGAAAACTGCTCAGTTGTTATTGCCACTCATCCATTATCTGACCGCACAGAAAGTCACACTACACCAAGGCTCTTTCCGGCTTTTAAGTCGTTAAGCCATGACGGAGGCCTTTAGGCGGCCTAAAAACTCCGTCACCAGAGTTGGCCACTTACTCATACGAACTGACTTACTTAAGGCTCTTTCAAGAATGACTAAATGTTATTTCACAAGAGCTTAGTTTGCAAGTGCTTTCACCAATTTTCGCAAAACTCGATATTTCTTCCACGAATCTATCAGAAGGATCCTCATGTCATCGAGACATTAAACCGAGCTGCACTGGTCAGTTGAATGGCTCGTGCTGACCGCACGGCTCTACAGAGCATGGCATGTTGACATTGAAAGCCAATTTGTAGCTACACAAGCCTGATTGAAACTTAGATTTGAGAAACGTACACACTATGGAGATTGTTTGTTTTGGACCATTAGAACCCACACATTTCCTATTTTTTGTATTATGCAAAGAGAAAATAGCTCAAAACACATAATAAAAACTTGGAAAAGTACGGAAAAAGTCAAAGTAATAATAGAAGTAGTGCGGTAATAAAGTTATCCACTAAATTCTCAAAAGCTTACGCAGGCAGAATTTTTAGACCTTTTAGCAATCTTGGCGTCCGATTTGGTAAATACTCTGTGGCAGGTCCAGGGGGAGGTCAAACATCTCGGGGAAGGGAGGGGCCAGGGAGGGGAGGGGAGGGGGGGGGGCATCAAACATCTCTCAGTACAAACATCTGCCCCTGGTGTCGCCGACAAATAAATTAAATTCGCCCCTTGGGCTAAGCGCTCCGCAAACTTCGAGGCTCTGGGTACAAAAATGCCTGAAATACCTGATTTATGAAGTGATTGTAAAAGGCTTGAAAAGTCATCTAACTTAGGTCGATAGTCTTTGGAGAAAATAAATACTTAGGTATAGTGGTCAAAATAATTCAAAGATCAGAATATTTTTTTTAATAACGATTGGAAAGATTAAAACTTATCCTATTAATTACTATAATGATTACAAAATGTTACGGTTTTTATGACCACATATCCAGCAACCAGTAAACCATTTTTTTGATACAAAATTGATATAAAATATTTTTTCAGCGGAAAGTAATCAAAAAATAATGTTTGTTTAGAAATAGAAAGTAGGAAAAGTATAATGATGAAACAATTAGTACAATAATGTTTCCGGTACGCACAAAGGAATGTGTAGTACTACCACAGAATAAATAGGTACAGAAGCCTGACTTCGCGAAAAAAATGTAACCATTTTAAATTGTGCTGGTGTACACTATGTAAGTGATCAATTAAATAAATAAATAAAATTGTACAAATAGCGACTGCACAAATGCTGCTGCGACGAAACAAAGTGCAATTCGGCTCGCGTAAGCACTTTATTGCCTAGTGAGAAATTTACTTAAATAAATCCTCGCTTTCTTTCGCATAACTCTGTCACTGTCTAGCGCGGATTGACGCGGAAGGGTTGTCAAATTGTCGCGTGATAGGTATTAGAGCGTTTTCACATTATCCGATCCGATATCGGTGTCGGACGCCGACACGATATCGTGTCAAGTAAAATGTATAAAATATGTCCGCTCCGATATCCGATATCGGGTCGGACAATGTGAAAGGCAGGTACATATTCCATACATTTTACTTGCCCCGATATCGTGTCGGCGTCCGATACCGATATCGAATCGGATAATGTGAAAACGCTCTTACACGCGACGCGGCTAGCATACGAGTCAAGCTGCAAGTAGGAATCCTACTGCCAAGGCCCGCCCGGGCGCCCGGGCGGCGGGCCAATGTACTTGCAGCTTTGTACCTAAACTACGGAGTGCGCCTTCTGTACCGATTCTGTACCACACAACATACCATAGGTACATTTTGCGAGCGCCCACGGCCTCGCCAGGTTACTTTCGACTAATTATGAGAACAGATGTTGCCCTTTGTGTTCGAAAATATTGGAATTAATTTATTTGGCATTGCGTAGTTGAGTATTTATGTTATAAAACGCAGCCTACTCAATAATAATTTGAAAACAATGATGGTGGATCCGTTGTCTTGCATTATGGAAGCAAATAATTACGAACGAATTAAATTGGTGTTTTAAATGTTAAAATAATAATCCGATATTAATTATGATGTGCATGCCTGTAATTGGTAAGCATTCTACGAAATATGTTTAAAATGTGAAATATTATGTGATGTTGAAATATTATGTGAAATAACTCTCTACTAGCGAGCGAGCTAATACGATTCAAAGTAATAGACTTTTATTTTTGACTTAGCTTTCAAAAAAATATTTTAGTTTAAGGTCAAAGTAACTAAAAAGTCAAAAGTCAAAAGTCAAATTCGTTTATTCAATAAGATCACAAGTGTACCACTTTGAAACGTCTTAAGAGCTAGGTGATTCTACTCCTGTTCCTTCGCGACCAAGACCGTGAAGAACCAGGGCAACAAACACGGTTTGGGGCCTAACACTCTTTTCGGTGACACACTTTTTGTTTGTAATTTTTTTTTTTATATATTTTTTTTTTTATGTAAGCAATTATTACAAATGTTACAATTATTATTTGTTACAATATTTTTATGATTTAATAATAACGGAGTTGGAGCATATTCAGTCCCAGGCGTTTTTGTCATCCAAGTAATCTGATATTTTATAATACGCTTTTTTATAGAGATGACGTTTAATTGATGTCTTAAATTTGTTGATTGATAAGTTTTGCAATTCGCCTGGGACTTTGTTGTAGAAGCGTACACATTGCCCTATAAATGATTTACTAACTTTCTTAAGCCTAATTGTGGGAACAGCGAGTTTATCTTTGTTTCTGGTATTAACATTGTGATTATCACTTTTTTTCTTAAATAGTTTAATATTTTTTCGAACATACATTAGATTTTCATAGATAAACTGACAAGGCATAGTCATTATAAATATTTCTTTAAACTTATTCCTAAGTGACTCCCTGGGACCCATACAATAAATTGCTCGAACAGCCCTCTTCTGCAGCACAAACACGGTGTTAATATCTGCAGCACTCCCCCACAACAGAATGCCATAAGACATGATGCTGTGAAAGTAGCTGAAGTAGACTAGCCTAGCAGTATCTACGTCCGTGTATAGACGTATTTTTTTGACTGCGTATGCTGCAGAACTAAGTCTCTTCGACAATCCATCTATGTGCGGACCCCATTGAAGCTTATTATCTAAGGTTAAAAAAGTAAGGTAAAAAATAGTGGTATACCTAGTGGTAGTAACACAAAATGCTTTTTGTGTAAAGTAAAGCAGAAATGGCCAAGTAGATCCGCTGACGGAGCAACCGATTGGAAGTACTTAAGGAAAGTAAAATCAGTTGCTAAATGAGCTGTTGAGGCGTTACGACTAGTTTGTTCTGGCTCGCCGTCGCACGCCGTCCTAGAAAACTTCTGATGTAAAATAACGTACGTATTTGTGTGCCTGTACTAAGTTCAGAAGAGCTGAAGTAATGTGAAGTATGTTGAAGAGGCGGATCAATGAGCCAATTGACGAACAAAACGAAGGTTCATAACCATCAAACAACGACATAATATTCCCAACAGAACTGGGACGAAGATGAAGCCCCCATCCCGGGATTTGGTTATCATATCAAATATCAAATAAATTTATTTGTTAACTGTTAGACACACAAGTTATAAGGTAGGAACACATATTAAGCTAAGTTAACAAAAAGGCCTCCACTCAGCATAAGCTATGATGATGATCTTCCAGGTCGATATTGACCACGGCGACTTAACATTTGCTTATTTGTGTTCGTTTGCAATAAAAATACTTTTGCAGTAACTTCACGTCAGGGTATCCTCTTAAAGAAGTTTATAACGTATTTTTTGATATTTGATAGTACATTTTGAGAATGTTATGTAGCGGTCACTGTATTTTAGGACATTCAAGTTGTTGAGGGGCAGTCGCGACTGACTAAATGAGTTTGTTGGAGTGGGCACGAGTAGGTTAAAGTTTGTTTGCATCCCGACGGGCCGGGCCCGGGCCCGGCCCGGGAGGGTGACAGCGACCTTTGAATTAACTCCTCATCGCTGCCCTGAAGGTCTCGCCTGATGGCTTACTTACGTCGTAAGTCCTCACTAATATGACATCCCGGATTAACATTTACCCAAGGGTTATTTGCATGTCTTTCAATTCTATACCGATTTAAATGATTGCATAGTTTTTCAACACTTGTCGCAAAAATATGTTATAAGTTTGAACGCTATTTGTATCTGGTGTGTATGTGTGTGTGTGTGTGTCTGTGGCACCTTAAACTAAACTACACTAACTCTTAAACGGGTGAACCGATTTGAATGCAGTTTTTTTTAATTTGAAAGCTGATTTTCTAGGGATGGTTTTTATTTATTTATTTATTTATTTATTTAAAACACGAGTTGGGCTTACAGATTAAACCAAAGCGCCCAAAACGTCTATGCTAATTACAGAATGTTTTAGGCATGTTTAATCAAAATGGGTTCAGTCATTTACAAAATATGGGGGGTGAAAGTGGGGATGAAAAATCTAATACTTTCATCTAGTTAATTAAGGGTTTTTAAACATGAATGTGTAATTAAGAAAATCAGCCTATATTATTTTAACATGTCACAATAGTTTCATTAGTAAATAGTAGATAAGTCTTGTCATTTAAGTGTAAATCAATAACAGCTCATTTCGGCACTATTTGGCCATAAAATACAAATTGAAATGTCTACTTAAAATAACAATTTGTCCCGTTTAATTAAAATAACCAACAGGTGTTTTTACAATAACAATTTCATTTTCTTTAAGGAAACTCGCAGGAAGATGGTAATAAGTGATAGGTAATTAAAAAAGTTTTAATGAGCTGTCGGCGACGGCGGCGGTAATCCTGCTGTCCCGCCATCGATGAAACCTGGCGCTTGGAAACAGCAGGTGTATTACATTCATGTTTTTTTTTTCTTGGAGAATAGTTTTAAGTAGTTAGTAATTTAGTAGTAAGTAATTTTTAAGTGGGATAGTTGTAGTGTACAACTACCGTCTCATGCGCTTACGTCACCACGTCACCACTGACCGACCCACCGGGGAGTCGAAGCGCGGCCGTCGGTCGTGCCGAGCGGTTGTGTCAGTGGTTGTGTCTTGTGAGTGGTGTAGCGTTGGTGAGCCTAGTAGGTATATTAAACAAATTACAATAGTGAATCATAAAATTATTATCAACGGCATAGTTACCATGATTATTGAGTTTTTTGAGTTTTCTTGCTTCCCGAAATTTCGACACAGCTGCATGCGCCATGATCACAAGAGCTTGACTATTTAGATTTAAGCGGACGGATCACCGAAAAGAACCAAACCCAGCTGTTCTGATTGGCTATTGAGAGAAGTCTGCAGGGACGTCATTACTGCGGCCGCAAGCCTTAATACGACCTTTTACTTTATAATGAACCAATGGGGAATTATTTGGGACTTACTTTATTTTTGATTATTAACCATTTAAATACAAACTACTTATACAAAACCTACAATTCTTTTTCTGTATATTTTTGGCCAAACTAAAAATAAACTGGCAACACTTAGACATGTCGCAAATCGTGGACAGTTACTCACTAAGGGCCTTACCTACTTATGAAAGATGTTTAAAGTTAAACATTGGTTAAACAACGTCCTGTCTTTATTTGTGGATAGTGACAAACAGAGACAGGACGCTGTTTAACCAGTGTTCAACTTTAAATATCTTTCATAAGTAAGGGGGTCATTGTTCAAACCGGTTAAATATCTCAATTTCTCTACGATATTGGCATCAATTGCTACGCTTGCGTTCAAGAGTATGAAAAGTGTTTCAAGTTGTAAGGTAGTAAGAATTGTAGATTTTGAACAATCGTAGGTTAACAACAATGTTTAATAGACATTATTTAACACCCGGTAATTACTCACGTAAAAATATCGTAATTTGAAAGTGAAACAATGTTTAATATCCATAGATTTGAATAGATGTCAGAGGAATACAATCGTGGCATCTTTTTTATTAAAACTTCATGTTTTTACCTTCAGCTTTGGTCTGTTTGTAGTATTATTGAATAAACGTCTATTCTATTCACATCTCCCTCAGAAGATCTGTCCAGCTGCTACTAAACCGATAAGGCAGATACAAAGTTAGCGGGAAAAAGTACAGTTAATTTTTCGAGAATTTCCTCACCGCGTTATGGCGGAAATTTCCCGCCATTTTTCAACGCGACAGGAGCTTTGTGACGTCACGGCCCCTAACGATAGTGGAGCGCCCTCGCCGGCGCTCCACATTTTAATACGACTTTTGAAAACTGCTTTTGTATGGCTCCTTTGGCTTTCTCATGGCTTTATGAGTTGATGAGATACTGCGTTTATGTTTGACCCTTTTTCATAAGAACGAAAGCTTTTGCATTTTTACTAGATCCTCAGTAAAAGTGCTGATAGTACAATAGAAAAAAAAAAAGAAATAATTTATATAGAGTGAAGGCATCTGATGCATACTTTTTACAGGAGAACGTTGTCCCAGCACATAAACAATACTAGAAAGTCTTGGTTTGAGTTAGGAATTTCTAAGAAAACTTTCCTTTAATTTTAATGCATCAAACATAAGCCGAAAGAACTCAACCTGATCGAATACCCAGGTATTCCCAGCAGACGAACTCGGCTCTTATTGAAACATTATTTACCGAAAACACCAAAACAATAAAACGAATTCACTTTATCCGAGCCCGATACGGTAAACAGTGAAAGTGTAAACAAACAGCCTCCGTGCGGAGAGGGCGAGGGCCCTTCGCGCCAAGGGTGAGTCGGGACATACACGAAAGAATATGATCCTCAAACGTTTTGCTTAAGAAATTTGATACGGTGTTACAACTTAACCGTAGTTTTTTTTATGCGATGAAAAGTAGAATATTATATGTGCAAAATATAAATTGTGGCGTAAGAAAAAACACATTTTCCAAAAAAGTAATCATTACCAAATAATTATTAATCACCTAGATCTTTGTTTGTTAAACTTTCGCGATTTGTTAACATAATGACAATTATTATTACGGGATTTTATCGCGTACCTGTTATTTATTTTCTTTTCCCAACGTGTCAAATACGTTAGATATACGCCACCCGTGACCACGAACGCTGCAACGTGTTCGAAACGTTGGGAAAAGAAAATAAATAAAAGGTAGGTACGCGATAAAATCCCGTAATGATAATTACCATTAGATCTTTATTGTTTTTTTGGATGAACCATGTCGGTATAGGTATGTTTGAATCTGTTAACAATTACCTTATTTGATGAAACCGGGTAAAGCTAGGGTTAACTACTAAACATGGTTCGAGAGTTTCGACTAAAGGTACAAAGCATTTCATGGAATGAAACAATTTAATAAATTACTTCCAAAAACTGAAAACTGAGCACATTGTTCCTGGAACGCGCGATATAAACTGTTTTATACTATATCACGTTCAGTGTCCATGACGCACATTGTGTGGATGCCCGTTAGAGCCGGGGCAGGCAACGTGTTACATACTGATTGCATTATAAAGGCGCTGAAAATTGAATGGAAATATATTTGCCTTTAAAATACTGTTTTTCACTTATTATGTTATTATGTTAATTGTCAGTCAGTTTTGTTCGTCTAATTTCAAATTAACGTATTTATGTACCACAATTTTTGTAAATATCTAAAGTAGAATATATCAAAATAAGAGCAGCCATTCCACTTTCAGGATTTAGTATCTTATTTTTCCATATCACATGTTACACAATTACGTCAAAAACGTTTCGCACAAAATACGCTCCATCCATGCATTTTACATCAAAAGCTTGATAAGCGAAAGATCAGCCCGTCCCGTCATACATAACAATTGAAATAAAACATTCAGTCGTCCCGCCCCGCCGCTAAATCTGGCCGCCCCGCCGCTAAATCTGGCCGCCTGCCGCCGAATCTGGCGGCCCCCGCCATTACAGAGTCGTAAAGGGCCCGCGTCTGATCCGATCCGCCCTCATAGACGTGATCCTAGCTATTTGCAGATACTTCAGTGTAACACTTGAAGTAATGGAAAACTTACAAACAAATAATGATTTAAAGCGTCAAATTCTATCAAAAAATAGCGTAATGATAATTATTATTACAAAAAAGTTTAACAAGTTATAAAAAATAGCGTGATAGTAAATTAATGTTTTTCTCATTAGAAACAGGGACAGAGACGTAAGATCTAAACAATAATAAAGTTTATTATCAGATGATTCTGCCGTGTTTACGTTCATTCGTCTTTCGTCATTCGTCTTGGGTCATTACGAGTATTATCAAAATTTAGTTGAAAAAAATTTACGCGTAAATTAATTGATTCAGGCGTGACTTTGCGGAAGTCCATCTTCGGATTTTTTTTTAATTTTAAAATACGAGTATTTAGTAAGTACTCCTCTAATCTTTGATAAACAAAAGATTGGAGGAGGAGTACCAGATATTTTGGAATTTTCAAAAAAACAATAATATAATTATTAATAAATCATAACAATAATTATTATTTTTAATATTTTGCGTTCCTTTTGGTTAAATTGTTCAATATTGCTCATTTTTAGATTTCTTCCTGTAGAATTGGCCCTTTAACTACTAGGTAGGGATCGATGCAGCCCCTGGGTCCACCTTCTCATCACAAAACTAGAGAATTGTGAACATTTATTCTGTTTTAAGCTATGAAAGACAGACTCGCGAGGTCTACAGCTAACAGAGCCACTAGTATAAAGATAGACACACTGATTCCAAATATCCATAGATATTTCTTGTAAAAGTAAATAATGTAAAATATCAAGCTTTTGTAGCTCCGATACTTAGGCTGTGTCCCCAGTAGGCAAACTGTGAGCGGCCGACTGAGTTTGCGGCGTATCGGTTTAGTACGCTCTTCCATATTTGAAATGGAGTGTCCACAGTTTGCTAGTTTGTCGCGTAACGCTGCAAACTGCGTACAGTGAGCGCAAACTAGCAAACTGTGGACACTCCATTTCAAATATGGAAGAGCGTACTAAACCGATACGCCGCAGACTTAGTCGGCCGCTCACAGTTTGCCTACTGGGGACACAGCCTTATCCGTCAACGATTAGGCCTGCTCCTGACGGCGTCGTGACCCCCAAAACTGCTGTCCTACGCAGTTTGATCACAGCGCACTCAAAACATTTGGTTTTCTCTATATTGGAGAAGATTTTTTGGTTATTGGTTGCCAGATGCGTGGGCGATATGAGGCCACAGAGAGAGAGACAGATAACAAGCAATTTATTCAAAAATAAAAAAACCCGGCTGAACTGAAAAGTTGGAAACAGCATTATCTTATCAATCACAAAACAAAATTAATTACAATTTTATTATTATGTAGGTATCTAGGGTTCGATGCCGTGCGCATTTTCCTAAACGTTGTTGTCACAGTTGACACACAGATGGCTCTGCGAGTACCTAAATTAAATGCGTAAGTTATTTCTTAAATATGAGATATCTCCTAAATGGCTGAACCAATTTCGATGCAGTTTGTTCTAAACGTTGCGTGTGACTAAATAGAAAATTTTAGTATGCGTTTTGGCTAGCAATTCTATTTAGGGCGAAAAATAGATTTTAAAAAATTTTGAGACTCGATTTAGTCTTCGAAGATGTCATGTTAGATTTAAAAAAAAATTATATTTGATATCAATCTACCAACCTCTTGATTTTGACATGAATTTTTATATGATAGCGTGATTTTCATTTTGAAAATTCACACATTGTTGCATTTTTTAGCCGCACTATTTGATTTATCGAAATAAAAAGTATTCTAGAGCACAATCGAGATGGAGACGATTCTAACGATACCTCATTCATCAAAATCCATCAAGCCGTTTAGGAGAAACGTGGTAATAAAGAATATTACTTACATACGAACGAACCCACATAGAAACGCGCGATCTACATAACCCGGGTGACTTGACAGTCAGCCGGGTAAAAAATAGTTTAATACCCATTTCACTTTCAAAACTTTCGTGAGTTGTACTAGATAAATCGACGATATTTTTACGTGAGTAATTCCCGTGTGTTAAATAATGTCTAGTTTAATACCCTACTAGCTGTGCTTGATGGTTTCACCATTTAATTGGGTCTTCAAAAACTATAACCTTCCTCTAAAAATCTATCAAATCCATTTTCAAATCCGTCTAAGCTCCAAAGATAAGCGCGTTCAAAACCACATAATTCAGTGAGATCGCTCAGTGAGATCGTTGGGACAAAAAATTCCCAACGATCCACTGGTGGGATGGACCAGTGGGGTCGTTGGGAATCAGACAACCGAATGGAAAATCAAAGTAACACATAAAAAAAACATGATTTATTGAATAATAACACCTCAGATGATATAGTCGTAAGACCAAATAACGTGTTTTTACTTTTCTTAAGGTTTAACTTACAGTTAGCTCATAAGTTTCACAACTAAAAACTTCTTGGCAACGTCTCGAGCCACCTAATAGTGATTAATGGCGTAAGCCGCGAGCCTCATACTTCTTTTATGTATTATTTATGTATGTTCTTTATGTATAAGACCAGAATTCGACGTAACAGCTCAAGGTGAAGAAAATGTTGGGGAATAAATAAAACCTGAATAGGCCACAAAATATACTGTCTTCTGTCATGACTTGTATTTTTGTAGCTTTTACTTACGGTTTATTATGTATTGTTAAATTAACTTAGTACCATATTATGGATGTTTTAATATTATGACGGTTGGCAAACCTCAATCACCATCAAGAAAACTAACAAAACAATCACCACTCACTCTCTAAATCCTTTTCTGTTCAATCCAACTCCAGTACCGGATTATCCTGTAATCTCCTACGTTCACTAAAAAGGTCCTTTAGTAATCTTGTAAGTTTGTCCTTTTTATAGCACTGGAGTTTACACTAGAAGGGCCTTTTTATAGGCCCGTTCGGAGACGCGGGTAATGACGCGTCAACCCGCGGCCGCGACGCGCGTATTAAGTAAGGATAGCTGGTTCACTTCGGACGCGACTTTTTGTCGTGTTATCAACCGGTAGGCAAAATAGTGGACAAAACTTTAACTAGGTAACAAAACTTTGGACGGATAAATAAGTAAGTTCATATTATTATGAGTAAGTGGCTAACTCTGGTGACGGAGTTTTTAGGCCGCCTAAGGCGCGGGACACACAGATAAGACGTAAGACGCAGACGGGGCGCGGACATTTGTATCTTCCACGTCCCTTTCATATAAAATGTATAGAAGCGTCGCGACGCAACACGTACAGAAGAGACGGGGCGCGGACGCAACACTGTTAGCTGGCGCCCTGTCAGCGACGACGCGTCCTCGTCTGACGTCTCTTCTATCTGGCCTGCGCCTAGGACCTCCGTTACTCTCGTATTTCGTCGTTTGAAGGGATGAAATATATGTATGGCTGTAAAATATGGAGAAATACTTGGCCAGCTGTTGTCGAACGAGAAGTCATTACATATTTTAAACTTTCGCGTCTGGAACACATTTTCAAAAATATTATCGAAACTTAATCGCGTAATAAAATAATTTTATTTATCTCGACAATTTTAATGCAAAAACTATCACCGTAGTCAAACTGATTTCGAGGTAAATAAAACTATTCAAAAATCTAGAAGTCAGCTGGACTATCATAAGAAAAGACTCTTTGAGCTTCGGTCCGTGATAAATCAGGAACTTAAAATGCTTGTCGCGTCCGTGACTCGGCTAGTGCTCGGCGATAAAGTTGAGGATTTGTCGGAATTCGATTCGTCCGCTCCGCGCCACGCAAATTGAAATGCTTTTATGAAGTCTCGCAGGTGGGTACGCCGCCGCTAACTAGTCAACGGGCTTAGTGACGTCACATCAGAAGATTAGACATAATTTTCAGAATAGACATAAAGTAACTTTAATTTTCATTGTCTTAATAGACTATTTGTCTCAACTCTCAACATTACCTAGTTGATCACTGCTTCTGTCTTTAAATTATAATTATTCTTTCAATCACCATCCCAGGTTCTACAGAGATTACGCGTCTTATCCTATCCTATACTATTAAACGAGCAATATTTGTAATTTTTTTTATTAGTACTCACGTTCTCAAAAACGGCTCAAACGATTTCAATGAAATTCGCAGTATATGGGTTTTCGGAGCCGAACAATATATCTAGCTAGGTCTTATATCTGGGAAAATTCGTTTTATCGGCATTTTCTCTCGGTCGCCCACTTTTTATAAAACAAACAAATACTTCTCTTACTTTTTCTTTAGAACAAAGATTAGGATGAAGTCTCTGAGAAAAGGCTCGACGTTAAAGCAACCATTGCGGTGACAGTCGAAGCCTCAGGGGATGACTCATGATTAAATTGAAATAAAGAAGAGACAAACACACCGCCTCGCCAATAACACGGCATCCCCGGGGCTGAGGGGGGATGGGGTGAGAGGGGAAGGGGGGGGGGAAGGTAAACATTTATATTTCTAATCACAATAGTGTCGGAGAAAATTACTTTCCGCGTTCGCCATTCGCGCGGAAACAGATCCGGTTTGTGATACTCTTTTGTCGTAGAGGAAACTCAGAAAAAAAAAAAACCGGTCAAGTGCGAGTCGAACTCGTACGCCGAGGGTTCCGTACCTAGCCATGGTGCCAATTAAGCTAGTATTAATTGTATGAGCGCCCATACAACTCGGAGGACAATTTTTATTGGCGTCAACTATGTATGTATGGGAACACCCTCTAGTTTTCAACTTTTTTAACTTTTTGGAATTTTTCCTTTATTTGTGCTATAAGACCTTGCTTTTTGCCAAATTTCGTTATTCTAGGTCAACGGGAACTACCATTTAGGTTTTCGACCCAAAACCTCTAGGGTACTTCCGGTTGACCTAGAATTGTCAATTTTGGTTACAAGCAAGGCCTTACAGCACAAGTAAAGGAAAAATTCCGAAAAATAAAAAAAGTTGATAATTAAGGTAAGTTTTGGTACTTACAAGTTTTCACGAAAACCTAAATTTGCCTATATCTTTTTATAGTGTTGACTCAGGACCTTGATTTTTATACTCACAATAGGGACTATAGACCTTAGTATATGGTATAAATTTCAACTTGCTAGCTCTACCCGTTCCTGAGATAATCGATGGTGACACACGGACAGACAGACGGACAGACAGACAGACGGACAGACAGACAGACAGACAGACAGACAGACAGACAGACAGACAGACAGACAGACAGACGGACAAGAAAGTGATCTTATAAGGGTTCCTTTTTTTACCTTTTAAGGTACGGAACCCTAAAAATCAGGAAAGTCACATATTGACGAAAAGCAACAACATGGTCAATCGATTTAAGACTCTGAAAATTATTTTGTTTGCTCTTACTAGCTCTTATGCATTTCAACGTAGTTTTATTACTAACTGTACCCGTCGGTTCGGGTTATTCCTTTTTGTCACCTCGTCCTGTCCCCACGAGGGAACAAACAGGAATCAATATTTCTGTCTGTCCCCGAATTTAAATAGAGGGACATACAGTTGAGGTTCCACACCACTAGTTAAAATAATATAACGTAAGGAGCTATCAAATGCAGAAATATTTTTCAGATCCGACTGATAGTTCCAGAGTCCAAACAAACAAACTCTTCCGCTTTATTATACTATTAACTGCTGCCGGTGGCTTCGCTCGCGTGGTACCTGGATAAGAAGTAGCCTATGTTACTCTCCAGCCCTCCAACTATCTCCACACAAAAAATCACGTCAATCCGTCGCTCTGTTTTGACGTGAAAGCAGGACAAATAAACACACTTTCACATTTATAAGGGGTACGGATTCTATCATCTTTTTTTTTTCTAGATACTGGATCCTTATAAAACTAGTAAGTACTTTTATTCATCTAATTAATTTAACAGCAGTTGTGAAGTCATGACGGAGGCTTTCAGGCGATCTGGGAACTTTGCGCCAACTCACACCAACTTATTGATCTAATTGATTACTTGGACTCACTGCTAACAACGTGACTGGGGGAAGTTACTTTCAGAAATAATATTTCTATTGACAATTAAATAAAAAAGAATTATGATTAAACTTTTGAAACTATCATGGTTGTTAACATTGTAAACACTATAAACGGGATATTTACCATGATTTTTGGATTTTCGAGTCTCCCGATATTTCGGCACAGTTGCATGCGCCATGATCACGGTAAACTGAAGTTATTGCGAGTTTGTGGGTAATCACTGGCAGACGAAACGGTCTACCCTCTTTCTAAGTCTTTTACTACGCCGAACATCAGTACCACCGGTTTCACTTTCGAACGCAACTCGATCGCGGCACACAACACTCACAGTATCCAACCGCACATCTGATGTTTGGTTTTTTTCGATTTTTGCACAATCGCACCACCGGATCCCAAGCACCTGAGAGTTTAAAACCGTCTTCTCTATTGAAATTCCGGTGTTTGGTAATTTCTATGGCTTCCTGTACCAATCTTGGTATATAATGTCGCTCCGTTGAAATTACCTGTGGATTGTGCAACTCGATCCAATGGTTTGAGCCTGATTCTATGAGATGTTCCGCTATAGCCGACTTCTGCGTATCTACATTCTTTACTGCCCTGATATGTTCCTTGATCCGACAGCTTATGGTTCTTTTGGTTTGGCCTATGTAACAGCTCCCGCAACTGCAGTCGATCTTATACACACCTGGTTTTTCTAGTGGGAAGTTGTCTTTTGGTGAGCGTAGGTAGTGTGCAATCTTTTTAAAAGGTGTAAAGACTGTTTTCACACAGGATTTTTGCAGGACGTTTGCGATTTTATCCGTCACTCCTTTTATATAGGGCAGGAACGCTGGTTTTCGATCTACCATACATTTCCGGGGCTTCGGCTTTGGGCAAGTTGAAAATGACCGTATCTTGTAGCCATTCCTGCGTAAAACATTTTGAACATGTGCTAACTCACTGTTTAGGCTATACTCATCGCACAGGTCGAATGCACGATTAGTAAGCGATGTTACCACAGAGTTTAGCTGCCTTGGGTGGTGATGTGAGTTAGCGTGAAGGTACCTGTCCGTATGTGTAGGCTTTCTGTAGACTGAATGGCCCAAACTTCCGTCTGTCCGGACCTGAACCAAAACGTCCAAAAATGCTAACTGGCGATCATTTTCCATCTCCCAAGTAAACCTGATCTTCTTGTGTACTCCGTTCAGATGCGCGAGAAGAAGTTCTATTTCTGGTGTTTTCCCTTTCAAAATACAAAAGACGTCATCTACATACCTCTTCCATAACTTAACCGGTAATGGGAAAGACGAGATCGCCACGTTCTCGAAATACTCCATCCAAATATTTGCTAGTACAGGAGCCACTGGACTACCCATAGCTACTCCGTCTATCTGAAGGAAATATTGTCCATTATATACAAAAAAGTTTGTGGAGAGTATATGATGCAGGAGCCTGGCGTACTCTGCCGGAATACCGTCTTGTTGTATTTTGCTCTCCACAACATTCATACAATCAGCAAGAGGGACGTTCGTGAATAAGGATTCTACGTCAAAATCCAAAAATCATGGTAAATATCCCGTTTATAGTGTTTACAAAGAATTATGATTAATTTAGTAAACATTTATATTTAACCATCTTTCTTTCTTTCTTTCTTTCATTTAGTATTTTTAAGTAGAATTATTGGTAGTGACTTGCTTGCAATCACGTGGAAGACGAAGCGGTTTTTTTTTTTAAATTCAAAAAACTGGTTGTATGTAAGTCGGTTTAAGGACGATAATTTTACGTGTTAAAGTCAAAGAAAAATTGTATACTTTTGTGAATTGCCGAACGCCTTTTTCGTGCGTGCAGCCGGCGTTCATCAATTTATAAGACGTTAACACGTCAAAAAATATTATCTGCTAGTGTATTGTTTTTTCAAACATTTATTAGACAATTTTTTTTTTAGTACAAAATCAAGTTAACTTGCTTTACTGAATTCTCTGCACACTGTCGCGGCCCTTATCACCTGAGCGGATATGAGATGGAATATAATATTTTCGCCTATTTCTTTATATTCCGGCGATACCTTGCGGAAGCTTGGGTTGATCAACATAATGTCTACGTCGTACTTGTACACAAACATGCTATGTATAGACCTTAGTAGGCTTCACTTTAGAGCCAACTAGTGAACGCTTGCGGCTTCGCCCGCGTGGACTATTTTTTTATCCCGCGGGAGCCATATATTTTTCCGGGATAAAAAGTAGCCTATGTGTTATTTCAGAACCTAAACTATCTGCATTCCACATCAAAATCGGTTTTAGTAGTTCTAGAGGTACGTGGTAACAAACATTCACACACACACACACACGGACTTTCGCCTTTATAATATTAGTAGGATTCCTATTAAAACATAATTAATGAAAACTTTTTTTTTTCCGAATACAGTAAGTTTACTCTTTCTTACCAAGCATTGCTTCTAATTCCTGTCGATGTCTTACATGGGTTAGTCACAATTCAAACAATCTAAAAGTAACTTACAATCTTACAACGTACAAGCTCTGTACCGGCCCCCGGGACTCGGCTAATGAAAGTTACGCGCTAACTCTGAGCTAAGGGTTCCGTAGCTTGTTCTGTTGTTCCGAACACGTTCTTGTGGCCTACTAAAATCATAACTAACTCCGAAAACTTTGTATTAATGAATCACAAACACTGAACTTTATTCTAACAAGATCCCGCTCGGGGCCCTTGCGTTCTACCTGAAAGATAATGACTGGAGTGGTTTAAATTATTATTACCGTAGCCGACTGGGAAAGGCCCTTGACTTTCAAATTTCGAAGGTCGTGAGTTCGAATCCCCGCCGAGCATCAATTAATTTTTCGTTTAGAAAATAAATACGCATCATACTAATATTATAAAGGCGAAAGTCCGTGTGTGTGTGTGTGTGAATGTTTGTTACTACGTATCCCCATAACTACTAAACCGATTTTGATGAAATTTAGGATGTAGATAGTTAAGGTTCTGGAATAACACTTTTGATCCCGGAAAACTGTATGGTTCCCGTGGGAGAAACAATAGTAGTCCACGCGGGCGAAGCCGCGGGCGTTCACTTGTGAGTTAACATTTTATACACCATAATTGATTAATTGTGAGTTTTACTACAATATTCTATCTAGTTGTAATCCATTCGGAAATGTTTCCACAACTAGCACAACAACAAACCAGCTCGCTTATCCTATGAGTTTGTTGTCCTAATACCTGTTATATTGAACTCTAATTCAATGTACAAAGATCGTTTTTTCTTTAATAAAATAGTCTTTGTATTCATAAAATACAATATAATACAAATAGTATTAGTATTGAAGCTACAAAGAGCTTATAATATTAGACTTAAATGGAAAAGCGCCCGTGTCAGCTGTTATCTGTTATAAGATGAGATTATCTCTTTCATTTTATGAGTTGACCACAAAAACAAGTATTGTAAACGGTGAAGAAAAACATAACTTAAATTACATCGCAAATGAAAATTCTTGTCGAAAATTTTGATAAGAGTTTTCGTTTTCAGTGCTACCTACTAAATTGTGTAACAATTTAAAATTAAAATAAACTTAAGTTAGTATTCACTCATTCATTCCTACTGAACAGGTATTTTGACGTGCCTCTGGCTACCTCTTTACAACCGACTGCGGCGAAGCTCAAAAGGAGGGTATATGATTGACTCGTATGTATGTCCGTTCCTTATGTCCGCTTGCAACTATTCAAAGGCTTAAGCCCCTACATTGTGAGCGTGGGAACTTCTCATTCTACGCACACTTTGAAATTTTACACTCACACATCTGCAACTCGTAGCGTAGTACGCATGCACACTAACGTTTATTCGTTTGTTTGTTTCTCATTGCGCGTCATCGCTGTAGCATTTGTAAGCATGTCCTAGAAAATGCGCAATGTATACCGGCCGGCGTAAATGTCATGGTGAGTGTTTGTTGCCTAAGGGTGGAGCCATAGTGTAAACCGGGTTGACGCTATCCAAGTCGGTTGCACGGTTCGAATTGAGTCTATATTCGAACCGAACTATTAGGTAGGTATTATAAATTGAAGCTGTAGGTACATCCGATATCTGTACATTCAATCAATTTTGATTTATTAAACGCTATAAATATTATTTAATTTATGTACCTACCTACTTGTAGGTAAACATAAAAATCGGTCGAGCCGTAGGTACCTACTTGAGTTATCGTGTCAGATTCGGTTCTAGAGCACACTAGCAACTTCCGATTGGTT
Source organism: Camptogramma bilineatum (assembly GCA_958496255.1). Lineage (NCBI taxonomy): Eukaryota > Metazoa > Arthropoda > Insecta > Lepidoptera > Geometridae > Camptogramma > Camptogramma bilineatum. The sequence goes on from OY292475.1 coordinate 10,348,998, forward strand.
TCATTACTTTGTGCATTGTCATAATGATGATGGAAGGTTTATAATATAGTGAGATAAGAAGTATGTAGGTAACTTGGACGAACTAAATATCAAGACCCCGATTTCGAGCGTCAAAACGCCAAAAAAAAGTCAACCAACTGTTGGTTGACTTGTTCGTTTCGCTCATTCAGTCGCGCTAAGGTCGTTGTACTGTAAACATGAATTTGGCGGCAAACAAAAATGGTGATTTGTGCCATTAAAGTGTGCAGGAATTACAAAGGATGACTAAAAATAAATGAGGAAGTTACATAGCATCGGTAAGTAAACTATAAATAACTATAAGTTATGAAAACAAGAAAATAAAACTTTGTAATTTTTACCCGGCTGACTGTCAAGTCACCCGGGTTATGTAGATCGCGCGTTTCTATGTATGTGGGTTCGTTCGTATGTAAGTAATATTCTTTATTACCACGTTTCTCCTAAACGGCTGGATGGATTTTGATGAATGAGGTATCGTTAGAATCGTCTCCATCTCGATTGTGCTCTAGGATACTTTTTATTTCGATAAATCAAATAGTGCGGCTAAAAAATGCAACAATGCGTGAATTTTCAAAATGAAAATCACGCTATCATATCAAAATTCATGTCAAAATCAAGAGGTTGGTAGACTGATATCAAATATATTTTTTTTTTTAAATCTAACATGACATCTTCGAAGATTAAATCGAGTCTCAAAATTTTTGAAAATCTATTTTTCGCCCTAAATAGAATTGCTAGCCAAAACGCATACTAAAATTTTCTATTTAGTCACACGCAACGTTTAGAACAAACTGCATCGAAATTGGTTCAGCCATTTAGGAGATATCTCATATTTAAGAAATAACTTACGCATTTAATTTAGGTACCTACCTGCTCGCAGAGCCATCTGTGTGTCAACTGTGACAACAACGTTTAGGAAAATGCGCACGGCATCGAACCCTAGATACCTACATAATAATAAAATTGTAATTTAATTTTGTTTTGTGATTGATAAGATAATGCTGTTTCCAACTTTTCAGTTCAGTCGGGTTTTTTTATTTTTGAATAAATTGCTTGTACCTATCCTAACATGTTCTAAGGGAGTGTACACATTGCGTTTTCTGCCGCGCGTTTTTGAGCTGCGCGTTTGTATCGATACAAACGCGCGTTCGCAACGCGTTTTTTTTCCATACAAAAGCGAACCGGGAGGGGCTGCGCGGGGGGCTGCGCGTTCGCATCGCGTTCGAATCGCGTTTGTATCGATACAAACGCGCTGCAAAAAACGCAATGTGTACACTCCCTAAGAGGGTTGCCATAATTATTCTTTGATTTTACCCATCTGAAAGCGTGAGCAAATAAAAAAAAGTGTTGAATCCAAGGATTTTATATACAAACAGGATGGTTAAGTCGAGTTTAATGTAAAAGGGACTTTGAACCTTAACACGACTACACAACGATCTATTATAATTTAATCTTGGTTATAACGCCGGCTCCATACGTTGGCCCCAACGTTGGTCCCAACGTTGGCGCCAAGATTTCGTGAACCATCCACACGTTGGCGATACACCAGTCTTGTTCCGTCAGAGCCAACGTGCAGACGTCCGATGTCTGCGCGTCCGATACAGAAATTGAAATTTCTGGATCGTAATGTATACCTACAGTCATGTTTATAGATTGCGGGTTAATTCAATTTAATTTAGGTACCTACATAGGTTTTGATTCTTTGGAGTTGGGTTTAATTAATGTAGGTAAGATTAATTGATTTTTGAAGACTTCTATCTTCAAATTACAATTTGAATACTTGGCTATAATTTACTTTGGCGCTGCGCTGATTTGGGGAATTTGTTTTCTAAAATGACCGGCGAACATACCTACGTACCTAATACCAAAATAATTTAAAATTTGAGCATATTTTATCACTACATCATTATTTGGATAAAGGCAGTATTTATCTAGGTTCCTGTTAAACTTTTGTTCCAAAAAACTTACTATAGAACAAATGAAAAGAAAAAAATGCAGTTTTTGGTGTACCTACAAAGATTTCAATTCAATTTGCCTACATTTCTTTTTAGGTAAGTTTTTCGGATCAAAAGTGTAACAGGAACCTAGATTAATACATACTCTCTTAATCTAACAACATAAACTGATAAAAATACGCTTAAATTTTAAATGATTTCGGTAGGTATTACGTTTTTTATGGAAATTCGCCTGTCGCATTTCTAATAGCAAATCGCAACAAGGTATTTCTGTTACCTACGTAAAAATAGCTTAGGCGTGCTATCTAGTTACTACCCATTTTACCTATTTACAACTATCTACTTGGGGTTTGGGTGTTTTAATTTCTAATCTATCGTGGTAAATACTTTTTAAATAAATACATAGGTATTTAACATAATAAATACACGGATAGAAAATTTGAATACTTAGATACCTATAATTTACTTTGGCGCTGCGCTGATTTGGGGAATTTGTTTTCTAAAATATTGAATTCATTTAAAGCTCTGATTTTTATATTTTCGACAATTTAAGGAAGATTAATATTCAATTGAGGTTTTAATTATATAGCATTTACAGATTTGAGTCTATTGCGCTGAAACAACATACGGTTTTGAAACGCTAAAATTTGTATATTCCTGCTTGTTTTCTAATAGCAAATCGCAACAAGGTATTCCGTAAAAATAGCTCAGGCGTGCTATCTAGTTCCCGAGTTTACCTAGCTATTTACAACTAGCTATTTGGGGTTTCGGTGTTTTAATTTTTAATCTATCGAGATAAATACTTTTGAAATAAATAAGTACCTGTTTAACATATTAAATAGGTACACAGATAGCTTTACAAATCGCTCATTAAATTCAAAAGGGTCATATTTCAAAAACTACATTTTTTACAGGGGAGCCTATTGAAGTTTTGGTCGTCGTTTTTTCGTATTATTTTGTAAATAGTATCTTGTATATACATGTGTCATATATCATTCGATGCGTATTTTGAGCTGTTATTTACTATAAAATAACTTTTACTGTAACTTTCATCCAGAAACGTACAAAGTCACAAAAGTCCCTATTATTTATAAAAATGGTCGCAATGTTAAATGAATTTACTAAACAAAAGGCCACAAATCATACAAAAAATTAGTTTAATTATAAGTTTTACATCATTGTTTTGGTAAATGTGAAAAGAAACCCTATTTGGACCCTCAAAGCCACCGATAGGCAGAGAATAGACGCGTTTGAGATGTGGTTTTGGCAACGCCTTTTGAGAATCGCATGTACAGCCTACAAAACTAATTTTTAAATTTTAAAACAACTGAAGCTAAAGCACCAAAAGCGTCTGTCAACCACTTGCCTGTACAGAATCTTAAAATACTTTGGCCACATTGCCCACAGGAGCACCGATAGTATCGAGATACTTATTGTGACAGGCAAGATAGAGGGCAAAAGACCGAGAGAATGTGCCCCAAACGTTGGTCTGACCAGGTATCGGCGCAACTAGAATTGCTGATGAACAAAGCACTGCATCAAGCCACAGATCGCTCCAAATGAAGATCAACCATCCACAGGATTATGGGAAGGAGTAACGATCCTCACTCAATAATAAGGAATCGACTAAGGAGGAGGAGGATCTCACATTAAAATAACTAAGAAAAGAGACAACAAAACAGTCAACAGGTTTTTAAAATACCTCCTTCTTCTTTGCAGTTTTTATTAATGCGTGTACCTACTGAGCAGCTTAAGAATTCTTGAGATGTTCTTCTGTACGATGGAGTGCACAGCGTTACCCTCATTTTGGGTGTGTGTGCCCTTTGATTAAGAATTTATGGGTTATGCCTCTTAAGTTTAAAAAAATCATTTATGGCGTATTGGTACATTGCTAACATAAATTTACCTCACCTTGTGGGCAAGTCATCACCGCTTGTAAGTCGTAGACTGTGACTATAAAGTTTTCGCTAAGTGAATGTCTAAAATTGTGACTGTACCTAAACCACAAAAAGCAAGTTAAGAAAATAATTTTTAATTTTTTATAGTGTTAAACCACACTTTGGTATATATACTCTAAGTTAAAAAAATGCCTATTAGGTAGTAGCTGACTTACACACAAATAGGCAAAGACCCTTTCCTTTAATAAACGAACTGTTCAATTTAAATAATTTTGTTATATTCATTTTTTAGTTTAAACAAACAGTCAAATTAGGTAGGTCCAACTTTAAGAAAGAGGTAAATCGTCGAATCCAATTCGGATGGGCAGAATTCGGGAAGTTCACAACATGTTCTCGTCTATAATTACATCATTGCCATAAGACAAAAGTCTTCAATCAGTGTGTGTTACCGTGATGGCATAATAGAACCTAAATGTAAAAGTTCTCGAGTGGAGGCCACGGATCAGCAAGTTCAGCGTTCGACGTCCACCAACAAGCTGAACAGACGACCTTTAAAAAAAAGCAGGTCGTGGTGGATGCAAGCCGCTTCCAACCACAACACAATGAAATCATTGAGGGAAGCCTGCCTATGTCCAACAGTGGACGTCCAATGGCTGAGATGATCATAATGATAAATAAAATACTACATAAACATAATTTTTAAACATTATAGCATAGTTCAGGAACATCAAAACAGCCATTTAACAAACATAGCATATTTTGTTTAAACGCAAAACAGACATATTCCAAGAACTGTACTTTTTGTTTCAATAAAAAATTACCAAACTTATTGAATTTTAATTCAAAAGAAACGTATTTCAAAACATGGCTCCTTTGCTTATAAATAATATTGTACTCCGCGTATTTTCTATATTCAATACGGTGACATTTCAAAATATGGCACTTTTTACGATAATTTACTACTTCAAATTCAGTTGATTTTCGGAATGTGGCCCTTTTTAACAAAGATTACGTGCGATTACGCTTATCGCCGGGTCGTAATTGACAAGATGGCCGTTTTGTTCTGAAATTAGTGGTCAATGTGTTAAAATTCAAAAAGGGCAGTTGTATATTTGGACCATTTTAAACGCTAAATCAATGGGTGTCTTCTTCGAATATAAAAATTTATACAATTTAGATGCGATTTTTGCAATAAAAACGATTTTGAGTTTTTTCGAAATGTGACCCTTTTGAATTTAATGAGCGAAATATAAAATGTCGGGGAGCAATCATATGAAAGTGATTTTACATTACTGAATGCCAATTTTATCACAATCACATCACACTATGTCACTATCACACTTCACACAACACACTGCGATTATAAACTACCTACCTACCTATTGAAAATGCGAAAGTTTGGATGTTTGTTTGTTCCTCTATAACTCGACAACCACTTAACCGATTTAGTTGAAATTTAAAATATAGATAGATAATAACCGGGAATAGGACATAGGCTACTTTTTATTCCGAAAAATTGCACGGTTCCAGTAACATAAAAAAAAAATAGTAGACTCCATCATCAGATCAGCTTGTTGTCACCATATTATTACATTGTAGTCAGAATTTGACAAATATGCCGAGTTTCAACTCAATCGGCCTATTTACTGAGGAGTTCTGTTGAACAGCTCTTGACTCCATCATCAGATCAGCTTGTTGATACCATAATATTTCATTGTCACCGAGAATCTATAAGTGTCCAAAATTTCAGCCCGATAGTTCTACAAACACAATAAATAAGGAATACGATGACATTCTCGCTCGTCAGTCGACACGTGCGCTCACGATGCGCGTCGAAACGGGACTGAGCATAGCGCCAACGTGTGGACGGATCCCCAACGTTGGCGCGCCAACTTCCTTTGATAAAACCGACACGACACGGCCAAGCCCCAACGTTGGCCCCAACGTTGGCGCCAAGCTATTTTGTCAGCACCACACGTTGGTGAGAGGCATTGGCCCCAACGTTGGCCCCAACGTGTGGATGCGGGGTAAGGATTGTTGGTCTTGTTGAGAGGCTTTCTTGGTAGCTTTGTCTCTTTCACACTCGTTGTTGGATTAGTAGTGTGCCCAAGTCATTGACAGGATATTTTTACCTTATTGATTTCGATCCTTGGTTTCGATCTTTGATTTCGATCCTTGGTTACGATTCTGGATTTCGATCCTTGATTTCGATCCTTGATTCTTGAATCTTGAATCTTTGAAGTGACAGCTGTCAAACTTCAAACCGCCATATCTCATGAATTACTCGTCCTAGACTTCCCGTTCTCAGTTCAAATGAAAGCTTTGACCAAGATCTTTATTTGAACTGACAGCTGTCAAACTTAAAACGGCCATATCTCGGAAACTACTCGTCCTAGACTCCCCGTTCTCAGTTCAAATGAAAGCTATGACCAAGATCTACATTTCAGATGACAGATGTCATTTTACAGCTGTCACTTAAAAAGAAGATCTTGGTCATAGCTTTCATTTGAACTGAGAACGGGGAGTCTAGGACGAGTAGTTTCCGAGATATGGCTGTTTTAAACTTTGAACTGACAGCTGTCAAACTTAAAACGGTCATATCTCGGAAACTACTCGTCCTAGACTCACCGTTCTCAGTTCAAATGAAAGCTATGACCAAGATCTACATTTCAGATGACAGATGTCATTTTAACAGCTGTCACTTAAAAAGAAGATCTTGGTCATAGCTTTCATTTGAACTGAGAACGGGGAGTCTAGGACGAGTAGTTTCCGAGATATGGCTGTTTTAAACTTTGAACTGACAGCTGTCAAACTTAAAACGGTCATATCTCGGAAACTACTCGTCCTAGACTCACCGTTCTCAGTTCAAATGAAAGCTATGACCAAGATCTACATTTCAGATGACAGATGTCATTTTGACAGCTGTCACTTAAAAAGAAGATATTGGTCATAGCTTTCATTTGAACTGAGAACGGGGAGTCTAGGACAAGTATTTTCCGAGATATGGCCGTTTAAGCTTTGAACTGACAGCTGTCAAACTTAAAACGGTCATATCTCGGAAACTACTCGTCCTAGACTCCCCGTTCTCAGTTCAAATGAAAGCTATGACCAAGATCTACATTTCAGATGACAGATGTCATTTTGACAGCTGTCACTTAAAAAGAAGATCTTGGTCATAGCTTTCATTTGAACTGAGAACGGGGAGTCTAGGACGAGTAGTTTCCGAGATATGGCTGTTTTAAACTTTGAACTGACTGCTGTCAAACTTAAAACGGTCATATCTCGGAAACTACTCGTCCTAGACTCACCGTTCTCAGTTCAAATGAAAGCTATGACCAAGATCTACATTTCAGATGACAGATGTCATTTTAACAGCTGTCACTTAAAAAGAAGATCTTGGTCATAGCTTTCATTTGAACTGAGAACGGGGAGTCTAGGACGAGTAGTTTCCGAGATATGGCCGTTTTAAGTTTGACAGCTGTCAGTTCAAATGAAGATTTTGGTCATAACTTTCATTTGAACTGAAAACGGGGAGTCTAGGACGAGTAATTCATGAGATATGGCGGTTTGAAGTTTGACAGCTGTCACTTCAAAGATTCAAGATTTCAAATTCCAGATTCAAGAATCAAGGATTGAAATCAAGGATCGAAATCAAGGATCTAAATCCAGGATCGAAACCAAGGATCGAATACTTACAAGAAAAATTAAGTGAACAAAAACCAGTATTGACCTCAAAAAATTTGAAACAAATTTTAGAGACATTTCGATATCATAACATATTTTCCCCTACTTTTATGGGAAATTTTCAAGAGCTGGTATCACTAAAAATGGATGACAATGTTGACAGGTGACGCAGCGCACCTGTATAGACAATAGAAGATTCGCATACTTGTGTGCGTAATACGCACAATAGCGTTTCAAACCTGGCCTGTTGTTCTTGTTGCGATTGAAGCGAGAGAGTCCGTCTAGACATATAATTAATCAAAGGTAGGTAAGTAGGTAATCATGGAAGGAGAAAAGAAGAGAAACATGGAAGGAGAGAATCATGTACCTACATAAAAAAAAACAAAAAAAAAGATTCCGACGAACGTTCTCCTTTTTCCGATGTCGGTTAAAAATAGGTATTTCCTATAACTAAAAATACGTCATACAAAGTGATGATAATGATAATTATTGCGGAGACAGTCACACCCCACCCTAAAATGTGCGTGCGTCCGTGAGCGGATGGAAAACGGACGTCCTCCCACCTCGGTATCCGCGACGACACTGCCATTTTTCGCACGTCAACGTTCCATTTATACAGCGCAGAAAGCGACGTTCGGTCCGTACCTACTCCATAGTAAAATGTATGGACGCAGGCGCACGCTTTGCGTCGAAAAATAAATAGTGTTCAGACGTAGATTTCTACTTTACGATGAGATTTAATCAAAATCTAGCGCGGTATTGCTCTTGTTCATACTTTTGTGTCTATCGTGAACAATAAAGATTTTTATAAACTCCAATGGGGATTTTCAAAAATTGGAACAAAAAAAGGTCGATTTCGGGATTTTTGAGAGAGTTTATCTATTTTCTTCTCGGAAATAAGTAATTATTTTGCAATTATCTCGCGGTGTTATTGTTGGCACATCTATTGAGCTACTACCTTTTTGTTTTTATGTAATACAATTCAGCCAAACTCTTAAACTTTTGGATCTTGCAAGTGCCTTTTGGTGCATTGTCAGGGTATCGGGCCTTAATAATAATAATAATAATAATAATAATAATATCTTTATTTCAGGCAACTTATCTAAGTAACAAGATGTTAAAATACTTAATGTATTTTGATACATGATACGTACCTAATTAGATTTGTCTTGATGGCGCGAGTCACTGAGTAAAATTCTTAAAAATCAAAATGGCGAATTTTATTGTGTTTAAGGCTTAGTTCAGATAAACGCGCGGCGACGCGCGGTTGGCTCGGCGCGCAGTGCATGACGGTGTGCGCGGGCACGCGCGGTCACGCACGGTCATGTACACAACAACATTGATTTGTTACAATCTTAAACCGCGCGCCGAGGTAATCGCGCGTCGCCGCGCGTTCATCTGAACTTAGTCTTAATCTTTTAAGCCCTCAGTTGAATTTTTTAAAATTTTTCATTTTATTACTGTCGTTCTATAGTTAGCTGTGAATGCCCTCAGAATCAGATTTGCTATTTCAATTGAAGGCGAATATTTCTTTGAGTAGGTACTTACCTACTCTCGTTTGTTTAGTCAGAGTACAAAAATGGCAATTTTACTTGAAATTGAACAAAATCGGATTCCAATTGAACTTTCACTACGCAAATAAAGACTAGCAACTCAAATAAATTAGGAGTTGAGAGTAGGTTTGGTTGGGTCTTTGTAAATATTTGCATTCAAACAAATTTCATTTGATTGAACACAAAAAGTGTATCACCGAAAAAAAGTTAGGCCCCAAACCGTGTTTGTTGCCCTGGTTCTTCACGGTGTTGGTCGCGAAGGAACAGGAGTAGAATCACCTAGCTCTTAAGATGTTTCAAAGTGGTACACTGTGTGATCCTGTTGAATAAATGAATTTGACTGTTGACTTTGACTTTTGAAAATGAAAAGTCTTATCAAAATTATATCAAAATTTTTGATTTTGTCAGGATTCGAAACCGCATCCAAGCGATCCTTTAAAGACGGAGTGCCTTAACCAACCACGACCACGGAATCCATATTCGTCAAGTCGAAAATTTTGATAAGCTCATATTGTCGGTTATAGGTCCGAATCCATTTCATTTGACCTGACTTGTCGCGAAATATTTTTAAATCAAAGGACTGACTCTACCTAGCCGATAACACGTTTCTGTGCCTCGAGCACCAGTATGCACAAGTTTACTATTCTATCCGTGACTATAGTAATAAATAAATAATAATAATAATAAATAATGCTGGACATTTCACACAGCATCATGTAGCCCCAAGCTAAGCAGAGCTTGTGTTATGGGAACCACATGACTGATATATTACTTTAATACTTACATTTTTTTTTTGTAAATATATACATACTCGTATTATACATAGAAAACACCCAGACTCGAGACAAATATTTACAGATCATGCAAACACTTGTCCCGCGGCGGGGATCGAACCCGCAACCTCCTGCGTCATAGGCGGGCCTTCACCCACTGCGCCACAGAGGTCGTCATATAGTAAAAGTATGGACAATTGTATGGACTGAACTTAGTTTAGTCAAGTTACCGCTAGAGGCGCTGTACTGAATTCCATACAATTAAGATACCTTACTATAGTCACGGATAGAATAGTAAACTCGTGCATACTGGTGCTCGAGGCACTGAACTGAACATTAATGTCTTTGAAAGCTTACATTTAATAATTTAGGCAATCTTAATTTGATTTCAAACGATTGGGTACATCGATGGCGAGAAATTAAAATTTGAACTACTAGCAAAAAGTTGACCGCCTATATATCCGAAATGATCTTTTACTTTAACTTAGAAAATACCAATATCTACTGTCAACCTTGAGCCTATTACAGTTTGTAGTTCAAAGGAATAACTATCTATTACATTACGTTCAATATAATAATATTATTTGTATATTAAATGTCTCAGTATTAGAGGTTACCCTATGATTGTGTTATTGTTTGGCCGCGCCACCGAGACAATCTTGTCATTAGGGAGTTATTAGCCCGAGTAATAAATCCCATCGGTCACCCCAAGGCTCGGATAATATTAATGCTACTTATCAACGCTCATTTACACCAACACACAGCTTTACCTCTTATCGTAAAGCGTGTGATGCAGGCGAACTTTTAACGAGCACTTTTACTCAACAATATAATTATAACACACGGTAATTACTCAAGTAATGCCAAATATATCTCACGATGAATGTTATAGGTTCGAATTCAAGAAGATATCTAATGATATTAATGATAAGAATAAAGTTACCTATTTCATAAAAAATAAAACAGTTTTTGTTTCTAATATGGTTCAACTATTATATTTTGTCAGGTGCAATTTGAAAGTTTATAGAGTTTTTACAAGAAACATAAAAGCCAATCAGAATGTCGACACACAAACCAGGAGACAGAAGCTACTACCTAGATAGTAATATGTCGGTGAAATCAGACATTAGGGCCTCTTTTAATAAACTCGATTTAACTTCTGTCAAAGTTGCACCACGGATTAAACTACTGCCATCCTTATTTGTCACTGTCTAACAAAAAAGGATGGCAATAATTTAATCCGTGGCACAACTTTGACAGAAGTTAATACGAGTTTATTAATAGAGGCCTTAGCACCTAAGTAATATGCGAGAGGAAAATATGTTTAGTAACAAGTTGTGCGCGTTTCCTCTGAGTCACACTTCTCTCCGAGGACAAACAACACTCCCTTACATAATTGACTGCTGAAATGAGTAGTTACTTTGACAACGAATATTCTTCATATTCGTAGACATTTTCAGATGACTCGATGTATTTTGTGAGGACTTTTTGTAATGTAGACACAATTAATTTCGGATTTACTTTATAAATTGACGTGTGATATATTGAGTTAGTAAACTAACTATTTTTGTGTTTAAAATATAACTCAGACCGTGAAATCATAAAAATATTCCCTACATATTTTTTTTTCCGTTTTTCCCAAATTTTCCAATTTTCCGGGCTGAGATTCAATATTTTTCTAAAAAATATTCGGAATATCACAAATATGATCAAAGCCGGATTAAAAATATACGTTTTATTTTTCAAATTTTAAATCGAATGATAGATAGAGTGTTTTGTTAACTTATGCCTAGTGGTTTTTCAGCCTCTTATCACTTTTCAATTTAAATACTTAACATATTTTCTGAAACAACTTACAAGAGTTTTATCAATCAAAAAGTAAGCTCTTTGGAACAAGGAGTCTACTTTCGTCACTATAGAAATAAAAAAATATTTTCAATTATTTATACATTTTTCAACTACATACTCGTAGATCTCTTAGATCGGGGAATTTTGCACTCTATGTCTTTCCAATTAGGATTGAGATATTCAAAGCGTAAATTAGCATACAATTCAAGGCAATAGCCAATGAATTCGAGCTAAAACATACCTTTGCAAGGTTTTAAAAATAAAATAATATTCTGCCGGCGGCGTACCACCAACTCTTAGAGCAATGTCAAAACAAGGTGAAAACAGTCCTGCTTCGAGTCAATAGCGGCCTTTACACGTAGAGATCGGAACGCGGGAAATAGCACGTGCCATTCCAACCTTCGCTAAAAACCTTACGTGTAGATGCACGAGACTGACAGTTCGATCTGGCATAGTTTTTAGCACAGTTTTTGTGACAGTTTTTTGCACGCATCACCGTTCATAATCGTACCACGCACCAGACTAAACTGTGGCAGTAATTAGCACGACAGTTTAATCCGCGGTTAAAACTGCACAGATTTATCCGCGGTTCAGAACGCAGTCCTGATGCGCGGTTAAAACTCTACCGTGTAAAGGCTGCTAATGACTTGACACTTGACACTCCACGATGAGACGTTACCAAAACATTCCTGCATTAGGCTTACTTTAACCTTACCTTAGTCTTATCTCAGTACGCAATCAGCGTAATCTTACTTTGACATTGCTCTAATAGCTCATAGTAAGGCCCCTGAGGTAGTTTCTGATTTCAGAAAATGGGTTTTCATTTCTCTCTTCCAAACATTTATTGGTTCTCAAAAACGATGAATAAAGTCAACGTTTTAATTGGAGCTTCAATTAAAATTAATTAACTACAGATACACATGTAGCGCAACGACATAATTAAATTAATATTTTTATACTCTGTACTGTGTAATTAAATTATAGAAATAATGTTTTTGTTAAATTTAAACAAAAAATACATATTCTTTTTGGCGTATTGCTTTTGTGTATTCATTTAAGCTTATACAAATGGTGAAATGTTGTTGTGTGGCTGACTGACATTAAACCTAAGCTAGAAAATTCTAGAAACAATAAATTAGGAAGAAACCTTTTTGTCGGAAAATTCCTATGACACACTCGGGATCTAGTTACTTGAATACAAGTAATAAATACACTATCATACTATTATTACGCTATTATTAGCAATGTGCCTACCTATTTATAAAATTGATGAATGTATTAATATTTAATTTTTAAATAGATATTTTATGATAATTTTAATTGTAAATCAATATTATACAAGCCGCAGGACTCCTGTATACGCCTGTTTCCTGGATCTCTCCAAAGCATTTGACCTTGTGTCATATGATGTGCTCTGGAGAAAGCTTGGAGACAGGGGTGTACCGGTTGAAGTCCTGAACATTTTTAAGTTTTGGTACGCTAACCAAATTAACTTTGTAAGGTGGGCCAATTCTCTCTCTGATGCTTACAGGTTGGAGAGTGGAGTAAGGCAAGGTGGCTTGACTTCTCCCAAGCTCTTTAATCTGTATGTTGACGAGCTCATCGTTGAGCTGAGCAGCAGGCGTGTCGGCTGTCGGATGAATGGTGTCAGCATAAATAATATAAGCTATGCTGACGACATGGTGCTGCTCAGCCCTACGATTGGAGGACTAAGGGAATTACTTAGAATTTGTGAGGCATATGCGGTTAAGCATGGCCTAATTTATAATGCCAAAAAAACCGAATACATGGTTTTTAAGGCCGTCGGTAAAAGTCCTGATATAACACAGAGCATCACCCTTAACGGCTTGAACATCAATCGTGTCACCAAATTTAAATATCTAGGACATTTCCTTACCGACGACCTTAAAGACGATGTTGACATCGAAAGGGAGCGTAGGGCTCTGGCGATCAGAGGCAATATGCTGACCCGCAGATTCTCTCGCTGCACTGACCAGGTCAAAGTAACGCTTTTTAAAGCTTACTGTCAGAGTTTCTACACGGGGTGTTTGTGGGTTCGGCATACCAAAAGGTCGCTAGACGTCTTACGCGTCCAATATAATAATATCTTCAGGATGATGTTGGGGCTGCCAAGATTCTGCAGCGCATCAGGGATGTTCGCTCATTACCACACAGATGGCTTTCACGCCATCATGCGCAAAAAAACTGTGTCCCTGATGAGCAGAGTTCGAAACAGCCACAACAGCATCCTGAAGACAGTCGCGGAGAATTGTATTTCTCCTATTTGGAAATCCTTTGTGCAGAGGGTGATTAGTGAAGGAAATCTAGTCCTCCATTAATCATCCTTTGTACTTAGGAACTTAGACTAATTTTTATGTTTTTATGTTTCAACTTTTAACTTTTAATTTTAATTTAATATGGACTATAATTGTCTGAAATAAAATATTTTTATTTTTTTTTTATTTATTTTATTTTAAATCTTTTGTTCTTACTGTGAAATAGATAATTTTTCATTTTCATTGAAATAATTTATTTAATTACTATTGCATTTATTGTTCGTTTAAATATGTACCGCAAATTTTATAGCATAAATAAAACATTTTTCACATTTTCCAGTTTTCATTTTCATTTTTCATTTATCTATCAACCAAACCCCACAGCTTTTATAACAGCTTAAAAAATTAAAAGCTGTTTCTGTTTGATTTTTTTGAATGTCCAATTAAAATAAAGGTCAGAACATAAATGGAAAATAATGGAAAACAAGAACTCGGCCGCGAATAAATTATGAACTTTTTCGTTCCGTTTCATTGCACGACTCCGACCGAGACGTGTTGCAAACCGGAAATTTAATTCTCTCAATACCCCATTAGCAAATAAATAATATCTTTTTGTAGCAATAATTTTATTTTATTGGTAAGGATTTTCCGTTTCCACAACGTATTCAAACACCTCAATATAAACGATTAAATATACGTTTACTGACGATAAGTTCTATGTTCTGTTAATAAAATGTAACAATTACTCACCGTCAAGAAGAAACAGCAATCTGAAAATCAGATGACAAATCCTTTTCATCTTGAACATTTGCAACACTTGTTAACTTTACTTAGCGTACATAAACTACACGAGGTATTCGGGATCACAATAATTCACTTTGGCAATATATTTGGCAATTTAAACCTTTTATTTATATTAAAAATATTTTTATATATTTTCTGTAGATTACGGTTTATTACGCGTGAGATTCGTAGCGCATGGCAGCGTGCGCTCACCGCGCGATCGCAGCTACTACTGGCTACGGCGTAGTGGCTCTACGGCGTAGAGGGTCTACGAGATTGCTCATTACACCGAGAGCCGAGTTCGGTACATTATTTCGTTTAATAAAGTCTCATGTATGCAGATGCGTTTATATAACGGAATTCTAACGACGCCTTCTGAAGGCTAACGTCGACGAGCTTTATAGCTAGGATTAAGGGGAATTGCAGCAGAAATGCTTATGTTACTTAGGATTTTATCGGATGGATGGATTGAGGTTTATAATTTTCAAATATCATTCTAACTTTTTAAATAAAATATTGGTTATCGATCGAGCGAGCGAAGCGAGCGAAGATCTTAGTGGCAAGTTAGGCGATTTTGCTTTGTATGTTTGTATGTTTGTATGTTTGTATGTTTCATTTTTATGTTCTCGCATAACTATCGAACCGCTTATCCAATCTGTATGAAACTTGATAGGTCAATAGGTAGTGCTATGGAAATTTGCTGTGGAGCGTATGAGCGTAATCGATGAAGGGGTTGTAAAGATATGGGGTTCCCAAGGGGGTAAATTTTTTTCAAAGTTACCCAAATATATTGAGTGGGGTGTCATACGAAAGGGCTTATTTTGTACATTCCAAAATGGTTTTTATTTTTAATCTAGGATGTATAGTTTTTGAAATACGACCAAAGAACAAAAACTACGGAACCAGAGCTGCAAGAGCTCCCGTTTCATAGAGTTTCGATGTCTTCGTAGCTCATTGACTGGTCGGTCTTAAAAAGAGAGTGGCATCGTCGCGGTTTGGTTTGCAATGATTTTAGATGCTACTTGATTTATTTTCATGATAAAAAAATTTTTGATAAAGAATGAAAATAATTGGGGTAAAAAAAGTTAAATAAACAAATATATTGAGTGGGGTGTCAAATGAAAGGTCTTAATTTGTACATTCCAAAATAGTTATTATTTTGATTCTAGGACGTACCTATACTTTTAGAAATACGACGAGAATTCATAAATATGAAATAAATGAAAAATTAGACACGACATTATGTATTGCATGCATGCTAATATTTTTTACCATGAAGAGCTAGCGCAATAGGCATACTCGGCAGTAGTAGCACTTGAAATTATAGGGGTAGTCAGAAGAAAGTCCAAATGTAAGCCATCTACGGTGCGCGAGATCTCAGTTCGGGGCGAACTACTAGTATTTAAGGTATGATTAGACTAATGTCTCTTTCGTCTGATACTCTCCTAATTCAGGATATTTCAGTAAATAATTTTTGGATATAAAACATACTGAATATCTAGTTTATTTGGGGGAATAATTCTGCTACTCAGACCCAACGGCCTTCGAACGTCTCCAAACTATATTCTTCACAAAGACATGATATCATTTTCTCTTGTTTTGTTTTTATCAAGGGAATGTGAATTAGGGTCGGTTCACACATATCAGTGAAGTCACAGTTTTCAAAAAGTAAAACGAATTTGGGGAACAGAGTGGAATTTCTCCCCAAAGGCAGAGTAGGTGGTTCCTCTGCAACGGGCCGGCCCATCTGGTCCACTTGTCCGTGGTCTTACGACCGACAGATGTTGTCGAATAGTCCTACTCATGTCTAAATCCGTTGGAAACTTTGCTTGCGAGTTCTAGACATGTTGGTGTTGTGTGGCGCCATCTGTAGTGCGTAGCATGTTTCTATAGTTCTAGCGACTGGTAGATGTCGCTACAACGAACAAACGTAAATAATGAAAATATTTTACTGACCCCAAAGAGAAGTACTTATACAGTGCGTGATAAGAGTACGTCCGATTCGAAAGGAGCATGTAGAAGTCCCAATAACATTAGCACCAACAGCTTGCTGAACTTTGTTGCTAATGATCTCTCTAGAGCAGGGATGCCCAAACAGTCGATCGCGAAGCTTTTCGAGTCGATCGCCAGCAATAGACCAATTATTAGTACTTACTCATTCCTAACATTTAAGTACCTAGGTGAATTGAAACTGTTGCTTGTTCAATTTAAAAGTAATAATTTGAAAATTTTTTCCTGCATTGAAAGCAAGGGCAATTTATGATATTTACGTCACAGAGCTACGAAACATTCAAGATGAGTTTGAGAGGGAGAAATTTCAGAAATGAAAATTAAAAAATCTAAATAACGCAATCGACTCAGTGACGATCACCTGGTATCGTGCTTGCGGTTGGGACTCAGTAATTACGTACATCCTATGAAAATTACGCGGATAATATGCAGTGCTATCCATCATCATCATCATCAAGAGAAAAATTGTGATTCGAAAATAACGATTCCTTCATTTTGACATAGGTATTCAATTTAATAAAAACCGGTCAAGTGCGAGTCGAACTCGTACGCCGAGGGTTCCGTGCCTAGCCATGGTGCCAATTAAGCTAGTCCGCTTAATTGTATGAGCGCCCATACAACTCGGAGGACAATTTTAATTGGCGTCAACTATGTATGTATGGGAACACCCTTTAATTTTAAACTTTTTTAACTTTTTGGAATTTTTCCTTTATTTGTGCTATAAGACCTTGCTTTTTGCCAAATTTCGTTATTCTAGGTCAACGGGAACTACCATTTAGGTTTTCGACCCAAAACCTCTAGGGTACTTCCGGTTGACCTAGAATTGTCAATTTTGGTTACAAGCAAGGTCTTCCAGCACAAGTAAAGAAAAAATTCCGAAAAATAAAAAAAGTTGATAATTAAGGTAAGTTTTGGTACTCATAAGTTTTCACGAAAACCTAAATTTGCCTATATCTTTTTATAGTGTTGACTCACGACCTTGATTTTTATACTCACAGTAGGGACTATAGACCTTAGTATATGGTATAAATTTCAACTTGCTAGCTCTACCCGTTCCTGAGATAATCGATGGTAACACACGGACAGACGGACAGACAGACAGACGGACAGACGGACAGACGGACAGACGGACAGACGGACAAGAAAGTGATCTTATAAGGGTTACTTTTTTTACCTTTTAAGGTACGGAACCCTAAAAATGAAGTAAAACCGGATTTAAAAAAAATTTTTTCAGTAGGTACCTATATAAATAGTAGTTTGGTCGATCCCTTGCTTTCAAAATATTTTCTGATCGCCGACACTATAAGTCTGGGCACCCCTGCTCTAGAGCTATTGTAAAGCACAGGATTGCAATTTTAAAGTCACCAGCAGTGTTGGTGGTACAGTAAGTATGTACTTAAGAGATAAATAAATGGAAATACTAACATATTGTGTAGTTTGTAAGGTTTATTTTTAAGGCAATTGTTTGTTTTACTAACATTCTATGAAATGAAATGAAATTATTTATTTGCGTGAAGTGTTATGGACTTATTAATACCACAATTACGTCTGAAATAAATGATTATTAAAAAAAATTAATTATTTATTTTAATAAAACTTTAATATGACTTTTCTTTTCAGTATAGTTATAGTATTTTTTACAAAAAGCAACTCCTTACTTATATTACGGGGCCTGTAAAATCTGTACCCATATTATAAATGTGAAAGTGTGTTTATTTGTTTGTTTATTTCTCCTGCTTTTACGTCAAAACAAAGCGACGGATTGACGTGATTTTTTGTGTGGAAATATTTGGAGGGCTGGAGAGGAACATAGGCTACTTTTTATCCGGGTTCCACGCGTGCGAAGCCGCGGACAGCAGCTAGTTAATCAATAACTCACAAATCAACAGCTGGTAATGCTACTCGCGGTACTTTTCACTTTAACTCTTCGAAGGAGAGAACTGTAGAACAGATTTTTCACATACAACATGTACGTTGGAGGCAGCCAACGTGTTAAAACTAGTTCAAGTACGAGACTTTAAGTTTTTCGAGCAATATCGGAGCAGTTCTCGCAAGTGCCGCGATAAAACAATTTGTCCGCATTTGTTTGCGATACATCGCAGCGGTTCCGTATAAACAACGCTTTTTACATCGAAAACGTGACCCTACATAACCGAATTCATTTTCACCCCTTCACCATTTCGCATCCCGACTCTAGACCATCAATATGTTCCTCTCACATTGCTCGGTGAGTTCGCAACGGTCTGATACAGCGTGAAGAAAATCAGCAATGGATAACGAATAATTGATGTAAGGTTTAGATATTGTATGAAGAATAGCTTATTATGATAAAGGGTCGATAGGACGGCAATCAAATGGCAAATACATTCGTTTTAAACAAGTACAAGCTCATAAAGTGCTTATGTTTTGTAATATTCATGTGAAGTAGAGATGTAAGTACATTCTTATGTTCATTCAATGAAATTCGTCTGAGATTTAGACGTAGCTTTCAGGAATTCATAAGTGTAATTAGATTCGTATTCCAGGGCCAGGACTTGTTTGACACACTCGTCATGTTACTTCTGTGACTTGTAGGCGTCTTTCATGATTACAATATTCACATGTTTCATCATCACATAATACATGATCGTAATAATGTGTAGGTATGTCATGTAACTAGGAGAATGTTACATTTGTATGTGAATGTAAGTGTAGAGATAGACCAAAGATAAGATTGATGGATTGTGTTTAGATGAAATGAGTGAGTGCTAAGTATGACGAAGCTGTATTGGCCGAGGGGTTTACCTCGACTTTCGATCCGAAGGCCGTGGGTTCGAATCCTAGCCATCAATGGATTTTTCGTTTCGAAAAATGTATAATAATATGCGCATTAACACGAGCTCTAACCGGTGAAGGGAAACATCGTGAGGAAGCCCGAGACTTAGTCAGCCGCACACGTATTGACCATGTCTTTCCTGTGGATATGGCCGGTTAAGCTGAGAGGATGGTGTAGGTGCTGGGCAAGCTTAATCAATCTCAACACTGTCCCAGGCAATACAGTGTCCAGTAAAGTGTAGGCAAAGATTGCCTCCTGACACTGTATAAAATTTATACAGTGTCAGGAGGCAATCTTTGCCTCTTTATACTATAAATCATCTAGTAAAGATTAAGTTTTTTGAGATGACAAAGATAAGTGGAAGACGAATACTGTTGTGCCATCCGACCACATACCTAATTGAAACAAGAACAGAAAGGAGAAGAATGTTGGAAACTATCTATTCAAGTTACATGTGTGTTATAATTTCAAATGCAAGAAAAAAATAACGCCTTCAACGAGGATCAGTTACATAGAGAGAATTAAATAATTCAGCAGTGAGATTCAGACTTCGGAATATGCATCCGATTCGAAGATTATCTTCCGAAAGATGATGTTTTTTAGCGATGAAAAGTCACATTCGGAATGCATTCCGAGAAATTCTGAATCGCCTCAGACCCACTTTACTTTAATCGGACAAAAAATAACACAACAAGCGCCAATAAAATATTCGCATTCTTTAAATGCTCCTGCCACTAAAAGCATTTACAATTACATTTACGCTTACCAAGATAAGTTTTAATAATATCTAAGTACTTTTGATAATATCAAAAGTACTTAGATATTATTAAAACTTATCTTATATTATAATAATAACATATCCAGTAGGTACGTGTAATCTGTGAGTGATTCCGCGCCGGAAGTCGAACGTGATGAAACTTCCTTCAGAGCCGTCATTTGCGAGCGGAACCGCAAGATATTACTAGTCTCACGCTTACGATCACACGTCGCACTCATAATGGCTCTTTACCTTAGATCTCACACCACCAGCGTACAAAAACCCCTGCTTACGAACCAAACATACCCGGATGCAGGTCTCGACATATTGGTGGTGCTTCGATATACATCTTTCGCTTCACAAGAAATTGTTTTTAAGCCGCAATGTTTATCCCATAAATTGCGTTTGGTTTAATCATTCATTTTGGAAGAAAATTAAAAACTGTTTATTTTCCTGCTCACTCCGATAATGGGGTTGTGTAGTTGACATTTTGAAATTGTATTAATCGAGCCAGGTATTTATAGAAATAGGGAGGGATTTAGGGCGAGTATGAACGAAAGGAGGTCATTCAAAACTCATAATGTTTGGACCCAAAACCTAAAGTGCCGGTCAACAAAAAAAAAGGTGTGATCACGTTTGGGAAGTCAATCGGAGTATTTTTCATTAGAGCACCAAGTCTCTACAATCATTCGTTCAGTTGTTATTTCAGAATGAAATATCGTATTTCCATACATTTAAAAAAAATATTTTCCTGACTGAAAAAGTGATATGATCTTTTATGAATGATATCTTTGAGTATTATCATGACATCAGTTAAATAATAAAAACCGGTCAAGTGCGAGTAGAACTCGTACGCCGAGGGTTCGGTCTTATCTTATCTTATCTTATGTATGGGAACACCCTTTAATTTTCAACTTTTTTAATTTTTTGGAATTTTTCCTTTATTTGTGCTATAAGACCTTGCTTTTTGCCAAATTTCGTGATTCTAGGTCAACGGGAACTACCATTTAGGTTTTCAACCCAAAACCTCTAGGGTACTTCCGGTTGACCTAGAATTGTCAAATTTGGTTACAAGCAAGGTCTTACAGCACAAGTAAAGGAAAAATTCCGAAAAATAAAAAAAGTTGATAATTAAGGTAAGTTTTGGTACTTACAAGTTTTCACGAAAACCTAAATTTGCCAATATCTTTTTATAGTGTTGACTCAGGACCTTGATTTTTATAGTCACAATAGGGACTATAGACCTCAGTATATGGTATAAATTTCAACTTGCTAGCTTCACCCGTTCCTGAGATAATCGATGGTGACACACGGACAGACGGACAGACGGACAGACGGACAGACGGACAGACAGACAGACGGACAGACGGACAAGAAAGTGAACTTATAAGGGTTCCTTTTTTTACCTTTTAAGGTACGGAACCCTAAAAATCTGAGTGATCGAAACACCGGCACGGCTTTGGGCCCAAAACAAATGACATCCTTTAAATTAATTCAAGAAAAAACGTTTTTGATTACAGTTCTTAAGAAATGTGTTTTCTATTACATACTTATGTTCTAACTTTAATACAAGTGTTTTCAATATAAGAACTTGTTTAATTTGAAAGTAAGGTAAAGTGCTTCGTTTCCGAGGAACAGAGGTAGGAAGGGGGCGGAGCTCGAGACGAGGGTGCTCGAGATTATGCTCAGTTCGTTTCTAGGAACTGGTTACGTGTAAGGACTTTCTTGTTTAACTTTCTTAATCGTTATTTACAAGTAACAATCTAATGTGTGAAACATTACCTATAATGTTCATGACATTTCTTGATTTTTACTCTCTGTAAAAAAAAATCACGATTTCCCCAGGCCTACCGCCTCTCAGATCTTTTTAGGCATTTTAAGATCCTTTGAAGAATTTCTTAATTTTTTTTTTTTATCTCTGTAGGATTTTATATAAACAAATTATAAGGTAGACCAGTGATTCCCAAAGTGGTCCAGGTGGACCCCCAGGGGTCCACGGGAGACTCGAAAGGGGTTCACGTTGGCGAGAAATTTTGGGAATATGGTAGAAATACGTCATGTATTGCCTACCTTATAATTTGAAAGAATATTTTCTGGAAAACTTTAGGTAAAGGTGCACTAATGAGCCTGTTTTCGATTTAAGATCGGTTTCCTAAATCGTATAGTGTAATAACCACTTTATGGCGCATTTACACGCTCTCGTGCAAACAGACATTCGCACGTCATCTTTTGTCGCGTTCGGTCTCTTTGAAATGAGAGTGACAGAGCTACTTCGTGCTCGCTCTGATTATATATCTGTCTTGTTGAATGTCTGTTTTCTTGGAAGCGTGTGAACGTGGTATTAGACTGAACCACCGGTAAAGCTATAACCCGAGTTAACGTCTGTCTGTCCTAATGCCAGAAGCACCTCCGTCGTGGACATTCCTCTCAGTGCTAATGACTCGGCGTGCATGTGGACGTGTGACGTCACCAATCACAGCTATCGACTGCACCCCGCGCCCCTCGCCCCTGTACTTGCAACAATAACGAACTGACGTGGACACAGCGAAACTACAACAGGGACTGCATATGCAGAAGAACTGATTTTCCCAACTGAGCTGCAGTTGGGAAAATCTACAGTTACACCGCCGGTCAAAGCTTGGTTTGCATGAGCTGACGTATGTCTGTCTCTTTTCACTCAATCCTAAGAGAGTAGCGCGATTTCTGCAGTGCGTTTTTGTGCTGCGCGTTTGTATCGGTACAAATGCGCAGCTCAAAAGCGCGCTGCAGAAAACACAGTTTGGCCACTCCCTAATGAATCGGCCTGCATGTTGACGAGTGACGGCATCAATCTCAGCTATCGACATCATTGAACAGACCGGTCATGAGTAGACTCAGTCTATCAAAAATGTGCTCAAGTCGTGAAAGTTTGAAATATGAGCTTCCCTGAGAAAACAAAGGTGAATGTTACAATCGCCAAAAGCAACTGGATCAACAAATAGATTTTTGCATAGCAGCATAACCAGTCTTCAACCAGTATTTCTAAGTTGTCATTCTGGTTTACCTGCGCTGCGGCGCCGGGTAATGAGTGTCGGACACTTGTTGGCGCAGCGGCGCCGGCGACTGCTTTGAGGGCATCACTGTTAGAGATGCACCGTACATTCCTATACTATCCGGTATCCGGCCTACTCAGCCTATCCGGACATTATTCAGCTTTGAAATGGAGATCTGTGGTCTCTGCCTACCTCTATGATGGCAAAAAGATTCCACGTATGTATGTATGTATCCAGCTGTTCTGTATCTGGATAGAAGTAAAGTCAAAAATCATTGATCAGCAAGACCGAGATCACTGAAAAGTCTTAGGAAGTCTTAAAAACTAGGTGATTCTACCCATAATATTTCAAAGATGCCTAATGATCTGAAAGAATGTCTACCGCGCTTGAGAGATAGATTCGTTGATTAGGTTTGACTTTTTTTAAGTTTAAGTTAATTTTAGGTAACTTAGTTGTCGGATATTCGGCGTTCGAGTCTAAGCCTACTCCGGTTATCCGGTATCCAAATCACTATTGCATCACTAACTATAACACTCCCTTCCCTCCCACACCCTCAGCCTCCTAGCCTAGCAGTGAAGTGTGATTGTACTCGACTGGTGACGAGCCACGTTGTGATACCAATAATATCGTCACCACTCGAATGACAACTGCAAAACAAAAGTAGAACCTCACTGGGTGATGTTGTAATGAGAAGAATTGTAACTCACAACGTCAACCATTCCGGTATCATTACCACTGCGTTTGGTTTCGCTCTGCAAAATGACAGTTATTAGTAAAACCTCATTGGTAATTTGTTTGAGTACAGAGTAACTTACCTCATTGGTCATTAGTAGATTATGAGACAAAACGAAATCTAAAGTAGGTGATCGACGTACGAGCCTATACCGCGGTTTTAAAGAACGTCGGTTTTTACTCGTGGCTCGTTGGTTCTGATCGACTAGCGAGTGAATCAGTCGTATCATAGTCGAATTGAGTTTTTGAATTTTGAATTTGAATAAGCTGAGTAAAATAAAAGCAATCATGACGAGCCGCGAACCATGCTCGTCAACTCACAAAACCGCGGTATTGCAATGATACACCGGCGAGCTTTGCCGACGGGCCATAAGACCGCGGTTTTACTCGCTCGTCGATTAGGGCCTTTAGGATATGGTTGACGTATTGCTTTGGTTGATGTTAGACGACAAAATAATGTAAGTATTCTACATTAACGCTGTTTATTGAACCACGGTACTATTTTGTTGTTTACGTGGAACGGTGTAATGTAGCAAGAATAGAGGGAAAACTCTGTGGTAAAGTTTTATCGATCGAGCGAGCGAAGCGAGCGAAGATCTTAGTGGCAAGTTAGGCAATTTTGCTTTGTATGTTTGTATGTTTGTATGTTTGTATGTTTGTATGTTTGTATATTTGTATGTTTCATTTTTATGTTCTCGCATAACTATCGAACCGCTTATCCAATCTGTATGAAACTTGATAGGTCAATAAGTTGTGCTATGGAAATTTGCTGTGGAGCATATGAGCGTAATCGATGAAGGGGTTGTAAAGATATGGGGTTCCCAAGGGGGTAAATTTTTTTTAAAGTTACCCAAATATATTGAGTTGGGTGTCATATGAAAGTACTCAATTTATACATTCCAAAATGGTTTTTAGTTTTCTTCTAGGTTCTATAGTTTTTGAAATACAGTGAAAAACAAAAATGATGAAAACCAATTAACGGAAGTATGGAGAGAGCTCCCGTTTCATAGAGTTTCGATGTATTCGTAGGTCTGGTTAACAGACAAAGAGCGTGGCATCGTTGTGGTTTGGTTTGCAATGATTTTAGTTGCTACTTGATATTTTTTCTTGAGATTGAAAATAATAGCCGTGTTGGCCGAGTGGAAGAGTGCTCAATTTTCGATTCATAGGTCGTAAGTTCGAACCCTGGCCGTGCTCATCAATGGATTTTTCGATTAGAAAAATTTAAATGCGCATTAACACGAGCTCTAAACGGTGAAAGAAAACATCGTGTGGAAACCAGTTAACTTTCTAATAGCGGCGATGGGCTTGCAACCTGTCACGTATCAAATGCTAACTCCTGCAAACGGCATGTACCAAAATTATAGAGGGAGACGGAGGGGGAGGGGGAGAGGTAGGGGTGGGGGAGGGGTGGGGGAGGGGGGAGGGGAGGGGAGGGGGAGGGAATTGATTTTCTCATACATTTTGTTTTGAACTGCTATTTTAATAATTTCTCAAACTAAGAGGCCTTCCCTGAGGCGCGGTACGAAGTTCGCGGGGTCAACTATTGAATATAAACACGACACGACTTAATGTATTGCATGCATGCCTATAATCTTTACCATACTGAGGTAGCGCATTAGATATCATTGTGTGGTAAATACTAGAAGGAGTACTTAACCTAGGTATAGGGGTAGTAGGGGTAGTCAGAAACAAGTCCAAATCTAGGCTATCAACACAACGGTGCGCGAGATCTCAGTTCGGGGCGAACTACTAGTTTACAAGTATTAAAACATAACGGTTCTATTCTAACACAGCTTATGTTTATATAGGTAATATTCGTAAAGTATTTTATATTATGAAGGTATTCTAGTAATATCACCAAGCCATGTTGACGTCTATTCGACGATTAGTATTGATACCAAGCAAAAAAATTTAAATCATTTATTTAGTAGGACCACTATGGCCACTTTGAAACGTCTTAAGAGTTATGTGATTCTACTCCTGTTCTTTCGCGACCAACACCGTGAAGAATCAGGGCAACAAATACGGTATCGGGCTTAGCTTTCTTTTCGGTGATCCGTATACTTATAGCAATAGGTGCTCTTAGTATTAGCAGGCCTGTCTCACTTCTCACTTTAGGTATTTATCGGACGCGCGCCGCCTCGGGGGGCGCGCGACATAGGTTGCCACTTGCCGCTCGCTCGGCTTGCGGACTAGACGCATTGTGCGTAATTATCGTGATCTCGTATACATCGTTTCTTGTGATTTTTGCACGATAACTAAACGATCTAATCCGTATAAAAGATACTGCTGTGTCTACGGGTGTCTAAACAAAAGGAAAAGCAATGAATGGACATTAACATTCCACAAAATTCCGGAAGATATTGAAAGGTTGGTAGGTAGCTACTAAATAAATAAATAAATAAATAAATATTGCTGGACATTTCACACAGCATCAAGCTAAGCTATAAGCTTATAATAATAAAAGCTTATAAGCTATAAGCTATAAGCTATCTAAGCTTTTCTATAATTTGTTGTAAGTACCTATTTAAATAAATCATCAATAAATACCTAGGTAGGTAGGGTGGGTTGTCCACCTGTGAACCAGGCAGATGCAATGAGCCACCGCTATATTTCAAAAATGTGACATTGCCGTTCTTTACGATTACTGCCAACAGGAACGCATACGCATCCCTCACTCTCTCCCCAAATTACAAGCAGCGCAAGCTTAAGACGTACGCCCAGTGATCGAATTTATAAAAATGTATCATAAAAGTCAGTTTTTTGTGTTGATTTCATTCTTTTTCTACATTTTTTGGGTGTTACCTACAGTTTTTTTGCCTGTTACGTATGATAACACATACATAACGTTGTAAATTACACTATAGTTAGTATGCTGTATCATCATTTACCAGGTGAAATTCTGAGGTTTGTTTTGTCAATGGGGTGTGTCCAGCAATGAGCCATGACATAGTGTCCTGCATTGAACCATAGTACTCACATACATTTTCCCAGTCCGAGCTACACCTACCATTCTTAAACGTTGAAAAACTAAACCACCACTTATTACAACTAGATTTGTATGATAACCTACTTATAATTAGTATTATGAAAAAAAAAACCATATTGCTTGATGTCAATACATAGATTTTATTAAGACTAAAATACTCATGCCTAAATATAATTAACAGTACCTCTAACGGCTTATATTTCGTAGTTAGTAATAATTTTGCTGATAGGTATTAATAATAAAGTAAAAACATTGCCCTTTCTCTTGGTAAATAGGTGGTTCATTGCAGAATTCGGTCTGGTTCAATGCGTACCACCCGTGTTACGCAATGAACCAATTCTCATTTTTTGCTAAATCTGTATTTCTAAGAAATCTAAAGATTATATGAATAAACTAATAATGCACAATCTTAGCCAGATTAATCACCTTACTTCACACCAAATCTTAGATCCGTAAGTCAAAAAATGTAAAAGATATGGACGTTTGAATTTTACCTGGTTCATTGCTGGACAACCCACCCTACTTACTTTTACTCTGTAACTGTAGGTGCATAATGAAAACGAGATTTTATAGGTACCTATTCGATTCCTTTTTGATTGAATAGGTACCTGTTTACAAATAAACAAACATAATACACGTACAAAACTACCTACCTACAAAACTGTAGGTAGGTAGGTACCTACAGTTTTGTTTATTTACATTATGTACCTAAAAGTAACTTATCCATTAAGTAGGTACCTAACCTACTTAATATAATAATTGTAAGTGTTTAGAAGTTACATTACATTCATAGAGCCATGTTGGTCGAAGTGATTAGTACCTCAACTTTTGAGACGAAGGTCGTGGGTTCGAGTCCTGGCCGTGCATTAAATTGCAAATGTGATTGCAAACCTAACATTAAAAGGGTGATTATCGGATAACGGCTCCCGGTCTAGTTGTGTGATGATGATGATTGTGTGTGTCTGATCGATGTCTAGGTAGGTATGAAGGTATAGATATTTTGAAATGCAATTGTTTACAAAACGAACGAGATAATAATGTATCTACCTACTTCACCTACCTACGTACAATACGTAGTACCTACTTACTACTATTTATTCTGTGGTAACGGTAGATTAAATTATATTTAGGCCTACTTATTTTAGAACTTAAGTAGGTACTGTTTTTGTGACAGATAAAATAAATTAATTTATTTGTGTTGTCGCAAGCGAAAATTCGACAACCCTTACGAGTCGCGTCACACCGCGCCAGACAGTGACACAGTTACGCATTAGAGCAGGATGGGAATGTTTAGGCAAATATCTCGATAGGTAATAGGCCCATAGCCGAGTTGAATTGCACTTTATAGCTTCGCCGCGAGAGTCTCTATTTAAACAAATTTACTCGCGAAGTGACCCTTCTGTACGTAGTACTAGTATTCTGTGGTATTAGTCTTTAATAGATATAAGATCTTTAGACTTTAATAGATATAAGATCTCGAAATGTATTATTTAATGTATTCTGCAAATAAATGATTGATTATGATTATGATTATAGTTTCTGTACAAAGCACAAAGTACCAAGTGATTTTTTCTGCTATGTTTATTGTACCGAGTGTATTTTGTCTACGGTTTAAGTCCAGTGTCAGCTATTTGCTGAATTTAGACATTTGTCGTAATACGTGGTGTTTATTGTGTATGAAAGATTGTTTAAAATTTCCAAAATGAAAATCTAACGACAAAACTCGTGTGAAACTACATGGAAAAAGCTAATTATACTATTATACGATAGGTTTCCCTTTATTATTCCATCCGTCGAACCATCCCTCCAAAAAATAATAAATAAATGTATTTAGCGTTTCATTATAATTGAACTCGAGGTCCGCGAATTAATTAAGCTTATCATAATGAAAACGAACTCATTTTGTTTTTGTGGGACTTATACACAGTGCTGTGTAGATGGCTACACCATTCTGAAAGTAATATAGCTTCATTAAAAAAATGACCAAGTGCGAGTCGGACTCGCACACAGTATACCTAATTATTTTTGAGCCTAATTAAGTATATTTTACAAATAGTTTAGTAAGTAATTCTGTTTTATTGGGATCCTTAATTTTTAGCTGTCTTGAGTTTCTATTACATTTTGGAATAGCGGTGTAAGTACTTACCTTTTACGATTTAAAAGATACAGTTCCATAAAGCTGGGTACGCACTATGTTTGCGCACCAACTGCACTGCACGCATCTGCGCCACTCTGATGGAGACGGTGCGCGCATCTGTACAAAAAACACACGTGCTCCACAATTTCGTGACGAAAACTGTCACCGATTGGAGCGCACCGTTACACGCTCCAAGATCCACTAATGGAGCGATTACAGATGCACGGAGCACAGTTGGTGCGCGAACATAATGGAAACCAAGCTTGTCAGATGGGCGAACAGACAGACAGCGGAGGTATAATATAGTAGGGTCTCATTGACGCCATTTGGGTATAGAAAAACGTAAAACAAGCTCTTGAACGTCTTCGAGGACAGTAGAGTTGTCTATAAGCTCAGGATATTTAAGAGGCCTGCGACAGGCGAATTTCCATAAAAACGTAATACCGAAATCATTTAAAATCTAAGCATATTTTTATCAGTTTTTGTTATTAGATTAAGAGAGTAGGTGTTTATCTAGGTTCCTGTTACACTTTTGTTCAGAAAAACTTACCTAAAAAGCAATGTAAGCAAATTGAATTGAAATCTTTGTAGGTACACCAAAAATGGCACTTTTTCTTTTCATTTGTGCTATAGGAAGTTTTTTGGAACAAAAGTGTAACAGGAACCTAGATAAATACTGCCTTTATCCAAATAATAACATAAAGTGATAAAAATATGCTCAAATTTTAAATTATTTTGGTATTACGTTCCTAGGTACGTAGATACGTTCGCCGGTCCCTTAACGTCCAAAATTCTTTAACATTGTACCTACCTTTTTTTTATTTGCGTTTGAGGGAGGAGGCTTGTACCCATCAGTGGGCTATTATTTGAGCTGCCAATGATGATGATGATTGTACCTTAGGGCTTGTTTGAGATACGCCTAAACATGCATTTGGCACATGCCCAGTATTAGCGAGTATTTAGCATTCCGCGCGCAGACGCGAACCCATCGCCGCCTATTAGAATACTAATTGGTTTCTTTACAACATTTTCCATTTAAATTTTGTGACAATGCTCATATGAAGTGGGTCAAATGTAAAATGCACTGAATGTTCTTAATTATTAACTCATTGTAACCCCCGACGAAAGAGGAACGAAGTTTTCATCATCTACTGAACGGATTGCACGATTTTGATACTGTTTTTTGATACTGATTTTGATACTGTTTATTTGTTTGAAAACTGACGTAATCGAAATAGTTCTTAGTTAATGAAGATCTGTTCAAGCGTTGAAGATCTTCATCTCTTTTCTAGTTGATGCAGGTTATACTTCCTTGTGAATTTAGGATCCAAAATCTAGGGTACATTTCACTAGCCAACACAGCTCACTACTATCTGATTTATTTCATCGTGTTGGTATCAAGGTAAGGTAAGGGTCGCATTGTTTCAAATAAACGTCCTGAGGGGAAAAGGTCCAAATTCTTTGTAAGGAATAGGTGAACTAGCTTAGGCCCCGGCACACGATGGTCCCGAATTTAGTGCTCCATACACATAGAAACCGAAACTCGATTTTTTAATTTTTTTTTATTGGGGATTGTTCTAGTACACTATTCTTATTCAAATATGTAGGTACAGTCACCATAGCAAGCTTCATGACGGAATAAAAAAATATTTAGTTTTTTTTTGTATGGAGGAGAACACATAAATTGGATTATCTCTCGACTCTTAGAAACTCAAGGGCTGCCGCTTATAGAGGGTGTACATCCACACGAGGCCGTCCTCATAAGCTACCAACCTTGCACGGCTGGGCACGGTTTTGGCGCCCAGAGCAAACTGAATATTCGAAAATTTGCCAACTACACCAAAACTAGAATTTCGTAAATGTTTGCGTGGTAGATTGTTCTAATTCACTATTTTTATCTAACTATGTAGGTACAGTCACCATAGTAAGCTTTACGTAAGAAAAAAAAAATATTTAATCTTTTTTTGTGTATAGATGAAAACACTTAATTTGGATTTTCTCTCGACTCATAGAAACTCAAGGGCTGCCGCTTATACAGGGTGTACACACACATGAGGCTGTCCTCATAAGCTACCAATCTTGCACGTCTGGGCACGGTTTTGGCCAAAAAACGAATAATTCGAAAATTTTACAGCAATACCGAAACCAAGATTTCAAAAAAGTTTGCATGGGGGATTGCTCTGATACACGATTTTTATCTAAAAATGTAGGTACAGTCACCATAGCAAGCTTTATGACGGAATAAAAAAATATTTAGTTATTTTTGTATGGAGCAAAACACTTAAATTGGATTATCTCTCGACTCTTAGAAACTCAAGGGCTGCCGCTTATACAGGGTGTACACCCACATAAGGCCATCCTCGTAAGCTACCAATCTTGCACGGCTGGGCACGGTTTTGGCGCCCAGAGCAAACTGAATATTCGAAAATTTGTCAACTACACCAAAACTAGAATTTCGTAAATGTTTGCATGGTAGATTGTTCTAATTCACTTTTTGTATCTAACTATGTAGGTACAGTCACCATAGTAAGCTTTGCGTAAGAAAAAAAAAATATTTTGTCATTTTTTGTGAATGGATGAAAACACTTAATTCGGATTTTCTCTCGACTCATAGAAACTCAAGGGCTGCCGCTTATACAGGGTATACACACACATGAGGCTGTCCTTATAAGTTACCAATCTTGCACGTCTGGGCACGGTTTTGGCACCCAGAGCCAAAATACAAATAATTAAAAAAAATTACAGCAATACCGAAACCAAGATTTTAAAAAAGTTTGTATAGGGGATTGCTCTGATACACGATTTTTATGTAAAAATGTAGGTACAGTCACCATAACAAGCTTCATGACAGAAAAAAAAACTATTTAGTTCTATTTTTGTGTGGAGGGTAACACTTAAATTGGATTATCTCTCGACTCTTAGAAACTCAAGAACTGCCGCTTATACAGAGTGTACACCCACATGAGGCCGTCCTCACAAGCTACCAATCTCGCACGGCTGGGCACGGTTTTGGCGCCTAGAGCCAAATTATTATTTGAAAATCTATAAACTACACCGAAAGAAAAATTCAAAGCTTGCTGTCGTGACTGTACCTACATATTTAGATAAGAATAGTGTATTAAAGCAATCTCCCATGCAATCCCCCATGCAAACATTTACGAAATTCTAGTTTTGGTGTAGTTGACAAATTTTCGAATATTCAGTTTGCTCTGGGCGCCAAAATCATGCCCAGCCATGCAAGATTGGTAGCTTATGAGGACGGCCTCATGTGGGTGTACACCCTGTATAAGCGGCAGCTCTTGAGTTTCTAAGAGTCGAGAGATAATGCAATTTAAGTGTTTTCCTCCATACAAAAAAAAACTAAATATTTTTTTATTCCGTCATGAAGCTTGCTATGGTGACTGTACCTACATTTTTAGATAAAAATCGTGTATCAGAGCAATCCCCCATGCAAACTTTTTTGAAATCTTGGTTTCGCTATTGCTGTAAAATTTTCGAATTATTCGTTTTTTGGCCAAAACCGTGCCCAGACGTGCAAGATTGGTAGCTTATGAGGACAGCCTCATGTGTGTGTACACCCTGTATAAGCGGCAGCCCTTGAGTTTCTATGAGTCGAGAGAAAATCCAAATTAAGTGTTTTCATCTATACACAAAAAAAGATTAAATATTTTTTTTTTCTTACGTAAAGCTTACTATGGTAACTGTACCTACATAGTTAGATAAAAATAGTGAATTAGAACAATCTACCACGCAAACATTTACGAAATTCTAGTTTTGGTGTAGTTGGCAAATTTTCGAATATTCAGTTTGCTCTGGGCGCCAAAACCGTGCCCAGCCGTGCAAGGTTGGTAGCTTATGAGGACGGCCTCGTGTGGATGTACACCCTCTATAAGCGGCAGCCCTTGAGTTTCTAAGAGTCGAGAGATAATCCAATTTATGTGTTCTCCTCCATACAAAAAAAAACTAAATATTTTTTTATTCCGTCATGAAGCTTGCTATGGTGACTGTACCTACATATTTGAATAAGAATAGTGTACTAGAACAATCCCCAATAAAAAAAAAATAAAAAATCGAGTTTCGGTTTCTATGTGTATGGAGCACTAAATTCGGGACCATCGTGCGGCACCGCCCGGCTCACACTTTAAAATATATCCTTTGTTTCTTTTGTTTCCTAGTATTCTATGTTACATTGTTTATAGAAGGGCCAAAATTGATCTTTTTATTGTAAAATTTTCGAATGTTCTTCGCACGTGAGTCACTAGCTGAGTGCTACGTTCCTGCGCGATACAACAGTTGGGACTCTCTCAAGGCAGATCCTATATTTAAGTTATAAAGCAAATTAAAACATTGATGCATGTTTTTTGCTAGAAAATGAGCCAACACAAACTGAGCTGCGATAGGCCAACTGAATATTACCAACTGCGAACCCAAACTCCTAGAAAAAAAGATCGATGTTTGAACTGCGTGTATAAGTCACATTATAGCACAAGCCTAGCTTTGTGATGGCGCTGAGTGAAATGTTCTCAACATAATTTTTATTTGTATTGAATAGTATTGAAAGTATAAAAAAATAAAACTCGTAAATGGCAGAACACCGCATTCGAAATCTGAAATTCAAGAGAATTGTGCAAGGTTCAATTTTATTGTTGGGTAAACATTCCGTTTTTACAAAACCGCGTACATTGGAACGGCAGAGCCGAGCGGAGCGGGGCGGGGCGGGGCGGGGCGGCGGCGTGACGGGAGGCCGAGTGTCGCGCGGAACGACGCATTTGGCACCCGACGCAATTACCAGCAGATAGGACACACATAATCAAAACTTTGGTTTTTACCTTCACTATTGATTTATGAGACGTGTTGGCCGAGTGGCGGTATAATACCTCGACTTACGATCTGAAGGTCCTGGGTTCAAATTGCATCAATGAATTGTTCGTTTCGAAAAATGTATATGCGCAATTTTGTACATTAACACGAGCTCTAAACGTTGAAGAAAAACGTCAAAGTTTTTTTTTTTATTGAACACAATGACAAAAATCCCATAATGTGGTATGAAACAGATCTTTCGAACAAATCCATTAAGTAGATTTTAACTCAGCTTTTGTTAGGGCAGACATACTACTATAGCGCTGGTCTTCCGTGGTAGCACAAAGAGAGCAAAGAGAGCAGCGGATCTTCAGAACTAGAAGCTGGTCTTCTAAACAGGGGTAGACTTTACCATAAAACGGTGCTGACGTCCCATCTGTGCGGACAGTCGCTGCTCTGTGGAGGTGTCCCGCAGCGAGCTGGCTTCGGGGCCAGACATTTTTTTCACGCTAACGTTTGTACACTCCACTGCAATAACAACTGTACCTTCTCTAAATATGATTTTCTCTAAATATGATTAATAGCCAAATAACAAGCGCTGCCGAACTATTTCGGCTCGCTAAAGATCGGGAACAATATGCCATATTGACTGCCAACCTTCGCTAGTCGGAGAGGCACCATTAGAAGAAGGGCCAAATTAAAAAAAGGAAGTTTAGAGCCAAATGGATTTTATCAGAAAACAACTTAACTTCCCTCCAATAACCTCTTTCAGTCAAAAAAAAAGTTTATTAACCCCTTTTAACTTTTAACCCCTTTTAACTTCACAGGAGATTAGGAATTCCAAACAAACAAATACAAATTGGACTATATCGTAATATTATGTATGTTTGTAGGTATCGTAATATTAGGTGTTTGTTTGTCGACGCATTTCCCCAAAACTAGTAATCGCATTATGAATATATTTTTTTTGGCTTACATTTACTTCAACTTAGGGAACACTGTTTCCTAAGTTGAGCAATCCATGATGAAAATATTTTCAGCATGGATTGCTAAGTGTCCATAAGTAAGTAAGTTCGTATGAGATGGTCGTCTTCAGTTGAGTTCATTTTGAATAGAGTGCCTCTGACTATTTCTTTAGACATCAAAAAATCTTTAACTCCCAAAGATTATGACAGATTCTACTTTGCCCTGTTATCAACAGTCGTAATCCGTTTTAGTCTCTTAGCTTTATTTACGAGTTCCATTAACCTGATTCTTTTATTTTGTCTATCTTTGATATTTCAAGATGTTTAAATTTTTACAATTTTTGCGTACAAAAACAGAATACCTATTCTGTCTTCGATATTAGGGCTCTGTGGCCGACTGTCCCGTGCAGTGCACTGCCTTGCTGCGAGCGCTAATATTTTATGGCACGATTATAGCGCGCGGTGTGTGTGTGTGTGTGAAGTGTGTACCAGAAATATTTGCGAGCGGAATAAACTCCCAACTGAACTTTTATGGGCGAAAATACTTGAAATAGTAGCTTCGAGTAAGAGACAACGAATTTTTCCCCAATTTTTGCGGCAAAACACAATTTTAAAGCTTTTACATCGAACTAAATTGGATTTCAATAAAGGAACGTTAAAATATATTTTCTAAAGCCGTAGCCGCTAAGGATAATTCCACAAGCTTTCCGTGTATTTTCATTTAAGTTTTTTTTTCATTTCCGTTTGTATAACGTAATTATAATGATTGAAAAACTATTCAATACCGAGGTGGGCACGATTCCGACTGCTGTGGGTTGGATCATTTGCTCTATCTATAGATTGTTTACACCGATTGGCTCAACTGGACGAGGTAGCAACGATCTTGTTGGTGATGAATGAGTCATATATGTCGGGCAGGTGGGCAGCAGGGGCGAGGCGGGGGGGGGGCAGGGGGAGGGTCGCAGGGCTGCCTTTGAGGCCGTCCCTCCATATTCATCGCTCATCTCATACATACGGAAAGTTGTTGCTTTGCCTCCTTTCTGAAACTTCTGCCATGGATCTGGGACGTAACATACTTTTTTTGAACAAGTTGCAGTACTCTTTGAGTTGTCCAATTTGCTGACGGATTTGAGCTACATGTGGGTTCATGCAAGAGCATTGTTTACCTCTTCAGAGTTTAGTTCCGAGTTGTATCATGGTACTCGTTGTTTCAGTTACCCACAACAGATGGAGTTTTAGTGAGGGTTCAGCCCTCTGATTGTCTATCTTTGATAGCGACCAAAATCGGTCTCAAACTATCAAATAATTGACAGTTCAGTGACCATGCAAACAGCTCTGTCACTCTCATCTCAACGAGACTGAACGCGACAAAAGATACCTTCGCGTTTGAAACCAATTTGAGGTTTGAGACAAGTTAGACAATCAGCGTGCTAGTATAGTGACAGTCGGGTCTTTTATCTTTAAAAAGTAGTCTGCGTTGTTTTATACATAGACTTTTGTCTATCCAGACATTTTTCTCACACAGACGTTTTACAATCCAGACCATAGGAACCTGACTCGTGTTATTCCAGGTCATAAATTATTTATATCCCAACTTTCAGACAAATTCGTTCAGAAGTTTTTGCGTGTTTGAGTAACAGACATCCATACAAACATCCAAACTTTCACAACACACTAATATTATAAATGCGAAAGGAGTATGTTTGTTCCTCTAATAACTCGACAACTACTGCGGTCGTATTACCAAGTCTTAGAGCAATGTCAAAGTAAGATTACTTTCGTCCGTACTTAGATACATACATACATACATACATAAAATCACGCCTCTTTCCCACAGGGGTAGGCAGAGACCACGGACTTCCACTTGCTACGATCCTGACACACCTCTTTCGCCTCATTCACTCTCATCACATTTTTCATACAAGCTCGCCGGTTTAGGGTACTTTTGACCTGGCCTTTCTCTAAAATGTCACCAATCTGATCCAGGTATGTTCGCCTAGGTCTTCCCCTTCCGGCTGTTCCGTTCACACTCGCCTCATACACTTGTTTTGTTAAACGACTTTCATTCATCCTCTCTACATGCCCAAACCATCTTAACATACCCTTCTCAATTCTTATCACTACATCTTCTTTCACTCCACACCGTTCCCTTATCACACTGTTTCTCACTCTATCTTTCAAAGTTACCCCACACATACTACGCAACGCTCTCATTTCAACTGCATTCACTCTGCTCTGATGTTTTTTCTGCCATACCCAACTTTCACTACCATACATCAGTGTCGGCACTAACACTCCTCTATGGACTGCCAGTCGTGCCTTTTCGGACACTTTCCGGCTGCTCATAAAATTGTGTAGTGCCCCATTCACCCGGTTTCCAGCATTCACTCTCCTTTCAATATCATTATCGTACTTTCCATTTCTAGTAAATAACGTCCCCAGATATACAAACTCTTTCACTTGTTCAACTTTTTCCCCACCAATCATAATATTACATGCTGTCATACATTCATCTTTTTCAAATATCATAACTTTCGTACTTAGATAAGACTGAAGTAAGACTGACGCAGGCATAAATCAGGCCTAAATCAACCTTGTTTTAATCCTGCCTTAGGACGGAAACAATCTTAACGCAGGGATGTTTTGGTGACATGACCAAGGAAGTTATATAACTAACTGGAAGGTTAATTGAGACAGAAAACGCGGTCCGCTTGAGAGATAAAACTTGGGCGGTGTGTCTCTTTCTAAAGGGTTACCATAATTTATAAACTAAACATCCCTAAAGTCCCTAAGGGGCCTTTTAAATCATTTTCTGATTTACGTGATGTTTCAGAGCATGATTTTTCAATTAAAATACTGATACAATTTTGATCCTTGATTTTGATTTCGATCCTTGGTTTCGATCCTTGAATTCGATCCTTGATTTCGATCCTTGATTTCAATCCTTGGTTTCGATCCTTGATTTCGATCCTTTATTTCGATCCTAAATTCTTGAATCTTGAATCTTGATTCTTGAATCTGAAAACTGAAATCTTGAATCTTGAATCTTTGAAGTGACAGCTGTCAAACTTAAAACCGCCATATCTCGGGAACTACTCGTCCTAGACTCCCCGTTCTCAGTTCAAATGAAAGCTATAACCAAGATCTTCATTTGAAGTGACAGCTGTCAAACTTAAAACCGCCATATCTCGGGAACTACTCGTCCTAGACTCCCCGTTCTCAGTTCAAATTAAAGCTATAACCAAGATCTTCATTTGAAGTGACAGCTGTCAAACTTAAAACCGCCATATCTCGGGAACTACTCGTCCTAGACTCCCCGTTCTCAGTTCAAATGAAAGCTATGACCAAGATCTTCTTTTTAAGTGACAGCTGTCAAAATGACATCTGTCATCTGAAATGTAGATCTTGGTCATAGCTTTCATTTGAACTGAGAACGGGGAGTCTAGGACGAGTAGTTCCCGAGATATGTCCATTTGAAGTTTGACAGCTGTCACTTCAAAGATTCAAGATTCAAGATTTCAGATTCAAGATTCAAGAATCAAGGATCAAAATCCAGGACCGAAATCCAATATCGAAACCAAGGATCGAAATCAAAATCAAGGATCAAAATCAAGGATTGAATTAAAGGATCGAAACCATGGATCGAAATCAAGCGCTGATTTTGTCGAGCGCGATAAGGTAAAAATATCCTGAAATTTAAATGACAAGGTCACACTACTAATCCAACAACGAGTGTGAAAGAGACAAAGCTATTAAGAAAGTCTCTCAACAAGACCAACAATCCTTATAACCAAGATTAAATTATACCTAATATATCGTTGTGTAGTCGTGATAAGGTTCAAAATCATTTGTACATTAAATGTCAGGTAGCATTTCAGTATGTATATAACTTCCTTGGACATGACATCGACTGGATGCAGGACTGCGCATGTCCTGCTCGGTGTCATCGAGCAAGACATGCGCAGAGAGAGCGTCGAGAGAGTGTAATGCGCATGTCCTGCTGCATTCCTGCGTCAAGACCAAGGCAGGAATAAAATAAGATTGTTTTCGGACGAAAACAATGTCAAATCAAGCTTAAGGCAGGAATGGATTTCACCTTATTTTGACATTGCTCTAAGAGCTCATAGTACGGTTACTGAACCGGTTTGCTTTAAATTTAAATTATAGGTAGAGAGAAATGACCGGGAATAGGACATAGGCAATAAAACAAGTTTAACAAGTTAAATGCTTTTTATTCCGAAAAAATGCACGGTTCCCGTGGGATATTTTTTTCTTATTAATTTCAAAATCATTATATATTACAGCGTTAAAATTAAACTGAAATTGTACTGACAACTAGCTGGAAGGAGCTCTCGTTTAATTAGTAGCTGGTGCGTTATTGCGACACGTCGCGTCTGCCGCCGTCGCCGCCTGGCTGCTCTCCTGCTCCGTCACAACTCGTAAGAGATCACGCAGCGTGAAAAATGCTCACACAAAATACTTTTCCTTCCTTCTTTCCAAAAGATTATTTTTAAGGAAACGCGTCTTGAATTATCGCATTAAATTCAAATTGCGAAAAATATTTTTAGATCTCGCGATCGTAAATCACAATTCTCGGGTAGAGGCGATGCAGAACACGGAATGCAGTTTAAAATAATGCAAGAGACTGTTCAGTTTCTGTGAGTTTTTGTTGATTTATGAGAAGTGACGCACTGCTTTATCTCCTCACTAGTGGAACTATGGAATAAATCCAAATGGAGTGTGTCACTTTTTATATCGAATAATGTGATTCGGGAATTTCGTATCTCGGAGTTTCTGAGGAAATAGTGCCGTGACGTAAAGTTCTCAATAAATATGCTTAGTAGGCGATGTATAGTATAAAATATTTCAAAAAAAAAAGAATAGTGAAATTGAGCTCTTAGACTGAGCAATACAATAGATTGGGATTACAGTCACAATCTGAAATATAGCTTGGCAAGCACTGGTATTTTATTAAAACGCGCAACGAAACAGAGCAATCGGCTGCGGCGGCGCTTGCAGCCGATGGGTCGATGGAATCTTTTCATCAGTTAAACGAACATGCAGAATCCCTTTTTAATTATTTTCATTACAAGAAACAGCACTTCGTGCGTCCGCTGGAATTAACGAGTGACGTCCAATCACGGACAGCCAGCGACATGAAAAACCAATGCTGCAGTCAACTGTACAACTGAAGTGACATTGCAATTGCAGTTTTACAGTCGGTTTATATGCTTCTTAACTTTGTGAACTAATAAAAAGTCAACGGCTCTCAAAATTATTTGAATTTATAAAAATAAAAATGAAATATCATCACAACTATATACTCAAGATGCGGTAGACATATTTTTTGTGCTCGTGTGAACTCAACTTTTATTGCGTGACAGAGTTGAGAAATGTCTGCACGATTTAGAAATGTTTTTGATAACCTCGATACAGGGAATATGTAAAGTACAGACAGTAGAATTTGGACTTTGTATGTGCTTTGGGGTGTAATTCATTTATTTCCTACTAGCTGACCCGGCAAACTTCGTATTGCTTTAAGCATACCTAAATGGAGAGAAGCATGTATAAAGAGAAGCAGAGAAGCTTGGAAGGAGATAAGCAGGGAGGCACGGAAGAGAGAAAACCCATATCCATATCACCAAAAAGTTCCATGAAGGTCCTGACTCCATCCTCATATCAGCATTGTGTTTCACTCATCAAGCTCTTTCATTTGATACCCATATCACAAAAAAGTTCCATGGAACAGGTCATGACTCCATCATCAGATCAGCTTGCTGTCACCATTTTATTACATTGTAGTCGGAACTTTACAGATACCTATGCTGAGTTCCTAGTTTCAACTCAATCGGCCTTTTTATTGAGGAGTTCTGTTGAACAGCTCCTGACTTCATCAGATCATGACCTTGAAATGTTTACGGGACAATATTTAAAGTACCTACTTTCAAACAAAAAAAGAATCAATGAAATCTGACTACGCGTTGTTGAATTACAACCAGATACTCATTTTGACTTTCATCCCCTCTCCCTAGGGAACCGTGCCGAATTTTGGGATAAAAAGTATTCTATATTAGACCTCGTAGTAAGCACTCAAATCGTGCCAAGTTTCATTTAAATTCATTCAGTAGTTTCGACGTGATGCGCGGCCAAGATACAGACAGACAGACAGACATGAATGAAAAAAATTACAGTTTTGGCTTCAGTATCGATTATAGAGTGCCCTCCAAAAAAAAATTTTCAAAATATCTTCAATGTACAGAATTTGACCTGTTACAGTTTTATTATAAGTATTGATTGATTGATTGATTGATGATGATTGATATTGATGGACTTCATGGGATTTTTATAATTAAGAAACATATAAACGGTCGAAAATAGAACCTTCTCCTTTTTTGATGTCGGTTAAAAAACAAAAACTAGACAAGAAGGCGAGTGCTGAGAGTGCGAGTGAGACTGCGACTTGGCGTAATCCCGAGTATCGAGTAAACAGGCCGCGCGATAATTGCGCTGAATCCGGCCGATTGCAGTTTTATCTGTCGCCTCCGCGATGGATATTCCACAATTATTGAAATTGTGCCAAACAATGAACATTTCGCTATCTCTTTTAGAGTCGCAATATGTGAACGCTTACGAAAAACTTCGCACAGTATAAAGCTACTTAATTATGTATGTTCGTAAGAATCAGTCTAACTCTGGTGTTTTACGACTTAAGCCGCGTATAAACTAAGCGCGGCAAACCATCGAACATTGGCGCGCGCGGCGGCCGCGCTCTATGTAGACGGGACTGCCGCGCGCGGCGACGCGAACATTGCCGCGCTCGAACGTGCCGCGGGGCGATCCGCTCGCTGTCGGTTTTTAGACCGCATCAAAGGAGCTTCAGTCGTTTGCTCGCGCGCAGTGGGGACGGTTGTAGTTTTGGTGATTTGGCTCGCGCGGCGAATACGTAAAAATGGACAACGAAAAGTGCCGTTTACTAATACAATTGTATGGCGCTAAAGAACTTTTGTGGAACAGCAAATCCTCCCAATACCACAATAAATCGCTAAGGTATGATGCGTGGGTAGAATCAGTAAGAAAATGGATATACCTATTCCTGACTTGAAAAAGAAAATGACTACGTTTTTGGCGTCCTACAGAAGAGAAAAATCTAGAATAGCTAAAAGTTGTCATACTGGTTCTGGTAAGTACCTATTTATTTTGCAGTTAAACGGCGGATAGTCAGACCAGTTTGGTCTGACTATCCGCCGCGGTTTGTTCGTGATGGATCGCCTGCCGCGCGCGCCAACTAAATTCATATCTAAATATTGGCTCGCGCGGCAAATGAGCGTCAACTCTGGTCGAACATTGGCTCGCGCGGCTGCCGCGCTTAATGTATACGCGGCTTAAAAGCCGGGACCGACGATTTAACGTGCTTAGAACGACGCGCGACGCTCGGATTCAACGATCTATCAAGAACACCTGAGCAACGTCCGCGTCATGCAATAAAGCGCTTTTCATATAGCCGTCAGTTGTATAAAATAGTCACTCTAGTACCCAATAAACGTTAAAATGACTAATTTTCCATTTATAGAACTACTTCGGAAAACTCGGACAAATAGAAAATTAACAAGGTCACGACCGTATCCCCAGGGCATAGAATACATTTTCTCACATTTTAAGCCATTGAAAAACCTTTGAAAACGACTACCTGTATAAAAATATTTGATCTTTACAGGAGCTCGTCTCCACTCGCAAATAATTCAATGAAATGGGATGATTGCAACCTCTTACAGAATACTAAACATTATTAGAGTCATCGACAAGCGGCTAATCAACTAAGAACATGGCGAAGGGCTCGATAAACATCAGAAAGCAATAACAATCCAATAAGCAGCGTCGAGTCGAGACTTATTGCGTCGTCCCGCGTCGTGGCGTTGTCGACGCGAGTATCCACAACGTTTATAATGACGTGCGTCGCCACGAATCACCACGGGTGCAGTAGTAATGTGCTTTTATACAACCAACAAATTCTACAATGCAAAATCATCTAAGTATATTACATTGTGTTAAAAGTTAATAACTTTTTTACGTAATGAATGTACTAATTGCATAATTTAGAGTCAGTGGGTAAATCTAGAAGTAATTTTAACATTTCAAACAGTTGATTTAGTAATAATGAACATTTTTAAAGACTGAAACAGTGTGTGTGCCCGAACACAACTATGTGATTCCGGGATTGTACTATTGAGCCAAAAATGTGCGCGATCCATCCTTAGGGTTGATATTTCCATTGATTTTAGATAGGAGTTCGATTCGTATTTATGATGAAATAGGACCGATATTGCGATAAATAAACAATAGTTGTCCTCCAAGTGAAGGGTATGATGACAGCAAACATAATATGAGCAGCGTGTCCGGGCCGGGTCCGGGCGGGTCCGGGCCGGGTCCGTGGCGCCGCGGGCGCTCCTTACTCGCTAATATTCTTACTGGGTCGCTACCATCACTTATTGAATATTTCTGTCTCCAAACATTTAGGGATGTGACAGCAGTCTCGGTCTTGTCTCATTTCTAGTCCAGAAGCTGAAAGGCAAGTTTTTAGAATACGTACGTTCGAGGTGTTAGCACAGTGTTAGTAATCCTCGCTGAGGTAGAGGTGTTTCATAGAACTAGGGAGTCTAGTTTCTTAGAACTAATATTAGATTCTCTGTGTTTTTAAATCAATACTACTTACATAAATATAAACTAGCTAGTTGAGTGTCCCAACAAACATGTTGTTCTTGCTATGCATGCTGATAGGGATGGCAGTAAAAGCGTTATGACTTCTGAAACCTAATGCAGAAATACGATTATAACCTGAAAATTATAACCTGGGTCTCTTCAAGTCAAGAGTGAATAAGTGTCTTCTAGACCTTTGTGATCCATCGTCAGCCACATCGTCACTTACCATCAGGTGAGATTGTGGCTAAACAAAGGTCTATCTACATTAAAAAAAAAAAAAAACCGGTCAAGTGCGAGTAGAACTCGTACGCCGAGGGTTCCGTACCTACCCATTATACCCATTATGTTATTGTATGAGCGCCCATACAACTCAGAGGACAATCTTAATTGGCGTCAACTATGTATGTATGGGAACACCCTTTAATTTTCAACTTTTTTAATTTTTCGGAATTTTTCCTTTATTTGTGCTATAACACCTTGCTTTTTGCCAAACTTCGTGATTCTAGGTCAACGGGAACTACCATTTAGGTTTTCAACCCAAAACCTCTAGGGTACTTCCGGTTGACCTAGAATTGTCAAATTTGGTTACAAGCAAGGTCTTCCAGCACAAGTAAAGGAAAAATTCCGAAAAATAAAAAAAGTTGATAATTAAGGTAAGTTTTGGTACTTACAAGTTTTCACGAAAACCTAAATTTGCCTATATCTTTTTATAGTGTTGACTCAGGACCTTGATTTTTATACTCACAATAGGGACTACAGACTTCAGTACATGGTATAAATTTCAACTTGCTAGCTCCACCCGTTCCTGAGATAATCGATGGTGACACACGGACAGACAGACGGACAGACGGACAGACGGACAGACGGACAGACGGACAGACGGACAAGAAAGTGATCTTATAAGGGTTCCTTTTTTTACCTTTTAAGGTACGGAAC
This sequence comes from Camptogramma bilineatum, assembly GCA_958496255.1. Taxonomy (NCBI): domain Eukaryota; kingdom Metazoa; phylum Arthropoda; class Insecta; order Lepidoptera; family Geometridae; genus Camptogramma; species Camptogramma bilineatum. The sequence continues at coordinate 10,393,659 of OY292475.1, forward strand.
CCTAAAAACGATTATTTAGGTACCTACAGATGAAAAGAAAGAAATGTGGACCGCAAGACCGCCGGCGCGCACTCGAGGCAAAGAAAGCGGAGGTTGAGAGGGTCTGTTTTCAATGGGCAAGGATTTGTGAAATCCCCGGATCGCAATATTGATGGGCGCGCGAATATCGACTCGAATCGAGAACACATTATGAATAAATGCTCTTTTTGCGCCGGCTGAGTTATAACGAGAGGCTGTTATTGAAAATCTTTTTGTTTTCACGCTGCGCTGCTGGCGGGAGCCTCGTCTCGCAGGATTTGTTTATTATCACAATGTTTTACGTATGTCTTCACATCCAATGCATAGTAACACTGCCAAAAATCTATTATCGATAAAAATATTGATTGGAACCCAAATCAACGTAGTACACGTAATGGAAATTATAATGTTTACAGCAGACATCAATGTCAATGCCAAATTAAGTGGAACTTCCAGGTAGGTACACGTAAAATCAACAGACATTTTAAGATCACTGGGGTAGCGTTGTAGAACTTGGTGTTTCTGCTCCTGTTACTACCTACGAAAAGTGTCTGTGACATTGTTAGTGATTGAATTGAATAGACTTGTGCAGCAACTAAACCATCCTCAGCTTAATCGACCTTATCCTCAGAAAAGACGTGGTCGATAATGTGGAGCTAATCCATGGCGCATATAAATTTTCCAAAATGAAAAATTCATTGATAGGTACTGGAATCGGAACCCACGACATTCATATTTGAGGGAAAACTCAACCAAAACGGCTTACTACTACTACATAAACACAAAGACACAATTTGCTAAATTCTGTCTTAATGTTTATTCCAAAAAATAAAGGTTTTTACAGAAAGTTCCTTACATCAAAGAAAAGTACACAAAGTAAGTTTATATAAGGGCTGTGGATTTTGTTAAATAAATAAATAAATAAATAAATAAATAAATAAAAGAAAAATTTTATCGCCTTGACTTTTAGACTTGTCGTTGAATATTGGTTTAGTTTAATTAGATATTCACATAACTAAATAGATCACCGTGGATCCAGACGACAGACGACAGCTAACCTAGATAGATGACACAACTATACCAAAAATTGTTTATTCAGCACAATTGAAAAGAGCGAAGGCTAAATTCGTTCAATTATGCTTTGAAAAATGTTCAGTGCCGCTAAAAGATGCATCAGGCTCAGCTCTGTCGAGCTAGATCCGGGGCGAGCCGTCGCGTCGGTGGCAGTGGCGGGTATTTTAGGCGCCTCACCTGAAATATTGAGCAAGTAATCCGCGGCTGGCGTCCTCGGCGCCCTCTCGCCCGGCCCCACGTGACGTGACGTGACGTGACGCCCGCTCACGTGCTCCCACTGGATGTGTTGAGCTTAGTGTGCGATGAGATGCATCGGAATTTTACCGAGCCGTTAAATCACTTAATTAAGTCCTAAGTTTATCTACTTTGAGGAGATTCCCTTTGATTGAAAAATCCAGGTGAGAGAGGAGAATGTGGTACGATAACCACTTTGTTAAAAATACTTAAAGAAACACATGATTCAATTCTTGGTCCCGGCTTTTAAGTCGTTAAGCCATGACGGAAGCCTTTAGGCGGCTTAAAAACTCCGTCACCAGAGTTCGCCACTTGCTCATAGGAACTTACTTATCGAAGTGGTTAGAAAGAAATGGAAGCCTCTTCCAAACTTAGTCGGCAGTGCTGCACACATCTCAGGAGCCGAAAATTCAAGTATGATGGTGAAGTAATGTTTTATTAAAGAGGGACAGAGCGTTACACACATAGCACTTCACCGATCGAAGAAATCAAAGATGAAAGTTTCAGATTCCCAAATATAAAGGCAGTAACTTTTACAGAAACTAAGAAAATCGAGGAAACCTTTTTGCCTGGTATATCCTCTGGGGTGTATATCGGGTTAGTACCATAAAGAAAGTTACTTAATTTCTTAAGTAACTTTCATTTGCAAAATTTTCAAATAATGAAAAAAACTCAATAAAAATAAATAGTTAGTGCTACATCTATTCTTTCTATTCTGGTCAGGGTATTTGATAGGCGGCTTGACGTCCGAGCGTTGAGCAGATCGTGGAGACTCGAGCACTCAGCACTGCAGGTGTACCTTGTCTTTATCAATGTTAGAGTTTAACATGATGGATAAAATCATTGTTTGCATTGGTTTACATAGACTTGCCAAATTTCTGGACGGAAGGACTTGCCTTGATTCAATTTGCCTTCGCTCGCGTTGGCTTAGGCTCGCCAAACATGTAAGGTGGCATAAAGGTCTTGACAATGGTCATGTTTGTTTGTAGGATACCCAATAAGTATAAAAATTCCTTGAGGATACCCCACTGGCGTGAGAGATTTCCCGCTATGCTGCACATTTCATACTGCATCATGTAGCCCCAAAGTGAGCCGAGCTTGTGTTATGGGAACTACATGACTGATATACTACTTATAAACTTTTATTTTGTAAAAACATTCATTTACACATAGAAAATCACCTAGGTATACGTGAGACACATATTTGGAGATCATCGAAATATTTGCCTCGCAGCAGGAATCGAACCCGCAACCTTCAGTGTTGGCCCCACTGCGCCACAGAAGTCGTCAAACTCTTGCACTGCTCATTGTACTAGATCTCCGCGAGTTGTTGATACTTTGTTAAGTTTCCTTTGTTACCCTCTGTCGGCGAGACGAGCTTGGCTGGGGTTGTATTACCGCCTTTGTAATATGTCATGAAAGATTTATAAAGGTTTTGATGTGTTGCTTAACCCATTTACGCCTGCTGTCCCCATTTGGGTCCACTTATTGAAGTACCTACATTTTCTAGCATATTTCAGCTATCTTTTGTTTAGAGGTGAGTTTGTGGTACCAACGAGTGTGGCTTTATGATGCAACGTATGGTTTTGCAATTTATTGGACTAATTGAATAAAACAAGTGACTTTATTTACTTCATTGATCAAAAAAGTTTTCGACCAAAGGGAAGTCATAATTTTTTTATTTGCACAGTTAGTTATTGTATGTTTTTTGTATTTTTCACTCGGCAGTAGTGTTAACTAGTAGATAATGCTGTTATGTCAGTTATTTTCTAAGATAGAACCATAATTCGAGGTATTTTAGTATGGTGTCCTCGAATGGGTCCAATGGGCTAATTGATATATTGTTTTATTATTATTTGTAGGTATAGTTTCAGAGTAAATAATGACTAAACGATTATTCAATGCTTCCAATGATAATCGAAAACTGGATGAAGCTTTTAAAAGCATTTTGAATGAAGAAGATGATCCTGCTGAGTTATGATATAGTGGCCATCCCTCCAGACCCAAGTGTTCTCATTGATAATGATAAGGCGATGAAGATGTTGTTCAACACAATATTCTTCAGCATGATATCCTAGGTAAAATTGAAGTGTTTGAGTCCAGGAACAACGATGAATGCAGCAGCGATGATGAACCGTTACAATGATACAGGAGGGTAGAAATCCAGGGACCGCGTTGGCGTAAGTGTGACTACGACTTCGTTCACCCTCTGTCCAAGGTAAAAAAAATGGAGCTCTGCAGAATGAAGAAAGGTAGACGTGGACAAACATCCCTTTCGTCTTCCAAAACTATAACAAAGGCATGGCATACAGAACCGCTATTCGCAGTAATATTCTCGTACCTACGCTGAAATGGTAGGGGTTTTGTTTAGGTACCGATGTGCTGGATCTGACTGTAGCTAATGCTTGGCATCTTCATGTCCTGACCGCCGCTGGAGCCAAAATAGACCAGCTCTTATTTTGCAGAAGCGCAGCCCGACCATACTTGAGGAGTTACTTTGAAAGACTCGACAGAAAGCGTCGTAAACCATCTTCAACAGTGGCCGGTATGACTCAAGATGGTGATGGACACTTCCTCCAGAAACTGCCGTGTCAACTAAGATGCACTGTTTGCCACAATAAAGCTTGTTGGCACTGAAAAATTTGTACCAAAACATTGTGCATCGAAAAAGTATGGTCTGAAAAGTTTCATACATGAGCCCATTGGCCCCATTTGAGGACGTGTATTTTTTATATATAAGGAATTATTTTTCTTAAATTTTTTTTTTCAAAATATCTTACTAAGCCACCAATAAATACATAAATAAAGTTTGTTTCTAAATTTTTCTACTAGTTTGTATTTGGGTCCAAATGGGTTAACTTTCTTGTATGAAATATGATCACGGCTACCTACGAAACCTACAAACAGTATTCATTCTCTCAGAGCTAAAGGCATTTTAAGTTCCTTTGATGATATCTAAGAGGTTCAGAGGTATGTCCAAATATAAATTTGTTTTGAAGAGAAAGTCACCGTTTCATTTGAAACTTCAAGACAGGAAGACCATGAATATGTACCATGGATTACGATTAATTTACTGTTCAATTTACATTGGCAGAATTTATTGTAGTAAGAGTTAGTTGTCATTAAGTAAATAAAATATGAAATGAGCTACAGGATACCAATACGTTTACTATGAGATTTTTGAGATACACCATATAATTAGTCTAGCTATAACAACGGCTAATTTTATCACGAACTTTTTTCAATCCATTTTTTTCTAAAACGTTCACATTTGTGATTAGTGAGCCATACACTAAATAGTAGAGAGACAAGAAGTTAGACTAGTGATGTAATGAACCATCTCCTCCACAGGAGACCACGGAGCCGATGCCGGTGTGGAGGCGCGGGATGACGTCACACGTCGGGAATTTCGTCATTCGCGGCTATATCCGCCGCCGCGAGGAGCGAAAACTGGAAAATATGCTTTTCACGTTGTCAATTACAGTTTTACGTTTTCTCGTTTGTGGGGATTTACGTTCATTTGTTTACGGAATCAGCAATTACCCGCCAAATGAGGGGATTCGCGGTAATCTGCCCGGGCGCCCTCTGTCGGTCGATGTGACTGACTGATTGCTTCCTTCCCACTGATAACAGGGAAAATTATTTTACTTTAATAAATTAGAAAACGTCTACTACAATCTATTGAATTGAATTATAGAAGAAGAAAATAGGTAGGTACCTACATTAATTTGTCCTACAAACACAATACAACAAGGGTCTTATAGGGCATTTGTATTCCATAATGAAATTTTACCAGCGATACTCATTTACCCGGACTAAGTAACCCACTCGTAATGCGACTATAAGGAGCAAATAGGACCAAATACACGAAATAATAACATCGACGGTATGACCAAGTAATTGATCCGCCCGGCTTATACGTGGAGCATCAGATACTAATTTATGTAAGTAAATAGGAGCTTATTTTGTCAAACCATTCAATAAGATATCCGAGCGGTAGTCAATAATATTGTCCACAAATAAGGCGTCACGTCGCCACAGAGCGCGCAGCAGTCGCCGCCGATATTAGGCCGACGCCGGAGCGTGAGCCCGACGACCACTCGACTGTAACGGACGGACCATTCCACCCTCACGATTCAGCATCACACAAAAGGAAATCCATAGAAACGGCAAATCTACACGATTGCTTACTTCATTCAGAAAGCCGCTAAGAAACTGAAGCGAATCTGTGAAGTGGCTCGACCCGAGATGTTTGCGGGAAGAATAGCTGATACAAGATGATATTGCGAACATTATTGTGTCTGTATAAACAGACAGGCGGATGGATGAGGCGGCGAGGGGACCACTCAGCCGGAACCGCGCACTGGAGCTTGTATGCACGCCCCTCTGCGTGCGAAGAAACTATCTTCAGATTGCAATTTCATAACTTTTTTTTTTTTAATTTCGAAACACTACATCATCATCATTTTTACCCGACTACGATACGGAAGCAAAAAGGCGGGTTATGATATTGACCGGTATGTATGTATGTTTATCTGTTCCCTCTAGCTTCTAAACTACTTGTAGCGGAGCTACTAGAATTAAGCTTTCTACTTGTGTACTTATATTTTTACTGATAAAATAATATTTTGTATGCTGCGGACAAACTAACAAGTTTTATTATATATAGTGAATATGGCGGTTCCCGGAACGCCAGATACCGCGACCGCCCGCCCCGCGCCTCGCCCCCGCGCTAGACGGTGGCGCCTCCCGCCGCGCTGCGTGGACGGTCGCTCGCTTGTTGATTTCAAATTTGAGTCGTTTCTATGCGCCCACGCGGAGCCCACGTCGCTCGCGCTCCGGGTTCCCGCCATACCTACTATCGATCACGATCGCGTTGTGTATTTGATCATTATTGTGGCTTGGATAATCTTTCTGTGCTAAACATTAACATTGAGACTGTGTACCTACTCTAATTTAATAACGTGTGTGTGACAAGACAATACAGTGAAGTTGGACTCAGTAAGTTTCTGTATTTCATTTATCATCCTCCTTCACCATCACCATATCCACACCACACTGGTGACCCCGTTTGGAACACATCATGACCGAGCCAAAAGATGCCCAAGAGGGCGTGGCGGCACAAGGAAAAGAAACGACGCCGTCGCCGTTCGACATACATCGCGTTGGCGTGCGCGTCCCTCCATTCTACCCCGAGAAACCTGCTATATGGTTTGCCCAACTGGAAGGCCAGTTTGCATTGGCAAACATTTCTACGGACTCGACGAAATTTCACTATGCAATGGGCCAACTAGACCCCATCTACGCATCGGAGGTGGAAGATATCATCACCGCACCACCCGCCAACGATAAGTACGAAAAGCTGAAAACGGAGCTTATCAAGCGTTTATCAGCATCGCGAGAAAAGAAGGTAAAACAGCTTCTTACTCACGAAGAACTCGGAGACAGAAAGCCCACACAGTTCTTGCGTCATCTCCGACACCTCGCGGGACCAGGCGTACCTGAAGAGTTCCTGAAAACAATCTGGACGAGCAGACTACCGAGCAGCACGCAAACCATCGTAGCGTCACAGTCACGAGCTACGCTGGAAGAAGTTGCAGAGCTAGCGGACCGATTGCAAGACATAGTTCCCGCCAGTCCTCAGGTGGCAGCTGCTTCTTCGGCGGACTCCGCAATGGCTAACCAAATAGCTGAACTGACACGGCAAGTACATGCACTGACGACCAAACTAGACAGAATGTCTCGTCCAAGAAATAGATCCCATTCTGGCGGCAGCGGCGGCAGCAGTGGCGGCAACCGTGACCAAAGTCGCCGATATTCCCGGACAACGAGATCGCAGTCAAACTACAGGAGGTTTCCGGTATGTTGGTTTCATTCGAAGTACGGCGATCAGGCGAACAGATGCTTGAAACCCTGCGACTACGCGGGAAAAGATTAGGACAGTCCGTCATGGCGGCTGACGCCTGTCCTACTTCCGGCCGCTTATTTGTTACAGACAAACGTACCAAAGTGCAGTTTTTAGTAGACACAGGTAGTGATCTTTGTGTGTTTCCCCGAACTCTAGTACGCGAACGTCGAATAAAAACTGATTTCGATTTAAGTGCAGCTAACGGTTCAATAATAAACACCTACGGTTATGCTAATCTAATTTTAAACATAGGTTTACGGCGTGACTTCGCTTGGCAATTTATTGTAGCAGATGTAACCAGGCCAATAATAGGCGTTGATTTTTTATCTCATTTTAACCTTATTGTTGATGTACGTAATCAACGCTTGATTGATGGCTCCACTACGCTCACCACCCCGGCTTTGCTTGTGAAAAAATCTGACGATGTTTCTTCGGTTAAAGTCATATCTGGTAAAACGGTTTATCATGCTATACTAGACCAATACCCCGACATCACCCGTCCACATGGTTTTCACAACACAACAAAACATAACACGCTTCACTTCATTCGTACAACACCTGGGCCACCTGAATCCTGCACACCGCGTAGGCTGGCACCAGACAGGTTAAAAATTGCAAAGGCGGAGTTTAATGCTATGTTGCAGATTGGGACTTGCCGACCTTCCGAATCACCTTGGTCATCACCTCTGCACTTAGCACCAAAGAAAGATGGCTGGCGTCCCTGCGGCGACTATCGTCGTCTCAACGCACGCACCATTGTAGATAAATACCCGATTCGCCACATTCATGACTTTGCCCACAATCTAGCTAATTGTTCAATTTTTTCCACTTTAGATTTGACAAAAGCATACAACCAGATCCCGGTGAATCCTGACGACGTTGCGAAGACCGCCATATCAACTCCATTCGGATTGTATGAGTTTCCATACATGAATTTTGGGCTTCGCAACGCTGGCCAGACATTTCAACGATTCGTGGATGAAATGCTACGAGGTTTAGATTTTGTCTACGCATATTTGGACGACATTCTGGTCTTTTCACCCGATCCAAAAAGCCACGAAGACCACCTCCACCAAGTCTTTAATAGGTTAAAAGAATACGGCATGATCTTAAATTCCAGTAAGTGCACCTTCGGTGTACCTGAGGTCGTATTTTTAGGTTACAAAATTTCAGCAGAAGGTACGATGCCATTGCCTTCTAAGGTAGAGGCAATTCAAAATTTTAGCGTCCCTAAAACAGTTAAAGAACTGCGCAGGTTCCTTGGTATGATAAATTTTTACCGCAGGTTTATACCAAAGGCCGCCCAACACCAAGCACCACTGAACGCTCTTTTAACAGGTTCAGTAAAAGGCTCACATCCTGTCACCTTAGGCGTTAAGGAGCAGGAAGCCTTCGAAGCATGCAAAAAAGGTTTGTGCGACGCTGCTCTGCTTGCACACCCTGACTGCAATGCCCAGCTGGCCCTGGTGACAGACGCTTCTGATACGGCAATCGGAGCCGTCCTTCAACAGAAGAAAGGAAAGGAATGGCAACCTTTGGCATTCTTTTCGAGAAAACTTAGCTCTGCCCAGGTAAAGTACTCACCGTATGATCGCGAGCTTTTGGCCATCTACGAGGCCATAAAACATTTCAGGCATATGGTCGAAGCTCGTGATTTCATAATATACACGGACCATAAACCCCTGATCTTTGGTTTTCACTCTCGAAAAGATAACTGTTCTCCTAGGCAATTTCGGCACTTAGATCTGATAGCACAATTTTCTACAGACATCAGGCACATTTCAGGTAAAGATAACGTGGTTGCAGATACTTTGTCGCGAGTGGAAGAAATAAATCAGCCCGTCGACCTGGATAAGTTAGCAACTGCACAATTATCTGACCTGGAACTGCAAACACTTCTCGCCGGTAACACTGCCTTACAGCTCACCAAGGTAAAGTTGCCCGGTTCGCAATGCGATCTCTACTGTGACATAAGCGGTACGTCATCTAGACCGTATGTTCCTAAAGACATCCGGCGCCTCGTTTTTGAGAGCCTACACTCTTTTAGTCATCCAGGTGCTCGAGCAACGATCAAACTCGTCAGCGATCGCTACATATGGCCTGGAGTGCGAAGAGGCTGTCGCGAGTGGGTACGTAGCTGCATGGCATGTCAACGTTCAAAAGTGAACAGACACGTTCATTCGCCATTAAGCTCTTATAATTTACCTCGCGGCAGATTTAGAGATATTCACATTGACCTAATCGGCCCTATGCCCATATCACAAGGCTTTCGTTATTGTCTCACAGCCATCGATCGTTTTACACGTTGGCCTGAGGCAATACCCATACAGGATATCACGGCCGAAACAGTAGCAAAAGCTTTGCTAAGTGGATGGATTTCTCGATTTGGTTGCCCAGTCAAAATTGTTACGGATAGAGGGAGACAGTTTGAGTCTGCTTTATTCAAAACCTTGTCACAAATCGCCGGTTTCGTTCACAGACAGACTACAGCTTATCACCCCGCGTGCAACGGCATGGTGGAAAGGTTCCATAGACAGCTTAAGGCGGCTATAACCTGCCACGCAGACAGCACTTGGGTTGAGTCTCTTCCTCTTGTCTTACTAGGCATTCGAAGTACATTTAAAGAAGATCTAAAATCATCTTCCGCTGAACTTCTCTATGGAGAACCTTTACGTCTTCCAGGCGATTTCTTCCTCCCATCTGAAGACAAAACCATTGACATGACGGACTACGTGGATAGGATTCGCAAGTTTGTAAACGACTTGAAACCATCAGTGGCATCACGTCATGGCATTCAGAAATCTATTTTTGTATACAAAGATTTAGCCAAATCATCCCACGTATTTCTGCGTGACGATACTGTCGCTGGTTCGCTGAAGCCAGCCTACAGTGGTCCCCACGAAGTACTCAAAGCTGGAGACAAAACCTTTAAAATATTGTTAAACGGTAAAAAAGTCACTGTATCTATCGACAGGATCAAACCTGCCTACCTACTGCATGACTCATCACCGCAAACACTCCATCAACAACCACAAACACTTCATCAACAACCACAAACACTCCATCAACAACCACAAACACTCCGTCAAAAACCGCCACTCCAGCAGACACCAATTAACCGTTCAACTGTCAAAGACAACGTTGTAATACGCACCAGATCTGGGCGTCAAGTAAAATTCAAAGACTATTATCGCCCTTAAGGTCGGGCTCTGGAGGGGGGTGATGTAGCGGAGCTACTAGAATTAAGCTTTCTACTTGTGTACTTATATTTTTACTGATAAAATAATATTTTGTATGCTGCGGACAAACTAACAAGTTTTATTATATATAGTGAATATGGCGGTTCCCGGAACGCCAGATACCGCGACCGCCCGCCCCGCGCCTCGCCCCCGCGCTAGACGGTGGCGCCTCCCGCCGCGCTGCGTGGACGGTCGCTCGCTTGTTGATTTCAAATTTGAGTCGTTTCTATGCGCCCACGCGGAGCCCACGTCGCTCGCGCTCCGGGTTCCCGCCATACCTACTATCGATCACGATCGCGTTGTGTATTTGATCATTATTGTGGCTTGGATAATCTTTCTGTGCTAAACATTAACATTGAGACTGTGTACCTACTCTAATTTAATAACGTGTGTGTGACAAGACAATACAGTGAAGTTGGACTCAGTAAGTTTCTGTATTTCATTTATCATCCTCCTTCACCATCACCATATCCACACCACATACTTTTACTGATGCACAACTTGGATTCGAACCCACGACCTTCAAATCGAAGTCGAGGCACTACCCACTCGGTCAACATTCTAAATGTTTACCATTCAGAAAATGTATCAACAGAATCCCAACAAGCTTTGTCTTGAATAAATTAAATACTTAGAGGTTAACCAGCCCGCATTCCACCATTTTCCACAACAAAAAACATTTTATAGGTGCTTGTAACCGCTCCGCGAAGCACACACAAAGCAAGAACTTCGAACCGGCTCCATAGCGGTTAGCGAATTTACTACAAGCTGTAAAAACAAGCTAAACCTATCCCGAACTCCGTAAAAACAGCTTTAAAAATATTAAGAAACTCGCGTCCAGCGGTCAGTTCAGTTCCCCGCGCCGCCGGAATACCCAGCACTGTTCGTACAGCAGCTTCACTGAGCTCTATACTGACAGCTTTGTCTAGCTTACACCGCTTGAAGCGCTCGTGTAGCTTGCTTCAGACGTTCTTGATATGTCGTGGAAATTAAGCCACATTCTGAGCGAACAAGTGACATTAACAGCTGAGGGTTTTGGTGCTTTAGATGGCACGCCTTGGCTTGTCATTAAGCCATGATGGAAGCTTTCAGGCACTCTAAAAACTATCACAAGGCTTAGCCAATATGCTCATACAAGCATTATGTATGCTCGTATGAGCATAGTGGCAAAACAAAAAGGTATGTACACCGCTTAGTGCTTGTTTGGTCGGTCACAATTTAGACGGGTGACCGAAAGTGGCATTACGAGCTGAGCACTTTTATTGCTTCGGAGGGCACGTCAAATTATCGGTCCCGGCTTTTAGGTCATTAAGCCACGATGAAGGTCTGTAGGCGGCCTAAAAACTCCGTCACCAGAGTTGACCACTTGCACATACGAACTTACTTACATAGTCCTTGTTTTACCATTTCGAAGTAATTTTTTGATTAGTTATTGTGTAGTGTTACTTAGCTTTTGAGAATGTATCTATAGATTATTCATTTATTTTCAAAGATATAAATAAGTATAATAGTAATATGCAGTGACACAGGCGGTGCAATTCCCCGCTTGGAGCGCGGAGAGAATTAGCGCCGCCGGCGCCGCTGCTGTTTGTGTTGGAGAGTTTTTGTGCGCGCTGTAAATTGGTGAGGCCAACATTGTCCGGGGAATGTGAACTTTGTGCGAAAAGGAACAACTTTATAGGGTTCAGTCTCAGCTGCTGGAATGCTGCATTATTGAAAAATTGCAAGAGTAGAGTTTTCTTATGTCTGGATTTGAGATTTGGATTCTGGGAAAGTGTTTATTAATTAGGTAGGTAGTCTAATTACACCAGCGATAAAAGACTAGCAAGTGCGTTTCCACGTTTGGCGTTCGGCTCCGGCCGCCTCTCCCGGTCCACCGCGCCTCACGCCTCGAGGCGCTGCGAGCCAATAAAACCCACCACATTATATTTCGATAAAGAGATAATCCTCTCCGCCTTAAAGCCAAAATCGGACCCGAAAGGATACGCATAAAAATATCGTTTATTTTTCATACACAAAGAGCTCTAGACATCTTTTTTATCCGCTTATCGGGTAAATCCGTAAACACGGCGCCGTAAGCCGCGCACGGAGAGCATATCGGCCTCCGCCTTAATCTGCCATAAACAATCGCACGAACAAAACCTCGCAATAGTAAATTTCACCGAGTCATCCGACGGAGTAATGGCTGAATTTTCTGATCAACTCCTAGCTCCCCGAGCGAAAATGTACCCTATCGGCCGAGAGATAAGGACGCTATTTACGAAGATTCGCTATCTACGAAAATAAAAACTCGCCACAGTGTATTGAGACATAACAGTGGGAGATAGAGTCGTTATTGGCGTGCGATAGGATCAGTAAGATGTGTCTCGCCGTTTAATCTGGCACTGTTATTTTTCCGGTAATACATCAAAGTGGCGACTTTCTACGGCAAATTGTATCAAAGTCGCTGATGTATGTAGTGGGACGTGAGTGTGCGTGTGTGCCCACACGGGCTCGTCTGTGTGTGTGCGAACAGAAAACGTATCGGAACAGTGTTGTGATTTAGTGGCCCCAAATCTTGGAGTTTTATTCCATGTCGTGCTGAGCATTCCGACGATATTGCTTTTGGAACAGAGTTAAATTTGATTTACGAAAATACTGTGCACCCACTCGTTTATTAAAGTTAGAGCAGCATTTTTAACAATTTACATACTTACCCGACACACCCGCAGGGTAGTTTTCCAACAAACCGTAACTGTATCAAATGAAAGAATAAATTCATTTTCCTTCGTAAAGGCTTTGTATTATTAAATTCTATTAAAATAATTGTTTTGAACAGTTGCCAATTTTTTTGTGAAAGTTATCATTCTGTCTGTGAGCGCGCTGTGAGCCCCGGGCCGCGCGAATTGATTCGGTCGCCAAACGTATAGACCGCTTAGAGATTTATGTTTACTTACTGATATTACACTGTGGCTGAAATTATTTTCCGTTATGTAAGTGGAGTACTTCTGCAGAAACCTATTTCTTCTGCCTCCTACGAGTTATTTGTCGCAACCTCAGATTTATTCGTGCGTTCCCTAACTCGGCTGTCTATTTCATCAGACCGCATTATTTCTAACATCATTTACTCTTTTACAAGGAAGAGTCGATGGCGATCATGATCTATCTGGTCATTCAAGGTTTTGGATGTAAGAGTCCCGTAATTAAATATAGGGTTTTGCAATTGACTTCCTTATTCCAATTTGTGCGACCAATCCATCGCACAAGAAAATAAATGAACCGAGGGAACTGTATGCCAAAAATTTTATCAGGACACCTATCGACCTTTTGCAAGCCATATTATACCTACACTATACTTTTCGCTGCGTAAGTACATTTTTATATCAGCAGAAAACAAAAACGCTGAGAATAAAGTCGCACTCAAGGAGCGTGTAGCTGCCAGCAGCCATCACTCGCCGATAGAATGCTATCTAATAGAAACTAGAGATAAAAGGTACCAGAGACAAGGAAAACAAGAGGCAGCGCTATTACGGAGATGTATCTGCGAGAAAACTGCGGTAGCGCCGCGTCTACCATAGCGCTGTTCATTCAGTTTAGGCGCGAGGCGGAACCACGCTCATGTATGTATCGTAGGAGCAATCTCAAAATAGGATGAGAAACGTGATTGTAACAAAAACAAGAATTCTATTAGAAAACTAGCCATGGGTAAATTGATAGACAAGTGGATTGCTAACTTTGCAGTACAAGGAAACCGCAACATAGCTGCGCCCTTACGCAGTATCTCGCGATCGCTCGTACATCATGTTAATATCCGTGTTTTGCAGCCTCACCCGCCTTTCAATTACATATCGCGAGAGATCGCGATAACTTACCCACACCTTCTCATTCCTACAACTATCTGCGGCGCTCACCGCCGCGTCTGGATCACAAACACGATAACCTAAACCGGAAAAACTTGCAAAATGCTTATTTTTCCTCAAAAATATAATAGTAAAAGTGTCAAAATTCCGTGCACATCTCGTGGAAGTGCGGCGTCGCGAGCGTTTGGTCACAATTTGTGAATCTGAACGCGACCGCGACGCGACGAATGCTGATTTATGCGACGACCTGACTGCAAATATCTCGGAAGGTGGAACTATTTTTGGAACGAGAGCTGCATCTAACAGGCGCTGGCGGTAAACGAACAGGCATTGTCGATCGCCAACTATCATACATCATATACTGTGAATACATTAGTGAGCTCTCTGCATAGATCCTAAATTAACATTTTGTTTACTAGCAGTAACTGTTTTAGACAGTGCCGTGAGAAATCTTGCGATTTAGTGAAAACTGACACGTCTGAATCTCTAAAGCATGGTAGACATTATCCCAGATCTTCAAGCATTCTAGATCCATTAAAGATGTCTAATAGGCACATCCAAATAGGTACATAGGTAATTGGTACATGTCCTCATTTTGCAGAAGTTAGCATTCCATACGTAGGCTGATAGCTAATAAAACGATTCCAGGTAGATGATCGCCGCCTAATATAACACTTATTTCCTCATGATGTTTTCCTTCACCAATCACCGTTAATAACAAGTTATTGTGCATATAATATTTTTCGATATTCACGAAATATTCTTGAGTATTTGGCACGTAATCTGCGGTGCTGTAAAGTGTGACTTTTGACGTATTCAGCTTCAGCGGCGAGTGATGCGCCGCGGAGGGCTAACTACTGGACGCTACGATGATTGTGAATCTAGTTAGGTACTATAAAAATAAAGATTTTGGAAGAAGCCTACTGGTGACCACGTGCCTTTATCGTTAGATGACATCATTGCTTCAGTTGAATATTTAAACAAATACAATTCGGATTTTTTTTTTAAATGGCCAAAGGGGTAGTGCCGTATTTGGACTATGTAATTTCAAAAGATTTAAAATGCGTAAAACGATTTGAGAAAATGTTTTTCGTGCCTTGATTCTGACGTCCTCCTCCTATATCGTCTTCATCATTGTACAATTCCATGCTTAGGTACAAGAAATTGGTAAGTAATTAATTTGTGAAAGAATGGTCTAAGGTCAAAGTGATCGTTTTGCGTCCAGCCATTGATTACCTCATGCTACAACTCCATTCCCCTTCTACGCGTTCTTTGAGCATTAGAATCTGTCCTTCCAAACTTTTCCCCTTAAAAACAAGGTGTCCTTTATTTATTAACTTCTTTGTCTGCGCGGGCCTTTATTCGTGGCCTAATTCCGCCTATGGGATAATTTGGAACCTCTTGCTTCGCCTTTCATCATGGCGTGAACGAATCTGTAATGTAGCTCCCCGTGCGTGAACCGCCTTTTGTTTGAGGTGTTCTGCCCCGTTGAGGGGAAACAAGGGTACTTAGAGGACTTTGTATAATCGTATGAAATAGTGGTGAATATGGTGTCGGAGTTTCTAGGCCGCCTTACGGCCTACGCTAAGACCGACAGTTTAACGTGCCCTCCAAACCAAAGCATGACCCTTCTTCATGCTTTGGTTTGGGGTTTGCCCTCTGCTGTTAATGCTATTTGCGGTCACCCATCCAAATCGTGACCACCGTGACACGTGACCACGTGACAGCTTAACTACAACGATGTATCACAAACGTATAAAGCGAGTAACCCCACGAGCGCTTCAAGAGAACTAAGCCGGTCGACACACTCCACCCGGTGTGTCCCGCGCCCTCCGGGACTCATTACAACTGTCGACCGTTGTCGCGCACTCAACTCATTTGCATTACTTTTTTTCCGCCATTGACACTGATTTTACAAACAGCTAGTCCAGTTTGAAGGAAAATATTCTACTAAACCTAATATGTACTTGAATAAAACTTACTAAAAAATTGGTTTTGATTTAGAGAATCGATTAGATGTCAAAGAACGATGACTAAGACTTGAAAATTTAATCGAAAATGATTAATGAACTGATCTAGCTGTTCAGTCATAATGAGCTCCGATACTTAGCGTCTTTTAATTTCCCTTTCATTAGGTACCTTTTGTCCCTTTATATTGCAAGTTGTCCCTCGCCGGGCGCGACGGGGCGGGGCGGGGCGGGGCGGGGCGGGGCGGGACGGGGCGCAGTGGGCAAACACGTCACAATGGCGCAATAGTTAGACTTAATTGAGTTGAGATAGTTGAAGCGATTGCCTTCTTTTAATTAGTTAAGTTTTGAAGGTTTCTTCAAATTATGAGCTCGCTAATGGAACGAGGAGCGGCGGTCGTTGCGCTCTTATCGCGGATTTTTATTCCATTGTAATTTAATTAAATCTTTTTACGTTAGCATACAATTACAGAAATTTCAATCTAATTTAGACTCATAGCTACCGACCGAAGGTATACAACAGATAGAGCACTACTGTAGCTAGAGCACAGCACGCTATACACAAAGCATCTTTCATCTCGGAACAAGTCTCCGCGCACATCTAAAGCAATAACAGTTAATAGATTCTGGTTCGGACGCGATAAATCAAAGTCACGCGAACAATCCGCGAGATAGCTGCGGATCCGCCGGACTGCGGTGCGGCAGATAGCCGACATTCGGAGATTACAGCTTTGAGCTGCCAACTACGCCTTGGCAGTGTTTGCATCGCGCATACATATTCATTGAGTGACTTCTCACTATCTTAAGAGACCTGCCCTGATTACGTAAGACTTGCAATGACAATGCGACAGCAATCACTACGCGACCGATCGAAAAATATCACAAAAAAATCGTATTACGGAAGCCAATCGCACGTCTATTGCTGCGCAAAATACACTTTGGCCATAGTGCATTTTGCGACCGTAATACGATTTTAGTGATATTTTTGGACCGGTCGCGTAGTGATTGCTGTCGCATTGCTATTGCAAGTCTTACCTAATCAGGGTGCCGGTCTTCTAAGCTCCCGTGTCCGGCGCCGCATCGTAACTCACAACAGCTCGCTCGTTATTGCTCTAATAAATGTACTTAAATCGTAGGTATATCTTTTTAAGGGTTTTATAAATCATCCGTAAATAAGACCTTTTGAATCGGCGATTCGAGATATTGCCGAGATTCGACCGAGCTGTTCTTATTAAAACGAAAAAGCCTGTTATTGTGTAACAATGTCTTATTTTTATTCAACTTGAGAAATAAAAGGTACTTCTTAAGGTTTATGAGTTCATGAATCTAATCATTTGCTACTTTTTATGAAGCTTTATTGCCTACTTTTAGTTTTTTCTTAGGTACCTGTTGTTTGTAAATATCATGGAGTAGGTACAAGGTAAATTACGAACTAGATAGTCTGATGATTGTGACGACCCGGCGGGAAAGTATTGGTTAGTTAGACTGAGATACGATCGGAAAAAGTGGCGTGAAAATTAAGAAGGTCCATACATTGAAATTGAAAACTAATTTCAACCTAATGACGTCATGTCGAACGACGCCGACCTCCAGACATATTTTTCCCGCACGAGCCATTTGCTAGTCAGTGTTTCGGCACAAAAACTGTTTAGAGCAGCCGAGATTCGTTGCTAAACTTAGCTAATATTTTTCCTAAAATATGCTTCAAAACTCAGCCAGCCGAAGCGAGCGATAAATCAGCTCCGCTAGTCTCATTTCTGAAATTGAATAAGATCTCTCATGAAAACAGTAAAAAACTAAGTTGCACCAACAAAAGATTTTCATTTTAGATAAAATTGTTTTCCAACAAAGTTGGGAAGTTCGCGTTCAAATGAATAAAGCCCTTTGAGAGAGACGATTGTTCCACAGACCCGCGTCTCTCCCGCGGCTGTCCTGCATCTCAAACGCGCCGGCCCCGCGTCTCTCCCGCGCCGGCCCCGCGTCTCTCCCGCGCCGGCCCCGCGACGACCTCGGACCGGACCCGCTACATGTTATTCAATCAAATTAATTCCAAATCTATGAAAACAACAACTATGAAAAAACAACCACTATATTATACGTACTGTATGATCAGTAGAACACGCTTGACTATGAACTGAATTAAACTAAAAAAAAAGTTTTCTGATCGATCGAGCGAGCGAAGCGAGCGAAGATCTTA
This sequence comes from Camptogramma bilineatum, assembly GCA_958496255.1. Classification (NCBI taxonomy): domain Eukaryota; kingdom Metazoa; phylum Arthropoda; class Insecta; order Lepidoptera; family Geometridae; genus Camptogramma; species Camptogramma bilineatum. The sequence goes on from OY292475.1 coordinate 10,412,135, forward strand.
GTGGCAAGTTAGGCGATTTTGCTTTGTATGTTTGTATGTTTGTATGTTTGTATGTTTGTATGTTTGTATGTTTGTATGTTTGTATGTTTGTATGTTTGTATGTTTGTATGTTTCATTTTTATGTTCTCGCATAACTATCGAACCGCTTATCCAATCTGTATGAAACTTGATAGGTCAATAGGTTGTGCTATGGAAATTTGCTGTGGAGCGTATGAGCGTAATCGATGAAGGGGTTGTAAAGATATGGGGTTCCCAAGGGGGTAAATTTTTTTCAAAGTTACCCAAATATATTGAGTGGGGTGTCATATGAAAGTACTCAACTTATACATTCCAAAATGGTTTTTAGTTTTCTTCTAGGTTCTATAGTTTTTGAAATACAGTCAAAAAGAAAAATTATGCAAACCAATTAACGGAAGTATGGAGAGAGCTCCCGTTTCATAGAGTTTCGATGTATTCGTAGGTCTGGTTAACGGACAAGGAGTGTGGCATCGTTGTGGTTTGGTTTGCAATGATTTTAGTTGCTAAGTACTTGATATTTTTTCTTGAGATTGAAAATAAAAGCCGTGTTGGCCGATTGGAAGAGTGCTCGACTTTAGATTCATAGGTCGTAAGTTCGAACCCTGGCCGTGCTCATCAATGGATTTTTCGATTAGAAAAATTTAAATGCGCATTAACACGAGCTCTAAACGGTGAAAGAAAACATCGTGAGGAAACCAGTTAACGTTCTAATAGCGGCGAAGCGGCGATGGGCTTGCAACCTGTCACGTATGCAAATGCTAACTCCTGCAAATAGTGGGCTGGGCATGTACCAAAATTATAGAGGGAGGGGGAGGGTAGGGGGAGGGGGAGGGGAGGGGGAAGGGAGGGGGAGGGGAAGGGGAGGGGAAGGGAAGGGGAGGGAATTGATTTTCTCATACATTTCGTATTGAACTGCTATTTTAATAATTTCTCGAACTAAGAGGCCTTCCCTGAGGCGCGGTACGAAGTTCGCGGGGTCAACTATTGAATATAAACACGACACGACTTAGGGAGTGTCCACATTGCGTTTTCTGCAGCGCGTTTTTGAGCTGCGCGTTTGTATCGATACAAACGCGCGTTCGCAACGCGTATTTTTCCATACAAAAGCGAACCGGGAGGGGCTGCGCGGGGGGCTGCGCGTTCGCATCGCGTTCGAATCGCGTTTGTATCGATACAAACGCGCTGCAAAAAACGCAATGTGGACACACCCTTAATGTTGCATGCATGCCTATAATCTTTACTATACTGAGGTAGCGCATTAGATGTCATTCTGTGGTAAACACTAGAAGGAGCACTTAACATAGGTATAGGGGTAGTCAGAAACAAGTCCAAATCTAGGCTACCAATACAACGGTGCGCGAGATCTCAGTTCGGGGCGAACTACTAGTTTATTTTCTAACAAGTAATTTAATTGCATGCTGCAATAGCACAACTCCTTTTACCAATTTAACCGACTTTGCTATAGTTGATAGCCGAATGTTTGATCGATCAATTTAAAGTATTATTTCGCGCCAACAAAGAAATTCAATTTGAGCACTTCACAGCGTCCACGTCACACCGCACCGCAGCCGCACCGCTGCCGCACCGCGCGGAAAAGTTATCAAAGCTCACAAATAAACCAATATTTGATAGGACAGCGCTGCGAAGGTCACACGCCCTGGATCGGGCCGGCTCGCCACAATGCACCACAATACTTGAAAAGCTCCACTTTTTGTTGACGTTTGAATGAAGATGTCTCTTATTGAGGCCATTATTTGGGTTAATAGTAGAAAATTTACAAATATAGAATTTATAGAAACACTTTAGTTGTTCTTCTCAGCATTGGTACTGAGAAGTTTATAGCACACGTATAACGTATATCTGAGTATAGCGAGGACTGTCATTATCAATGTCTTTACTTTGGAAATACACGGGAATTTATCGCGTTAAATACCTTATTTACATTCTGACGTTTTGGCCGTATTACAACACCAGTGGGGGGGGGGGGGGGGACTGTCTATGCGTGGTTAAAATTCCGTGTCTATAATATAGGTAAGGGAGTGTCCACATTGCGTTTTTTGCAGCGCGTTTGTATCGATACAAACGCGATTCGAACGCGATGCGAACGCGCAGCCCCCCGCGCAGCCCCTCCCGGTTCGCTTTTGTATGGAAAAATACGCGTTGTGAACGCGCGTTTGTATCGATACAAACGCGCAGCTCAAAAACGCGCTGCAGAAAACGCAATGTGGACACTCCCTAAGTACTCGTATTTCTATTCATTTTGTGATCGCAAAAGTTTAAGAAAGACTATCGTAACTTTCTTAGTGAAATCGTTTCCAGTATCTTTACGTTGATGACATTTTCATAATGAAAATAGACTTCTAAAAGCTTTCACTTTGTATATGAAAACGGTTTTATTTTGTAACTATTCGGCGCGTTCGAGGCGAGTGCTCGTGTTAGGCGCAGGCGAGCTTACACTTGTGTAGTAGCTCGGCCCAGTCACTCGACTGACTCGTTAATACAAATAGCAGCTAGTGAATTAATCCTCGATAAAATGTATTGCTTTCCTACTTAATAAAGCTTAATCGTAGATTTTTTTCATCTCAAACATTAACGCAATTAAATAATTGTTTAGTTCATCGACGGTAAAATAATGTCTTGTAGTAAAATTATCTATCGGATGTTAAAACAGTACCTAAGTTCATGTAATCACAATTGTATTTAGATTATCAACCAATCGAGTAACATAACTTGTTAAACTTTCGCGATTTGTTAACATAGGTACCTAATTATAATCGAGTAACCTTGGTCATTATCGATTAAAAAACTGCATTAATAATTTTATTCAAAACCGTTCGGTACCGTACTAGAAAACGAGCCATTACCACAGAAACCTATTTAATCTGTGCCATACTTCAACTTAAAATTATTATAGTGTAAATATACAGTGTAAGTGTATCTGGCGCCTGTTTACAGGCGAGTGCTCGGTGAGCGACGGGAAAGGAAATTATTTCAAGTGAGTGTCAGTTAGGTTCAGTCTCAATAGAACGGCGCTAGCTACCGGGCACCGGCTGAGCTCGTGTGGAGGCTTCGTTAATTACTGAGCCGTGGAGTCAGCAGGCGATGGATTTACGAGCCCAGGTTCAAAAAGAAAAGCTCGGCCTGGCACCCTTCCATCTAACGCCGCAACAAACAAAACTGCTCTCAGGGCGTCTGCGATCACTTAATACTGTAATCGTATGTATCCACATGAGATGTATTACTTTAAAATATGAATGGATTAAACACGTAAAGTTATATACACGTACTCTTTAGTTTTAGAGTTGTTATATTTGAATACGGCGCTTATTTACTTCGTTGGGAAAAAAAATAAAAAAAAATTACACACATTTTACAGAAGTTATTAGATGAAAATGATTTAAGTAAGTACCTAAGCAGCATTTCTAATAAGCATTTAATAAAAGATAATATTCTCTTCACACGTTACACAATCCATTTCACTGTGGTGTGACGGGGCGGAACGGGGCGTGACGGGGCAGGATGGGGCGGGACGGGACAAGACGCTGGTCAAGACAAGGTCTCGGAACATGCCCTTAATATTATTGTCACCCACGAATGTCCGCAAAGTACAACCCGCGCCTCCGTCTCTACCGCAACGAAGTCAATGGATATGGCAATTTAATGCTTCACTTCATGTTTTTTGTTTCACTTACCTGTCACGTATGGAATGCAAATTTTCTCAAGATGTGGGTATGTGCCAAATATTTTAGACTACTAGTAGTACCAGCTCTAGAGAGCGGAGTGTCCGTAGAGCGCTGCCGGGCGTGACGACCGACGCACACTTCCGTAGAGGCGCTTTTGTCGCTCACCCTACCCGAGCCACTGAGCCACCTCTATCAACGCGTAATTATGTTATTACCACGGCATTCATGCTGTCCCTGTTTGTTTGAGTTAATGAGTGCGTTGCTACGCTCTCTCTTTTATTTCTTTAGTAGTTTTATCATGTCATATTTACATATCTTCAGTCGGATGCGCTTTGTCTATGTCATATTTACAACTCTAAACCTACTTACAAAATATAACGTGCGGATTCCAAGAGTTCAATTTACAAAAATAAGAATTTCTACTTTACGAGTGCAATAAGAAAAAGAAATGAAAATTATATGGTAGTTTATAAGAAAGTTGTATTATTTTATTTTACCCTGTAGGTATATTCTGCGTAACAAATTGAAACAATCAAGACAAGACCCCTCCCGCCCCGTCTCCCCCCTCCCCCCCTAAGAATCGTGCCCCCTCCCCCGGCCTTCGCTTCTCAGGGCTCAGGTACGTAAATGCCCTTTTTAAGGCGCTTAATGTCTACAAAAAGCCACGTGCGTCAGACAAATGACCGACATGAAAAAAAATATTACGACTCGCCTCCATTTACCTGGATACCAAGCTGCTTCAAGAGAGAAAACCCCTCGACTACATTTCTTTGCTGCGCGCACATCGCTGACAAAGTAACCGGGCCGTTCCTCTGAAACAACAAAGCGGCAGTGTATTGCGAACGTTTGCGAAACTTTGTTCGTTTATTTATCGGTGCCCTATCGTAAAATAACTTGGATTTCAAATATATTTACTTAGGAAGACGTAAAATGAATTTTATTGAAAGGGACGCAGTATTTCCTTGCAGGAACGGTCGCACTCGGCGACTCGGGACGGAGGGAGCGACAAACGCTCTATAAACTAGTTGACCGGATACTTTATGCAACATTTCAGTCAGAACCATCTAGTCTAGTGAACTTACGTAGCTGAGTACTTCGCCGTTCGTTTTGTTACTTTTTAACCCGTTGAAAAATTGTATCGCTCTTCGGAATGGTTTTATTTATGGGGCCTGCGTGGGAATATGAAGTGTATTAAAATGGCATAGTTTGACAGAGACAGATGCACCTTTATTGCGCACGGAGGCATGAATTGGATATTAAATGGCTTTCGACTATCTGATGTGCAGGGTGCCTGAACTCACGTCACTGTCTCGTGGAATTTAGATCAGCATTTAAATGCTAAACAAGAAAAGCATGATTCTGCGCTTTGTTCTAGCGAAGACGACTTGGGAGCTTATTTTACGTAAATACGCTTCATTGATGCGCTCCCGGAAAAGCGTTTTAAATATTTCAGAGTACATTTCAAAGTCAGTTTCAAAATGGTAACACACGTCTCGCCCGCGCCGGGACAGTCCGCGTCTTGTATTCGCTGCATCAAAACAATAATTTTGCTTTAGAGCTTTGTTTGTGATCGTCGTTCATGCAGTACGCTCGACATCAGATACCAGTGCAACGTACTGGATGCGCCTGTCAAACTCATCAAAAAAATTATTTAAGTGATTGTAAAGTCAGCAAATACCTACATACTTTCCGGGGTCACCATCGCGTTGGCAGAGCTCATTGCTTGTCAATGAAAAATTATTTTTAATTCAAATGCTGTAAGTATATCTACTTTTCTTTAACAAGACAATGGTTTACGGCACTCGTCAAACAGGGGACTACCACTTAAACAATGTATTAATGAGCCCAATCAAGTTGTTTCACCATCATCAAATAGAGTTTTATAATGTTTATTTATTTATTTATTTATTTATTTATTTGTTTAATTAGCACGAACATGTCAATTACACTAATTAAAAAGAACAATAACTACAGAATACAAGTCAAATTTAAAAAATGCTAAAAAGATATTATGTCCACAAAGTAAAAATTATAACAATAAAAAAATAAACTAAGTAGGTATTCAAAGAAATGTTGATGCCATTAGTAGAGACCAATAATTCAAACAAATGACCGCCGATTAATGCTACTCCGCAGTAGCTTACAACTATCTTAGGTACTTTATACTTTACTCTGACTACCCGCTCAGACAAATTCAAAGGATCCAAAAATGCCTAAAGATCTGAAAGAATATTATATTGTATTACATATTACATTTAAATTTACATTACGTACTTCAGGCGATGAAACGAATGCTGTGTTGTAGCAGTGTTGTAAATGGCTTATGATTAATGTCCGTACCATTGGTAGACACGGAGGTTCCGTCGCGACGTCGCCGTCGCCCTCGTCTGGACACTCACAGTGACATTATCTTATCCATATTTGGCGCTAAGGTATATCCAGCGAGCGGACTTTAGTGTCTGCTCATCAAAATATTTAGGGCATTCGATCAGTATTTTAGTGGCGACTGTAGGTGCCGGGGGGGGACGGCGGGGGGAGGACAGGGGGGGGGGGGGGTAGATATCGGGTTATAGCCCAAGTTGGTGTCTGTGGCTTGGACAGCGATCATGTTTACGTCTTGATAACGGAAGTATTTAATGTGTTATTGTGGTGACGCTAAATTGTTACTAAATGGCTTTTAGTTTTATTCATATGACGCAATAACAGTAACAGCACCTTATACAACCGCACATTACACTCTCATTATCGTTATGCTCTCTTCTTAAATCTGCTATCTAGTAGTACCGTGAGAAAGATAATATTTTCTAGGATTGATCCATTTAAAACATGATTTTGTTAAGTAAAACACCTCTGCTTCTGTTCTGTGCATTAGTAACATCATGAGGCTGATTATACTAAAGTAAACTAAGTCTAAATATCGGGCATTTTAACATCTATTCATACGACAGAAGATAACCTATACACAGCACATGTACGTCATGGGCACTAAACGCGTTAAACTTAAGTTAATTAAGTTTTCGAAGTAGACATTATTTAGGATTTTGGAAGTATAGTTCACTAGGCCAACACGGATTTAAAGCAACAACAAATTTTCACAACCTATCTAATATTTTCTTCTTAAATTGAAAATCAGTAAAATTATTTTACTTATTCAACAATTACACAAACAACCTACCTACCTATTTTGTAGTTGATTGGGTTTTGTACCTCTATGTAACTTTTTATCATAATTATTACGTTCTACTGTGTATTTTGTGTGTTTAGTAGCAAATAAATGATGTGTCTATGTCTATGTCTATGTCTATTTAAATCTGCTAGTCCACCAGTCGTATTATATTAGAGACATTTTACAATGTCGTTTATACTTAGTTGAGAGGTACTTGAGAGAACGCTTGTGGCGCATGATGGCTCTCGACGCATATTTCATAAGCGACAACTCTTTGCTACTCTTGTCTCTATTGCTACTCAAAACCCTTTGAGTAGCAATGACATAAAGGGTAGCACCCACGACGAGTACCGACGCGCAAGTGGATTTACTGCTCTATAAACAAACGACTTGTTGTTGTGTGTTTGTCATCATTGCGCTCACCTGTAGGTATACAGTTGTACCTACACATGTTCTATCTCCCGAAGTCCGTTTGGTCTTAAGTGTGTGTGTTCACATGCACGTTGTTTCTGTGTGCGTAAGCTCGGGAGCGCTTAGAACCGGCGGCTTACGAACACAGAAACAACGTGCATGTGCAATTGTGCATCTACACACACAATTGAGACCAAACGGACTTCGTGAGATAGAACAACTGTACCTAAGTTAGTATGGCACTGTGGCCAACTCTGAGAACGTAGTTTAGACAACCAGTGGGGCTAAAAATACCGTTGAAGCAGAATCATAATCTGAACTGCACTATGTGCCGTCTCTTTTCATAGACATGAGAGTGACAAGAACAAAAGGTAGTACGAATCGTCTCCGAAGGCCTCCGTCATGGCATAGTACAGTTTTAGTAAAGTTTTATTTTTTCAAAAACGTTTCAAGGACGCCTGCAGAATGATTGGGACTTAGAGCGAAGCTGCGGGAAGCTTATATTAAACTAGCTGTACCCAGCGGTTTCATTCGCCATCTTTTCCTTGGCTCGACTAAGGCTCTTCGTATCGTGATGTTGCCTACCTTCTTCAAGGAATGAGCAAAATGCATAAATAATGTTTTAAATCTGGAAATTAGTGCGTACAAACAATCAAAACAAACTCTTTCGATTTATTATATTAGTACAAATGTAAATATATAGATGAGATTGTGCAGGCCCGCGGATTGTATCGGCACGGCTCGTTTTATTCAACTTTAATGATTTTATTCCGGGTACCCTTTAACTGTCCCTTGTAATTTGGTTATTTTTAGGCTCCGCAGCGAGATGCTACGTGACTTCTTTTCCAAGGAGTCGGCAATTAAAGTCCGAGGACAAACGTTCAAAATGCAGTTCGCGAAAGTCAAACGAGTCCCATTAAAGCGCGGACCCCGCACCTTCAAATAACCGAGCCTGTCGTGATGTTATCCTACTAATATTATAAAGGCGAAAGTCCGTGTGTGTGTGTGTGTGTGTGTGAATTTTTGTTACTCGTACCACGTAGCTCCATAACTACTAAACCGATTTTGATGAAATTTGGAATGTAGATAGTTTATGTTCTGGAATAACACTAGGCTACTTTTTATTCCGGAAAAGTGGACAATTCCCGTGGGACAAAATAGTAGTCCACGCGGGCGAAGCCGCGGGCGTCCGCTAGTCCAGTAATATAGTGCTCTAGATACACCCAAAACACGCCGGTCAAACCAAATCCCATCAGTTCTAAAATAACGATTCCATTAAAGTTTCAAAAGGTAAATGCAATCGACAGGAGTGCGGCGTCCGACAAATAACACGCCACCAGCGCCACTCAGCGGCGGCACGCAAGCGACAACCTCATATATACGAGCATTTTTTTTAGATTTCATCTATTTTGACTACAATGTTGATCGAACACTTTCGTAACATTTCTCCAGTTATTTATCACTGTCATCGACTGGTGTTTTTGTAGTCATTGATGACTTGATTGATACATTAACTACTCTGTGCTTGCTTGATGCTTGTTCAGTCTATTTTGGATTTAGGTGGGTGACAACTCGTGGCATAGAAACTGCGGAGCTGAAAAGGCCGTTATAGCAGAATCACAATGGAATTGCAATATGCCGTTCTTGTCACGGCGGAAAAAAGACGGCATTTCGTGCAATTCCTATGTGATTCTGCTATGACGACCTTTTTAGCTCCGCTGAGCGTTATACTTTGGATACTTGGATGAATTCGAAAACACACTGTATTTTAATGGTTTTATAATTATTATCATTAGATTTCTCATTTTCTAAATAGGTTTGCATTCAACATAGCATATTTCTGCATAATGTTAAATTAATATTCTTCATAAACAACGTATTTAATATTTAAATTATTCTGGGGCTAATGAAAGAGTCATTCGGTGGCACCGCAGCGTTGTGTCGCCGAAAGAAATTAAACGCAAAAAATATAATGCACTTTCCACATGTTTTTCAGAAATTTTACAGCTGCCATTCCAAGTTGCTCTGAAGAGAACTTTCACGACGACAGTGGGGCAGGCGGGCCATGAGACGCGCGGCCATTGCATTCACTCGCCCTCCGCAGGGAGTGGCCACACTGCGTTTTGTGAAGCGCGTTTGTATCGATACAGATGCGCTGCAAACGCGCTGTTTAAAAATGAGCTTCAGAAAACGCCGTGAGCTCCCTTATTATTAATCTATCTATCTTTTGAAACTATCATGGTTACGAACATAAATATTATTATCAATGGGATAATTACCATGATTATTGAGTTTTGTTGCTTCCCGATATTTCGACGCAGTTGCATGGTAATTATCCCGTTGATAATAATATTTATAATCTATCTATCTTCTATCACTTCTGGCACTTATTTGATTCAACGGATCAGAAGAGAGATTCAAGAAACTGGCAGCATTGCCATCCAGCGGGATGGCAATGCTGCCAGTTTCTTGGGCACACTTCCGACTGGCAGTGATCAAGTAGTAATTTAATAGTAAGTAGCATTATTTCAAATCTTTAAGGGAAATCAGGATTATTTGAAGATAACGAAACAGATAGTTAAAAGCCCCCATTCTTCTACTGACTTCACTATTTATATTTGTGTTTTGTTTGTGTGTGTTGCGAAAAAAAATTGTTTCTATTGAATCCTATTCTATTTTGTAGAAGTTAGCGTTCCGTACGTGCCAGGTTGTATTGGTTCTCTTTTCATTTACCGTTTGTATTTGTGTTGATGCGCACTATATCCTCAGCCACGGCGCTTGTGTGTGGTCCTACTACGTCGTAGCCGCTACGGCGTAGCTCCTGACTACGGCGTAGCACAAAGCTCGCTTTGTTCGTGGCTCATGAGAACTGCACCGCCGACATGCATAATTGACTAAATAGCCGCCATTTTGAATAGCCAAGCGTGAGTCGCGCAACTTCTCAACTTTATGCAACTACTGAATATTTTTAAGGTCCATGAAGTTTACAGAGATGTTTTTGAATCTGCACCTCGACGGGGAATTCCGCATTTACTTAAATAAACTTGGACCTGGCATATTTACCGCAAATACTGTTCATATTACAAATGTAATGGCATAATTTCCTATCACAAATGAATTCTAAGAATTGACTCCAATCCAATCTGAAATATTCAATTGAATAAAATGAAGATAGTTATATTGATCTAGTTGGTAGGTTCGCAATAAGTTTTAGCAATCCGTAACTTGTACTTATCAATCGTCCACATATTTGAGCCCCGAGCAAAGCACTACACCGCGAGGGTCCGAAGGGCGCAAGCGAATGAATAAATAAGTATTAAAATTCTTTCTTCTATTAAAAAAGTTACAAATTCAGAACAATATCTAATTTACTTTCTTTAATGTTGAAATTACAGTGTGTTTGTGATCCTGTCTTTAATATAATCCTACTAATTTTATAAATGTGAAAGTTTGTGAGGATGGATAGTTGGATGGATGGATGGATGTTTGTTACTCTTTCACGCAAAAACTATCAAATCAAATTAATTTAAACTACTGAATGGATTTGACTAAAACTTCGAATATACATAGCTCAGGATCTGAAATAACACATAGGTTACTTTTTATCCAGGTAGGTACCACGCGAGAGAAGCCGCGGGTGAAATGCTAGTTTAACATATTCAGAAGAATAATATTGATAAATTATTGATCACGATAAACTACACATGACTACAACTACGTATGTATACTACTATAGAGCATACACATGATTTTTTTTATTGTATACTTATACGTACATTATTCGTTTCATTTGTCTTGTATTATGAAGAGAGCAGCAGCAAAGGCTTCCGTCGCTCGGGGCCGTGTGACGTGTCGTGTGACGTCACTAGTATTGTGCGGCGCGAGCCTTGTCACACGTCTGACACCGACCTAGGAAATGCACACAATGTAGCTTGTATTTAGTTTAAGTTGTAGAATTCAATGTTGGTGCTTTTTAATGTGCCAATTGGGACCTTATTAATAAGCCTCTGCTGATTGTCTTCCTGCAGGGCTGTATAAGGTATATAGAATTTAGAAGCACTCGTGGCGTAGCTACGTTCTCTTAGATCGCTGAAATTAAGCGACGTGAGCGACCACAATTTGGATGGGTGACCGCAAGTGACATTAACAGCTGACATATCGTCTGAAGTAGTGGTTAACCCTGGTGATAGAGTTTTTATGCCTGACGGCCATCGTCGTGGCTTACTGACATCATAATGTGCACTCAAATTATCTGTGAAGGAGTAACAGCGTTCGATGTGTAACAAGCAATACCTTTGTTCACCACACAGCCCGGTTTCCACTATTGTACAGGAAATGGAGACGGTTGGAAACATCACCGAACAAGGAGGTCGCAGGAAAGCATCCATATTTAAATCCCAACGACGCAGCGCCACTCGAGCACCGCCCGCGAGTGTACGCCATCTGCGATCCTTTTTCACGTACTTAAAGAGAAGAAATTTCATCTCATTTTTCAATAAAATAGATTTAAACAATTTCTGCTTGATAACTCAGTCAGTCTGAGTGGTGAGTCTACTGATGTTGATGTTTCCAGGGAAATACTGCGATGCAACGTGTTGCGAGGGTCGGCGCCCGCAGGCTTCCAGCCGGATCATTCGCCTTTCATTTAAAACCTTCGCGTTTGTTTCGTTCACTTGAACATTTTCCTTCGCAGAGGCATTCCAATAAATCTATAGTCAAAGCGCTCAATCTTTTGTTGTTTTAATTAAAATACAATTACTTATAGGACAGCGCGCGCGCCAGAATACGCAGCAGTGCGCGTTCGCTTTCTTTGATTAAGGATTCTTAAGAAGTTGCGCCGTACCTACCTACCGATTACTTTTATAATAATAATTTATTTTTAAACAGACTTCATAGACAGAAACCTTTTGAAGTCAAAAGCTATTTGCCAGTTTAGCGGTGGCCAATAATATTATGTTTAATTTATATAAGAGAAGTTTACATAGCATCCATGCAAAGTGGAACCTACGGAAGCGACCGACGCATCGATTACGCTTGCTAGATTCATTTAGTGTTTTTTGTTGTTTAAATAAGTTGTAAACTGCAGTGAGCACACATCAGTTCGTGATCAGCAGCTTATAGCGGCCACAATTTTGCTTTCATGAGGAGATTTCATGATACAAATAAAATCAGAGAAGCTAATTTTTAACAATGACTTGCCATTTTTGATTATCGGATGGCAATGCAGCGACTGTGGCAAAGGTGAACATCTGGAGACAGATGCCTTCTTAGGGAGGTCGCTAACAGCAAAGTCGGGGCACAGCAAGGACGCGCCTTAAATGACTTTTCGTGATAATTGAAAAAAAAAAATTAAAAAATAAATACTTAAATAATAATAAATGCATACAGCTTAGCCGCAATCACCCTTCAACGATGACTATTGGAATATTCTATCTCTATCCTCCTGCGGCCAAACTCACTGATAGACGAGGCGGTGGAGGCCGGGTTATACCATTTACCGTAATTTCAATAAGTAGGATGGTTATCCTGCAGCCGCCGGCGTCCCGAAATATTTTCAACAAAGTAAAGAACGTAACATCCCTCAAGATCAAATTTCTATCCCATAGCGCAGAATAAATACAAGTACAACTCCCCCGCGCCCCGCCCCGCCCCGCCCCGCTCCCTCCGCGCCCCCGTGTGATCGCGATCCGCCATCCGTCATCAGTCAATATGACGCGAGTAGTTCATTGGAGCTTTTTCTCATAGTCGTGAGTATATTCGACGGAGTATGATATTCGTCAAAGTCGGTGGAACATTGGGCTAGGAAGGAATTTGTCAGTGAGCTTGACTGGAATACGGTATGCGATCGCATCGAGGGAATTGAGGGCTTCACACACAGCGCAGGTAATGTAAAGATGTACATTATAGCACGATACATATCAATACATCTTTGTACATCTATATCTATATCCACGACCGATGCGACCATAGGCGGCGACATAACGACGCGACCCGCGACACTCGAGGAACCGAAAGCTAAAAGCCAAGTCAAAGCGAACTCGTTGTAAACCGGGATAAGATATAAAACTGCACTTTAAATAAATAAATTATAACAGAAGAGTAAATCATGATGTGAGCCACCAAATATAATTTACTTATCAATAGAAAACCAGTAATAACATTGATAATTATGTTTCCGTTAGCTAATGGGCAACCAAGCAGGTGCAATTAGTATATCGCAGCGAGTGGTATATAAGCCTGCTGCGGCGCGCTCTCGGCAGCTCGGAGACACTAGCGACACGACAACATGCGTTCGATGGTAATATTTCTTATCTTATATTTATTTTTTTAAATTGATCCGATACGTTTGTGATACAATTTATTATGTTCTTTTGCAGATAATATTTGCGTTGGTGCTGGTGGCGTGCGCTTCGATCTCAGATGCGGGGCATTACATGAAACGCGAAGCGGTAGCGGACGACGCTACAGCGGTCGCTCATCATGATTCCAAAGAGAAATCGATCTCTAAAGAAGACAGCAAGGAGGAAGAGAAGCACGATCACAGCAAGGAGAAGTACGAGGGCGCAGATTTAGCGGAGGATTCATTCGAGATGTCGGAGAAGGACTACGTGGCCATCATAGGCATCTTCATCGACCCGGCGTCGCAGCGCACGCGCGTCATGTCGCGCGCGGTGCCGCCCAGCGCTCTCACCGCTCTCTTGTGAACAACGCATTCAGAACGATCGACGTGATCGACCTTTTAAATAAAATGTTATTCAATTTTTAAGAAATGTATTTTACTTCATAACTTTCTGAAATGCACTACGAATAAATTATTTAAAAAAAATATTCTGCATATTCTGCCTTCAGACTATTCGAACAATGGAAAAAATACGTACAGTCGAACATAGAATGTCCTCTTGTTTTGATAGAAGATATTAGACCTACCCCATAGCTCAGCACTTGTATCTATCTACTTGGGTCGTTGTGTGAATCGAGAGGCATCGACGGTGACATTGTGGGACATAAAAGTGTGCGGCGAAAAAGTCAGGCCGGTAAACAGAAGGTGCGGCCGGTTCGGGTGGCGGCGCGTATTTTCAATAGAATTACCCGAATCCGCGCCTCATCCGAGCTCAGGCCGTGAGCGTCGCCGACACGCCGCGCCCCGCGCCCCGCGCCCCGCGACCAATGAAAGGAAAATAAAGGCGAAGGAGATTGAGGACATTATTCCGCCGTGACACGTTTTATTTACGCTTTAATGTGACGTCACGGTTAAAAAGATGGATGGCGAATATAATAAAGGAGGCGCAAGATGGCTTTGTGAGGCGCTCGGGCGCGCTGACACGGAGCACAATGATACTTTTATACGAGGCGCAGAATGAAAGGGCTTTCGGTTCCGTCATCCCGCGCCCGAACCGAGCCAGAGCCCGGACATCGCGCCTGGTACTAACGAGACATGCTAGAGCATCACACGATTAGTAGGTATAATAGAAAACAATTTCAAAGTTCATAACAAATTCACCTCATAAGTATTACAACATTAACCTTTGAATAGATTTGTGACTTATGTATGATCTTCCTATAGAAATCTCACACAATGGTACCCTGATGTCATGAATGGGAGGCAGGAAGGGAAGAAATTAATAAATCGAACATTTTTCTTTAGAGCCATTCCTGCCAAACGCGGAGCGGTGGAATCGCGAGACAAATTAGCCGATAAATCTCCGGAAACATTAGAAATAACTGCGTCACATATCTGCAGGCGAGACGAGACTCAGCGCCTCCTGTGATACACGGCGGGCGACGTGAGCTCTGACGGCTAAGTGATAAGGTGACGTCATTCTTTGTAAGGTCACGTGTGCCATCGTATCGCGCCAATTAGATAGATCTTCGCGGGAGATCTATGCCGGCGGGACGGGGCGGGACGGAGCGGGACGAAGCGGAACGAAGCGGGACGGCACGGTGCGGGTTGAGCAACACTCTCTGATAATAACATACGGAAAATCAGAAGCTACTCAATTATTGAACAACCAGTGAATAGATGTAGAATGAGTCTTTTCGTTTAAGTATATACGCAGGTAGACATAGAATTATTTCGTTGGGGAGAGCTGTGTCTATGCATCTGTGTATAACTAATTGCGGCCAGTAATTATAGTGGTGGAAACTGGCAGTAAATCAAGCAACGATCAGGCGACCGCACGAAACGCCGGCGTGACCAGCATCCTTCCATTTACATGCAACAATGGTCCGCATAAAATGAACTGAATAATTATTACCTAAGCTCCAAGGTAGCGTATAATTCCTTTCTAATTAAACATAGCAATAAAAAGTTACAATCCTTTGTGCAACGATCTATTATTCCAGTTTCTGCCATCGGGAGCCCGGAGCAACCCGCATAGTTCGCGGTACTACTGAGCAAAGAGTTCTTCTATACCTCTTCAAGACAACTCTAGGCAGCACTGCGTGTCAGACGGAGGGGCGGGGCGGGGCGGGGCGGGGCGGGGAGGGGAGAGGGGGAGAACCCGCAAATTGAAGTCGTTATTACTATCGGTAACAAAGTTATAACTCCGCGGATTCCTAATTATAATGAAGTCACCGATAAAGGGTGAAGGGCACAGGCGGATGGTGGGGCGCGGCGGGGGGCGGGGGGGGGGGAGGAGGGGCGGGGGGTGAGGGGTGAGGGGCAGGCCGGTCACTCTCACTAAAACATCGGGTAACTCGATAAGTGGTCGCAATTAGCAACCGACGCGGATAAAACGGGGATTTCAGTTTCACAATTAAAACTTACAGCGCGGTTTATTATCTTCCACGAAAACTTCCACACTTATTCATTTCGAGCGAAGCTACTGAAAAAAGTTTTCATGTTTTAAATGTAGACGAGATCGGGAATTAAATTTCATCCGGGGAAGAAACTGGCCGTCGCGACGGAACTTTGCTCGTTAGCCGCCCGCACCCGCACCCGCACCCGCACCCGCGTCGGCACACGCAACCGCACCTGCTTCACGCAAAAGCGTCACACTTCCTCCACTATACATTATCATTGTAGCCTAATCCAAATCGCAGTTTGGTAGAGCGAGCAACTTGATGATATTGTTGCAAAATGATCAAAGCAAATAGTAGGACGTGATAAAGCATTTTTTAACCGACTTCGAAAAAAGGAGGAGGTTCTCAGTTCGTCGGAATCTTTTTTTTTTTTTTTTTTTTTTGTGCTTTTTTTTTATGTATGTTCACCGATTACTCGAAGACGCCTCGACCGATTTCAAAAATTCTTTTTTTGTTTAAAAGGGTACACTTTCCAATTGGTCCTTTTGGTCATCAGGTCAGGATCTGATGATGGGATCTTGGAGAAATCGAGGTAACTTTTCAAATTTTATAGGCACACTTGAAGCGATTAGGGTATTTTTTAAAAGCTTTATAGGTTATCGGTGACAATGCAATATTATGGTAACATTGAGCTGATCTGATGATGGAGTCAGGAGCTGTTCAACGGAACTCCTCAGTAAATAGGCCGATTGAGTTGAAACTCGGCACGTATGTCAAGTTTCAACTACAATGTACCTAATAATATGGTCACAACGAGCTGATCTGGGAATGGAGTCAGGAGCTGTTCAACAGAACTCCTCAGTTAATAGTCTGATTGAGTTGAAACTTGGAACTCAGCATGTCGGTCAAGTTCCGACTATAATGTAATAATATGGTGACAGCTAGCTGATCTGATGATGGAGTCAGGACCTGTCCAATGGAACTTCTCAGGGAATAACAGTGGAACATCCATGTTTGGGCTCATTTTAATTAGCTCACCCTTAGCCTTACCCAATAACAGTTTGTATTGAAGTCGGTTTTTTAAAAATTTTATTAATTCTAACAAATAAAGTCGCTGTTTAGATAAAGCAAAACTCATTTTGTTTATGCGAAAGCTCACTCCACCTAAAAAGCTTCGTTTCGTTTCAGATCGAAATTCGTGACTGCAAAATAAGTCTTAAAAGAATAACGTGGATTGCATAGCTCCGCACCGTCATATTCTGCAATTCACCCGCACTTGGCCCGCATGCGGCCACACTTCGCCCGCACACGACCCGCACCCGGCCCGCAGCCTCCTGCGCCCCGCGCCGGCGCGTGCCTCTGCATACAAATGATTGATTAGCGTTAGAAAAAAGCGACAAATGCAAATGTGGTGTGTGAACCGCCTCATTTGAATGTAGAGTGTCGAGTGGCTCCCTCCCCCCCCCCCCCCGCGCCCCCCCGCGCCCCTCGCCCCGCACCCCGCATCAGTCATCTCACCTGATGGCCGGTTATCCGATAGAGCCGATTGATACAAACAGCGGCTTTCGCAATCACTTAAATTAATTTTAAAATCTCGTTGTGATTTCAAGCGGTACTCGGCAGAATGTAAATTTACACATGCGAGCGTTAATTGCACTCGTTTACAACTAGGGTCACTTAAATGTATCGCACCGATGCTCTCGAACCGTTCTCTGTGAGTTAACGAGGGTCGCACCGGATGCGCCGCGAGGTACACACAATTAACACCTGCAAAAATAAAATTGGATCTCTCGAATAAACACCGAGCCTCGTAATGAATCCTCCTTAAAATTCCTCGAGCGAACGGTCGCATCGCGGAATAATTAAACAAAAATACAGCGGAGTGAACGGTAGCGGCGCGTTATTCATCACCGAGACAATGCCGGTCTCAACCTTATCTCTCCAATAAGATTTCCACAAAAAGAGTCTCGAAAAGAAGTGGCGGAGGCCGATAATTACATCCCGTGAGGCACCCCCTCCCTCCCCCCACCTCGCCCCGCGTCGCAGGCCCTCAGCGCCGCGCGCGCATTGCGCTCTGCCGTGTCGGCGAGCTGCTGGAAGCCTTACACAAAATAAAGTCACATCTCAATCCAGGTTTGATCGATTAATACATGAACAGTGTGCGTGTGACGGTGGCGGCAGCTGACCGAGAGGCCGGCAGTGAGCGAGCTGCGCTGAAGCGCTGTGGCACCCGCAGCCCCGGGTCGCATTGTCCGCGCGCGCATTGTCCAAACACCATTGACATTATAATTCTGTAACGCTCCGCGGCCGACTCGGCTTCGGCTCGGCTGAACCACGATCTGATTGCATATCATCCGCACAAATGTAGATGAACGCCTCTCGAACCACACGATCGTTTAATTGCTTCAAAAGGTTAAGCCTAGAGTCTCTCATTGTCGATGGACACTTGTCTGGGAGCCGAGGTCGCGCCATCTGTTGCAGCAGAGATCTCCCGATAACTACATGTAGATAGATGCTCGCGATGTGATGCACTCTTCTTTGTCTCTCGACAGTTTTGTATGAGCGAACCTCAACTTTGATAAGTATCTAAGTAGTTCCAAAATATACTCGAGGAAATATCTGTAAACCAAACATGTGTAGTGCTAGCTGCAAACTAAACAGTACTCCATTATGTCGTAATGGTTTGTTTGCTGAACTACCGACACAACCCTTTGTACTAGACAATTCATGAGAACGTTACATAATAACCAGAGAACGTATTACTGTGTGACGTTACATTACAGAGTGTCCCCAGCACGCGTCTAGCTGAGTATTTGCTGCCTAATCCCTGGAATTTCCCATTATTTCATGTTGAGGTGATGAAGTCATCGAGGTGAAGCAAGCGTCTCGGTTCGCCTGGTTTATCAGAAGTAGTGCAAGCTAATGTTATGATAGAGAAGTATAACATGAGAACATAACCCTACGCTTAATAATTGAAAACGATTCTAGGCCAGTACTAGCGAGTCTCGTTAGTGAAAGGAATGAAAAGGTATCAGCTGTTTAATCCTTTCTATATATTGTCATTCACACGACCTCATGAAAGAATGCTAGAAAGAGTTTTTCATTCCATCTATTCGAAAAGGACGACTTTGTTCGCCTTTAAGTGCGCCCAAAGTAGATGATTCCTCTTCAAAGAACTTTTAGCGGGCAGTAATGAGTTTTTAATCCTCTTTATAAGTTTAGCGGGCAGTAATGAGTTTTTAATCCCCTTTAAGTGCGCCGGAATTATCTATGAATTATCTTTGCCGCGCACTTTTGAGGTACAACTACTTTCCACATTCATCTCAAATCTACCAAGATGAATGAGGGAGGACTCTTCCAAAAACACCACAGTTGTAATCACATTTAGAGATTTATTACTCTGCAGTTTTCTATCCATACATAATTGTAATTCCAACCTGATAAAATCCTGTGCGTTTTCGTCAGCGCGATCTAGAACGATGGTCTACTGGCGCCATCTAGTTTGTTTTCGTGGAACTATTGAGCAATTCTAGCGGAAGAGATTTTTTGTTTGAACGCGCTAATCTCACAAAACAGGTTTTTATAATAGCTACCTACAACGTTTTTAATATTCATTATTCTGTATATTTATTTAGCTATTTATTTATATTTATATTGTTTGTGAGAGAAATAAATAAATAAATGAAATGAAATGAAATCTCAGGAACTACCAGTCGGATTTGAAAAATTATTTCTGTATTTGATAGCTAAACTCTTGAGGAAGGTTATAGGCTACTTTTCATCATCATCATCATCATCACCATAAACCATCACTACGGGGGCAACGCCGCGAGGGCGCTGCTAGTATCGGATAAACATACCGCCCACCATTCAGCCGGCGCGCGGCCACCGTCTGAATAAAAAAAATTTAATCCCCGATTACTCTTCTCAAGTGGAACTTCGTTGATTTAACACATTCCTTTCTCCTCCCTTTTATTTTCTCATAGATTGTAATGAAAAGTAGAGTGTATCACTCGGGCGCAAAATATATTTTTGGCTCGGGCGACGTACTTTAAATCCCTCGCTTCGTTCAGGATTCTACTAAAGAATCCCTCGCTACGCTCGGGATTCTACTCTAGAATCCTTCACTTCGCTCTGGATTCAAAAAAGCGCCCTCGCCGTAAAAATATTATTTTCCCCCCATATAATACAATCTACTATTTTCGGTTTGCGTATGTAATTAGCGTCCGGCTTCGTTAGCCGTCTGTCTGTTTGCGGCGCGCTCGGCGACGTCTTGTTTACCGCCTTCTCGCCCCTTGGCTTTTAAATAATAAAACTTTTCGTTTAAATAAAAGTTCTGCCCCACCATATTCTTTGAATAAATTATCCTGATTCAATTAACTCGTGGTGCCTACTAATTAAAACAGCAGTAAGTATTCAAATTGGTAGAATTTGGATACGTAAGTGGAGTGTTTAGATCAGAGCAAAATAATGCCACAGGTTTGGTGATTGCGGACATAGTTTTACAAGGGACAAAGCACTAGCATAGCATCCGTGTGAGTTGCGCGGCGACACTCTTCCCAACACAACACAACAGCCAACAAACCGATACAGCAGAGGCATTCTGTAGGCGCATTCTGTAAACTCACTTCGAACGTCGAAGAGCTGAATCCGCTGTGAGATATCAAATTTCGTATTCGAAATTTGAATCTTACTACAAACACTTACAATACATTCTTGCGTATTTAGTGAGCTCGGTCACTTGAGTGAATTCGAAGTGAGTCTTGTACAGAATGACTCTGCTGTACTAGACTCACTTCGAATTCACTTTCGAAGTGAGTTTACAGAATGAGCCTACAGCTCGCCTTCACGCCGCCATCCACGCCTACACACGCGACTGTTACGATCGCTACGAGCCACCGTCACATGCTACGACTGCTAAAATTATACAACATAACATTTGCAAATAAAAACATCCGTAAATCCTATCCTACTAATAAAAACTTGAAATTTTGTGAGGATATGGACATAGGTTACTCTTTCACATGTGTACAGCCATGTCCCGGAAGGGTTTTTAATAACTATTAAATGCCAGCCTTTAGTGACGTATTAGCACCGCGACACTACCTACGCAGACGAACAAACAAAGAGAAACTGACACACACAATGACGACAACTATCATTAGGTATTATAATATCCTATACGCTCAGCAGCGCCGTGAACGGCACCCGCACCCGCACCCGCACCCGCACCCGCACACGCACCCGCACCCGCACCGCACCCGCACCCACACCCCGCTCGCCTGGCGTCGATGCGCTTCAACTTGTTCCACTGTAACATCATACTAACCAACGTTTTATTGCATCAGACGCAACATTCAAACTAAGTTAAAAACCGCTTCTCGATGTGAAACGGATGCCAAATAATAATAGAGATTGGAAACACGGATAGTGGCGGAGCGAGCGGATGCGAATAATTGAAACGAAGCGAGTGCTCTCGAGTAGATTGCGAAGCCCGTCCCGTCCCGCTCCGCCCCGCCACGTCCCGCTCCGTACCGACGCGACCGTACTGCGCGACGCAGCGCGATGGGCGGCGCGTGACTTAACATTTTTTTTTTCTATCCAATGTTCAGTGCACAATGTGTACCTACATTAAAGCTAATTTGAAAGGTATTGCAAGCGAACAGTATTTTCAATAGTTTACTTATCGGAAACTGATTTAAAATAAACAAATAACTTTTTAACTAGACGTCACTCATCTGAATAAGTACGATACTGTTTTCTGGGTCCCCTTTCAATGCGGTGTACCAAGCTATATTTTCCCACTAATATTTATGCAAAGGTAGTAAATTGTGACCGATAAGATTGTTTCAATCATATCAGTCCACATTGAAACCGGATAGTGTAGGAGCTGTAAGATAGTGTTCGTCGGTTTTATCGTCCGTCTGAGAGGAGGACGCGACGCCGGCGTCAGCGATCCGACGCGACAAAAGATATGCAAATAGGGGCGCAGCGAGCGCAGGGCTGTCGCCGCGCCGCGCCCGCACCTGACCCGCACCCGCCCCGCAACCGTCCCGCTCCGACAGAGCACTCGCTCCGGACACGCTCCGCTCACGTCGTTGACAGAAACTATCACGCGAAAATTACGTGAATGCAAGGTACCTACTACCGGAATACTGCTGACTACTGCAAAGTGTAGTGTAGACCGTTAAATATCTTCAAAGTAGGTGTCTATTCAAGATAAGGTTGATGATCTGAGGAAAATATTTACGTTTCTATTAGTTTTTAGAGTTCCGTACCTTCAAGGAAAACATGGAACTCTTAGATTAGAGGATCACTATTTAGTGCGTCTGCCCGCCTGTCCAATGTCCATCTGTCTGTCTGTCCGTATATCAAACCTGCACTTGGCAAGTTTTTTAAATAACCCGCAAATATCGCTGACTATACCATGTATTGAAGAATAATTTAAGACTTATCTATTCGTATTCAACTTTAACGTAGGTATTCGTTGAATTAGACAGATATGTCATGAAAGCCCTAGCTTGTATCGCTGTCAGAGAGTTGCCCAGATCGTGCCCAGCGCGAGCAGCAGCCCTGCCGCAGGACCTGATTGAGCTCAAACACACCCCCCCCCCCCTCCCCCCCCTCACCCGCCGGCCACCCCCCCGCACCCGCATCCGCGTGTGGAGAACTCTTATTACCATTCCTGCAAACAGTCCTAAACTCGCGGCCCACATGTATTACATTTACCTTCACATGTCTCAATCGTTTATTTATGAAATGTTTGTACTAAACACACTCACACACACACACACACACACAGAAGCGCGGCTGTTTAGATGTAGACGAGGACGTGTAGAGTTCCAAGAGTGAAGCGACCCGAACAGAACCGTTGGTTGTCGTCGATACAAACGCACGCGGCAGCGCAACGAGTCAACCGTCACATTTATGTGTGGTGTGGGGATCAAAATTACCAGGGCCACTCATATGCTCGCAAATCATCCTTTTGAAAGTTCTTCAATTTTTATAAAAACTTGACATTAGGCATTCGCGAATATCGACTACACTTACGGATTCACGTAGTCGTATAAGTGACGGGCATTACACAAGTGTCTAAGGCTGAACATGATGGACGGTCTAACATAAGCCACCCATTGTACGATACTGCAGAGGTGAATAATACTCCCTCATACAGTTGTGACAACGTTAGCTGCTGTGAAAGCTAGTTTCATTTCGCTCTGAAGCACAAAATGACATTTAATTACGTTTGTCATGATGAGAGTTAGGCGCCGCGTCTTGCCCAGGGCCCGAGGTACTAATAGAATAGTACCCGGTCAATTTAGTACTGTTACGCCGGCTATTCTAGATTATTCTAAACTCATCAGGTATAATGCATCATCATTTTTGCTGCTTCAGAGACGTTAGAATACAAAAATCTTAATTGAGAGACGGTAAATGTCTTCTTGTAATTAGCGGAGACAGATTACATTACATCGCATCAGGATGCGCCGCACGTCCCCCCCCCCCCCCCCCCGTCCCCCGCACCCCCTCACCCCGCGCCCTTGACTCTTCATATTTAAATGAATATAATGACTCCACGACGACTTGTGAATTTCTGAATGTTGCCGAGACGAGCTACGAGGGCTCTAAATAACGCTTGAAATATGACTGAAAGCAAACAAAGCCTACACACTGTATAATCATTGTTTACTTTCAGTCTCTCAGATAACACACAGGACGTAATGAGACTATTCCTGGAAACTGACATGGAGCCTCAGACCATGCACCGTACCATCGAAAAGGGTAAAACTAATATACTTATATCTGTACTGTAACGTTTTTAAAATTGCTACCAGCAACCAATTGAAACGTTGTAATATAAAATTTATGCGGTTACTGCAGAAGGTAGAACCAGAGGTGTGTAGACTATATTGAGGGTCAGAGGTTAAACGACACAAAAGTAATGGAACTCAGCCGAGAGAGAAAACGCTCGGAGACCGAGGATACCTTGGAGAGGTTCGCAGCGGCCGGTCTCGAAGGAAGGGGGCCAGCTCACTGCGAAGACAGCACCGCCCCAGGTCAGATCCCGTCTGCGAGGGCTCGGCTGGTGACTCGAGATGTTGCGAGAAGAAAGGGTATAAAAAAAACCTGTTGAAGGAAACAACTAATTACTCACCGACCACGTCACTGAGGGATTGGCGGTGGATCACAATAAAACCAACTCACCCCGAACGGGGTTTTATTTTCCACCGAGATGCAGAGCTGAATCCTCAGCTGGACTCTGTCGCCGCGTTCGGGAAGGCACTCTCCTGGGCTTCCGTCCGCTCGTGGGTGAACTGATAGAACAGCCGGTCTATTCGAGGAGACGGTACACCACGAGTTCGGCTTTGCGTACGCACCGACGAGTCCTACGACAGAGACCATAAATAATTAATTTCAGGCTCACAGGATTGTCAGCCGTCGATAGAAAGCCGATGAAATAGATGCTTACCGGCGGAGTTGAAATCAAAATTCACGGATTCTTTTCAAACAATTTAGAAGTATAGGACGCGGACCTGACACCACAACGCCGGATCCGAAAAGAAAGGACTCGGAGTTTCCAGCGCAGGAATCCCTGGGTTCGCTAGAAAACTATCGATTTATTGACGAGATTTGAATTTGTTTACAATGAAGTTTTACAAGGAAGGTTCAATGAACTTTGCTCAAGCACAGCCAAAATATCTGAAATGTGAATTTGACAATTCTAAAGATCTGACACTGAAACTATCCTGAAACTATGAAAAAAAAACAAAATTGATGCTGGCCGGTGAGAATAAAAAAAGCTACTTTCAAGTAGTGTGCGCTTGATCCGGCAACACTAAATAAAAAAATAAAAATGCCTGCGAAACGTAGACAGATGACATGGCGGAATGTCACTGTCACACTGACTGCGTGTCAGATGTCATTCCGCGCCAGCACTCAAGTCTTACGGCAAGAGCAAAAACTATCGGATGAATATTTAAAGGCGGGAAAATTCAAAATCACCATTACAGTACATACTTACTTATTTCATTTTTCACAGTTAATATTGTGTTCGGTAAGCTGGTCGTTACCTAAAACGTAGCGCTCATTGTGCATCTGATAACCAAGGGTCGGTCACCAAATTATACCTGGTAGGTACTGTCACTACCAACTGTTCGGAGGTTGTTGACGGTCTCGCTTGCGTTCTAACAACAGAAGCGAGTACTTAGTTGTGAATATTATGAACGTGGGATCGCTGTGTGCTACGCCTCCGCTACGCCGCGTAGCAGTGCTACGAGTGCTACGAAGCCGGCGGCTTGTTTGTTTTCGTACAAATTACTCGTGTTGTTTGTGTGAGTAATGAGCCGAATGTTCAACTCAAACGCTGCGTAGTTCTAATCTCTGCGTATTTGACTTCCATTAGCTAGCTAGCGACCTCTCGTACATTTTTGTCTATGAAATGTGTCAACCTTCCGTAGTCGCACAGAAGTGTGTGGGTGCATAGAAGAAAAGTAAATATTTTTTAAGGTACCGCACGCCTCTGTCTGCCCTTCTAGTATTCCTGTAGTGTTGTATGGGTTCGTAAACACCACGGCACGAACCTTAAGCAAACACATCTCTGTCTGTTTGCTTATTGTTGTGAGGGAATTATTATTGTTGAACAGCACACAATAGACGTTTGCTCTCCCTCGCTGAGACGTCGCCGCGACCGCGACCCCTAATTATGATATTTGTGTGTTGTTGGGGACACGAACCTCGAATAACGCCTACTTTACTTACCTCCTTCACGCACCGGGTCGCTCCACACAACCCGCACGCCGCAGCAAACAACAATGATCTGCACACACACTATGTGAGTTACATAGTATAGAGTTTCACAAAGAGATGTCCCAACAGTGACTTTGAATGTACAATATTCTTGGAATTTGAACAAATAAATGAAATATAAAACAAAACTCAAGACCACTAAATACGTATTAATTAACCATTTAACCAATAAACCTGGAACAAAATGTGTAAGTAAACACTTTTTGAGAAATGTATTATCAGTAGGTACTTACCTAAATTCTAAGCTAAGCAAATCAAGTAGTACAATGTGGTACAATGATTATACATCACGTCAGTGAAACTTGATTCATAAGTAGCTGCGGATTTTTGTGCGCATCGTTTATTAAAAAACTTCATAAACGCATCTCTTCCGCGATCTCCCTCGCTCCCGCGCCACACAACTTTTCTAATGAAAAGTTCAAAGTCAAGCGCTGAGCTAAGGGCTCGGCTACACCCATCTTAGGGTGACAAATCTACATCGAGCTATGCTGCGCTGTACTGCGCTGTGCTATGGTTGGTCAACTCGCTCGTCTAATATTTCAATGACGTTACAAACAAACCATGCTGTGCTGCGCTGTGTGAGGCTACGCTCTGTTTACGACGTTTTGTTTGACGAGCGAGTTGACCAACCATAGCACAGCGCAGTATAGCGCAGCATAGCTCGATGTTGATTTGTCACCCTTACTGTCGTAATTGTAGATAGAACTAATAACTGTCAATTTGATTACTATCCAACTAAAACAATTGAAAGGCTAACCTGAAAGATACATCATGTCCTAATATCGAGAGAGACTTCCTACTCAATTTCAGATTTTCACATAAAATCTTTGTCAGCTGTAATATTATGTAAATTCGAGCGGATAGTGAACAGAAGTCCGGAACGAACGGCCCTTTTGTGCTCTCAACAAATTGTTTTATAAACCGAGGCGCCCCCCCCCCCGCCCCGCCCCGCCCCGCCCCGCCACTCACTGATGACGGTTTTATGAACTGTACATTTACATTTAGATGGGAGCTCTCGGGAGTCGATGGTGCCCTGGACAGTGCCCTGGACACCATAGGACAGTATGCTTGGGCTCAGCATGAGCAATGAGCATGGCGGGCATTCGACGTGCTAGTGTTAACACACTCCCGTTTTCTGACGGGTTAACCCCAAAATAGAACCGAAACCAGGCTAAAATGCGAGCCTTGACTATATTGAACTATTTTTATACTATGGTTGTTAAAATCCATAATCGACCCGGTTTAAAATTTTCTCTTTCATGATACGCAGTCTGGGACAGTGGTTTGAGTTTGCACGATGTCTTGTGTCAAGTCTGGTTTTAAATTTTTCGTTGTGCAACGTACAACTGGCGCACTTCGCGGTAAATGGCTTTTCTCGTACCTAGGGGACAACGATCCATGTTGTGCCCGGTTTCAGCGCAATGTGCGCAAGGTGGTCTCAGTCGATGGACGTTTGTTACGCAGATGCCCGAATCGACGAGAAATCATCTACCTACGTGAATGCGCTGATGGTCGAGGCTCACTCTGCTCATGTCCATCATAGCCCGATAGACACGAGGGCGAGCCCACTACTGGAACACCACGTTGTGGAGGGTGGGATTGCGGTTGTCTCGCTTGAAGCGAAGACGCAGATCCTCCTTTCTTTTAATTAACTCTGTGAGTTCGCTGTTCCGTTCCTTGAAGATGTTCACGATTTACTCAGAGGGAACGTCTCTAGATATCCCTTACTACATAGGTTAGAAACTCGGGATTCTACGTAGAATCACCCGTTACACTGGTGATTCAATTCTTAGAATCCCTCGTTTGCTCGGGATTCAAAATCAGCATTCGAAGCAAAAATCAACTTATCTCTCTTGTTGCGCAAATAACTATTCCAATGTCAAAACAAAGCACAAAATAACATTGTGGTTAATTTTGATTTTTAGGTTTGACTTTTGGTCTTTTCAGTGCACTTTTGAAGGTTTTTGTTTGATTTCTCTATGATTTTTGTTGAGATTCCTCGCGGAGCAGCTGGAACATCATTGTTCAACGCCCCCGCGCACACCTGCAAAAAATCATAAGGATTGGTCGAAGAAAAATTCAAAAAATCGCCCTCCCACCCACCCTTTAGGGTTTACTGAGGTAGATTTCTAGTGCACTTTTAGTAGGGAAATATTTCTAACTCTAGAATTTGTAGTTTTTTGGACTGGAATCCGGTAGCGGCCTACTCAGTTAGTTATAAGACACTATTCTAAAGGAAAATAATTGTAAATTGACAACATTTTTGACTATTTTTTCGTTTTAAAACACAATTTTTGCACCTGTTGAATTGTAATTCGAATAACTTTTTAATGGGACCACATTTTTGAGTTCGGTTTTGGAATTTATGTTAAAGGAGAGCCATGGCACCATCCCCCGCTGAAATTCCTCCCCTTCCAGCTTCCGCAGAGGAACTTCTTGAACTAACTTAAACTAACCAAACCTTTTTTTTTTAACAAAACCTAACTTTTTCCAACCTAACCTAAACATACCTAAATTCTAACTTAACCTAACCTAACTTCTTCCAACCTAACCTAATCTTACAAAAATTATATCCAAACCTAACCTAACCCCTTTTTTATGTAACCTAACCCAACCAAACCTAACTTCCTCCAACCTAAACTAATCTAACCTAACTTCTAACTTAACCTAACACAAACTTCTTCCAATCTAACCTAACTTGAAGAAGAAGCTAATCTTACCAAAATTATAACCAAACCTAACCTAACCTTATTTTTTTGTAACCTAACCCAACCAAACCTAACTTCCTCCAACCAAAACTAATCTCACCTAACTTAGAAGATGTAGCGACATCTACCTGTCGCTAGATGAACTACGCCTACGAGCTTACTACGAGCTTCAGCAAAGATGGCGCCACGCACGACAACAATGACTCCTATCTCTAATCTTAAGGATAAAGAACGTCCGAGCTACTCCAAAGCAACTTCTACTGCAAAGGAAAAACACACTCGGCAGTATCAGATTGCAGGCTAAAGGAGCACAGGAATCGCCACGCAACATCAGAAGTCCTAGAACTCGCAAGCAAAGTTTCCAGCGAATTGAAACATAATTATCAAGGACTATCAGACATCAATAATAATAATAATTGTCGGTCGAAAGACCACGGGCAAGTGGGCCAAATCGGTCGGCCCGTTGAAGAAGAAGAAGAAGAAGAAGAAGAAGAAGAAGAAGGAAGAAGAAGAAGAAGAAGAAGAAGAAGAAGAAGAAGAAGAAGAAGAAGAAGAAGAAGAAGAAGAAGAAGAAGAAGAAGAAGAAGAAGAAGAAGAAGAAGAAGAAGAAGAAGAAGAAGAAGAAGAAGAAGAAGAAGAAGAAGAAGAAGAAGAAGAAGAAGAAGAAGAAGAAGAAGAAGAAGAAGAAGAAGAAGAAGAAGAAGAAGAAGAAGAAGAAGAAGAAGAAGAAGAAGAAGAAGAAGAAGAAGAAGAAGAAGAAGAAGAAGAAGAAGAAGAAGAAGAAGAAGAAGAAGAAGAAGAAGAAGAAGAAGAAGAAGAAGAAGAAGAAGAAGAAGAAGGTTAGGTTAGGTTAGGTTAGGTTAGGTTAGGTTAGGTTAGGTTAGGTTGGGCGGGTCCTGGGTTTGTCCATTAATAGTTGGTTCTGCCTAGCTCCGGTTTTGGACAAACTCAGGGCCGTCCTTACGCCGCAGGGGTTCGCGGGTAAGGAGGCGTTTGGTCTTGGGGGAGAGCGCAACAGTCGTGATGATCCCCAAGGCAAGTCTGTGGTTACTTCCTTCACGAGGTGCCGCCTGTTATTGGTCTATTTCCTTCAGAAATAGACGCAACAGAAACCACAGGCGCCGGCATCGTCCTTTTCAGGACGTGTCGGTGGGGTAGTATTGGGAAATAGGGGTTTGGGAAATAGGGGTTTGGGAGGGGTTGGGCTTGGGTGTGGTTCTGGCCACAGGGGGGGGAATAGGGGTTTGTGGAATGGGGGGGAGTTGGTCGTGGGTACGGGCTTGATGCCATTGTTGGGGGGGGGTGTGTCGCGGGGTGCTTCCGCTGGAAGCTTCTTAGAGTTCGGGCGCGGCGTGCACTTACACTGCCGCCGCGCAGGTAGGGGAGTTCATCTTCCTTGCCACCTCTCGAAACTCGTAATCCTGCAACAATGAGCTTCCAAGTTCTAGTGGGACCGAGGGCCTTGGCTTGGTCGCCCGGGCCGCGAGGAAGAAAACCTCTATAAAAAATTACCCGAAGTTGGTGTGGTGAACGCAGCGCGAGAGCTTAGGCCCTTGCCGTCGATTGGGATGGGAGGGCCTGGTTGGACGGAATTCCAGCCGCTACTGTGTTCCTCGCCAGGGTACCGGTCGACCCCCTGTGCGAGTTACGCTAGACTTCCCCGGCTACATGGGCTCTGGTCGGGGTGACGAGCTTTCCCTACTGCTCGTGGGATTTATGATGGAATCTTCAAATAATAAAATCAAAAAACCGGCTTTGCCGAAACTTGCGCGGGACGCCTCCGGGCGTTTCCTAAAAGGCCCTTCTCAGGGCCAACCCAAAGGCCCTTCTCAGGGCCAACCAAAAGGCCCTTCTCAGGGCCAGCCCGAGGAAGGCACGTCAGTGTCGGAGGCCAGCCGCACAACATCTGCGGTCGGCCTGTATGGCAGGGCGGACGAGATATCGGACTCCGACAGCGAGTCCATGTCTTTTGAGTCGGACGCTTGTCCGAACTCGCTTGCCACCGGGCAATCAAGGAAGCGGGCTTTCCTGAAGGAAGCTGGATCCGGGTCCTCGGACACGGCTAAGGGTAAGCCTAAGCGGAAAGTGAAGGCCAAAAAACGGCCTCCAGCCATCGCCGATACCCACGACGTGGGGTTGGATGATGCGCAGCGCCAGTTGAACCTGGCTCGGCGGGCGCAGCTCCAGCAGGACCTGGAGGAACAGGTCGCCGCGAAGGAGCAGCAGGCACACGCTGCGCGGGCCAAGTCCGGATACGGCACATCCACCGTCCTGTATTCGGACCGCTCCCTGGGCGAGCTGGAGCGCATGGCGCAGGAAGACGCGGAGGAGATTTCAGAGCTCGCCTCTAAGTCCTCCCACCTAAAGGGGACTTTCCAAAAGTCCCTGAAGTGCAGGGCAGCGAGCCTGCACGGCATCGTCCGGGAGCTGGTGCAGCGCACCACAACGGATGAGACGCAGCAACTGCAGGCGAGGGTCGATCGCCTGCAGGCGGAGGTCAGCCAGCTGCACAAGAAGCTGGCTGAAGTCACGGCCCGGCCCTCTCAGGCTGACCCGAGACCAGCGCCTGGATCGTCGGCTCGGCCTACTCAGGCCGACTCGAGACCGGCAGCCGAAGCCACGGCCCGGCCTACTCAGGCCGGCCCGAGACCGGCGGCTGAAACCACGGCTCGGCCTTCTCAAGCCGAACCCAGACCGGCGGCTGAGGGCCCCTCCTCCAACCTTGAGGATATCATCCGCAAGGTTATCATGGAGGAAAGGGCCTTCACGAGAGCCTGCTTCGATGGCATCGAAGACAGGCTCCTACCGGAGAAGCGCCTGCGACCGCCACTAGCGGCGGATAAGAGGCCAAAGCCGGGGCCATCCTCCCAAAGGGAGGACGCCCATTTGCCTTCAACCACTCCGTCCAACCAGCCGTGGACGGAAGTGGGCAATAAGGCGAAGGGCAAGGCCAAGAAAAAGGCGAGAACGGCCGCCGCCCCTGCCGCCCCCGACGCCACCCCTTCCGGCCCGTCCCAGGCGACCGGCAAAGGAAAGGGGAAGGGGAAGGGGAAGAAGTCGGCCCCCAAGCCCGCCACCGCTGCCCCTGCAGCTAAAAGGGCTCCCGCCGGTGCCGTCGAAGTTTGGGCGACCACGTCCGGTGTGTCCCTCCTTAACAGAGGGACGGTCCAGACGTGCGTGCGGCGATGGGGAGGGTCAGTGGTGGACGTCTCGTTCGCCACCCCCATCTTGGCCGCCCGCGTCATAAACTGGCGGGTGGAAATGGTGGAGACATTGTCGGACCACCGATATGTGCGGTTCGACATCTCCACCCAGAGCCCCCGGAGGACGGCCCCCTTGGGCCAGTCTCCGTTTCCGCGGTGGGCTCTTACCCGCCTCGACCGTGAGGCGGCTAAAGAGGCGGCGTTCGTCCAGGACTGGCTCTCGCCCCCTGTCCAAGTCCTGGACGTGGACTCCGCAGCGGACCAACTCAGGAGGTCCCTGACCGAGGTATGCAACTCCAGCATGCCTCGGTCTCGCCGCCCGCCTCCCCGTCGCGCCGTCTATTGGTGGACGGAGAGGCTTACGGAGCTCCGGGCCGCCTGCGTGGCGGCAAGGCGGGAGTACGCGCGGAGTCGACGGCGCAGCCGGCGAGACCCCGAAGCCGAGGACCTGCTATACGCCTCCTACATAGAGGCAAAACAGGTCCTCAAGTCAGCGATGGGCGCCGCCGATGACGCGGCACGCGCCGAAATGCTGGAGGGTCTCGACAGGGACCCATACGGGAGACCATACAAGGCGGCGCGGAACAAACTGCGCCCCTTCGGTCCCCCGCTAACGGAGTCCCTCGAGCCGGCGTTGCTGGATGGGGTGGTTCGGTCCCTGTTTCCATCCAGGACCAACTTCACCCCACCAGTAATGGACCCTCCAGGGGGCGCGGCTCCGCCGGAGGAGGAGGTCCCTCCGGTCACGGCGGAGGAGCTTGCCGCGGAGACCCTACGTCTCCGCGCCAAGAAGACGGCCCCAGGGCCAGATGGCGTCCCTGCGCGGGTGGTGGCCATCGCCACCACACAGATGGAAGGGCGGTTTCGGGGCCTCTTCAGCGCGTGTCTTGCGTCGGGGAGGTTCCCGAAACCTTGGAAGGAGGGGCAGCTATGCCTCCTCCGAAAAGGAGGACGCCCGGTGGATTCCCCCTCGGCATACCGGCCCATCGTTCTGCTCGATGAGGTCGGTAAGTTGTTCGAGGGGATCGTCGCCAGCCGGCTCAATGGCCTCCTGCTGGAGGTGGGGCCGAATCTGTCGAACGCCCAATTCGGATTCCGAAGGGGGCGTTCGACAATCGACGCGCTGGCTCAGCTGAAGGGTCAGGTGAAGGAGGCCGTGGAGGCAGGGGACGGAGTTTTGGCTGTGTCATTCGACATAGCCAACGCCTTCAACTCCGTCCCCCACTCGACTATACTGGAGGCACTCCGATATCATGGAGTGCCTCAGTACCTGCGGAGCCTCCTGGCCAGCTACCTGGAGGACCGAGCGGTCCTCCTGGTAGACAAAGCGGGCCAGCTCAGGCGGTACGGTGCGGAATCCGGTGTTCCACAGGGGTCTGTCCTAGGACCACTCCTGTGGAACATCGGGTTCGATTGGCTTCTGCGGGGAGCTCTCCTCCGTGGCACGAGTGTCATCTGCTACGCGGATGACACTCTCCTCACTGCCCGGGGGAGTAGCTTCAGAGAGGCGGCGAGCCTGGCCTCGGCCGGCGGATCCCTGGTTGCGGGAAGGATTCGCCGGCTAGGATTGAGGGTGGCGCTGCACAAGACCGAGGCCGTTTTCTTCCACGGACCTCGGCAGCGCATCCCCACCGATGCCCACATCATCGTTGAGGGCGTCAGGGTCGAGCTCAAGACCCAGATGAAATATTTGGGTCTGGTGCTCGACAGCAGGTGGCGCTTCGGCCCGCACTTCAGCGGGCTGTCGGAGCGCCTGCTAAAGGTCGCGGGCACGCTTTCCTGGCTCCTCCCGAATCTGGGGGGGCCAAAAGCACGATGCCGGCAGTTGTATGCCGGCATCTTAAAAAGTATGGCCCTCTATGGGGCCCCCATCTGGGCGGACTCCCTCCAAAGGAGGGAGAACGCCGCCGCGATCCGCAGGCCCCAAAGGGCCATCGCGCAGCGGGTGGCGCGGGCCTACCGCTCGGTGAGTTTCGCGGCGGCGTGCGCTCTGGCGGGCACCCCTCCTTGGGAGCTCGAGGCATGGGTGCTCGCCAGAGTGTACGAGTGGACGGCGGGGCGTAGGGCGCTCGGGGAGCGTCCCGCCCCGGAAGAGCGGGAGGCCGTCCGACGGCAGGCAAAGGAGGCCATCGTCCAACATTGGACGGAGGACCTCGCCTCAGCCGTGTTTGGCCGCAGAACGCTGGACGCCCTCGGGCCAGTCCTCCAAGATTGGCTCGAGCGGCCCCATGGCTTCCTCTCGTTCCGTCTGGCGCAGGTGCTGTCCGGGCATGGATGCTTCGGATCGTACCTGCACCGAATCGGGAGAGAGGGGGCCCCGTCGTGCCACGACTGTGGCGCGGCGGAGGACACGGCGCAGCACACCCTAGAGGTGTGCCCGTCTTGGTCCGAGCCGCGCCGCGGCTTGGTGGCGGTTGTCGGGCCGGACCTCTCACTTCCCAGCGTGGTCAACTCCATGTTGGGAAGTGAGGAGGCATGGGCAGCGGTCGCCTCCTTCTGTGAGGAGGTGATGTCGCAGAAGGAGGCGGCGGAGCGCGCGCGGGAGGAGGACCCTCTCGCGGCGCCGCTGCGCAGGCGGAGAAGGGGCAGGAGAAGACGACGATTATAGTCTTCTCTCCCCATGGTGGTGAATAGCGGGAGACAGGCGCGGGGGCGCCCTCTCCCGCATTGCACATATTCACCACCCCGTCGGGCGGGAACGGCCGAGCACTCACGGTCGTTCCAGGGCCCCTCCCTGCAGGGAGGGGCGTGCGGGCCCCGCTGTAAAGGCGGGCGGTCGTCGGCGGGGGACTGGATGTAAAGGCTCTGCCGGATTCCCAGTCCTCCTCCATGAAGACGATGCGGGAGTGCCGCTGGGTCGTTTAGTGGGTATACCGGCCCTCTCTGGGCCGGGGAGTCCCACATACCCCCCCCATCCCCCAATGGGGGGGCATGCGTAACGCATTTTTCCCAGCGTCAAAAAAAAAAAAAAAAAAAAAAAAAAAAAAAAAAGGTTAGGTTAGGTTAGGTTAGGTTAGGTTAGGTTAGGTTGGGCGGGGCGGGTCCTGGGTTGGTTCATTAATAGTTGGTTCTGCCTAGCTCCGGTTTTGGACAAACTTAGGGCCGTCCTTACGCCGCAGGGGTTCGCGGGTAAGGAGGCGTTTGGTCTTGGGGGAGAGCGCAACAGTCGTGATGATCCCCAAGGCAAGTCTGTGGTTACTTCCTTCACGAGGTGCCGCCTGTTATTGGTCTATTTCCTTCAGAAATAGACGCAACAGAAACCACAGGCGCCGACATCGTCCTTTTCAGGACGTGTCGGTGGGGTAGGATTGGGAGGGTTGGGTTTGGGGGTGGTCTTACTCGTCTATTTTCTAAAATAGACGCAGTTAAGGCCACAGGGGGGGAAATAGGGGTTTGGGAGGGGTTGGGCTTGGGTGTGGTTCTGGCCACAGGGGGGGAAAAGGGGTTTGTGGAATGGGGGGGTGTTTGTCGTGGGTTTGGGCTTGATGCCATTGTTGGGGGGGTGTTGTCGCGGGGTGCTTCCTCAGGAAGCTTTATAGAGTTCGGGCGCGACGTGCACTTACACTGCCGCCGCGCAGGTAGGGGAGTTCATCTTCCTTGCCACCTCTCGAAACTCGTAATCCTGCAACAATGAGCTTCCAAGTTCTAGTGGGACCGAGGGCCCTGGCTTGGTCGCCCGGGCCGCGAGGAAGAAAACCTCTATAAAAAATTACCCGAAGTTGGTGTGGTGAACGCAGCGCGAGAGCTTAGGTCCTTGCCGTCGATTGGGATGGGAGGGCCTGGTTGGACGGAATTCCAGCCACTACTGTGTTCCTCGCCAGGGTACCTGTCGACCCCCTGTGCGAGTTACGCCTAGACTTCCCCGGCTACATGGGCTCTGGTCGGGGTGACGAGCTTTCCCTACTGCTCGTGGGATTTGTTATGGAATTGAATAATAAATACAAAAAACCTTTGCGGGACGCCTCCGGGCGTTTCATACAAGGCCCTTCTCAGGGCCAACCCAAAGGCCCTTCTCAGGGCCAACCAAAAGGCCCTTCTCAGGGCCACCCCGACGAAGTCACGTCGGCGTCGGAGGCCAGCCGCGCAACATCTGCGGCCGGCATATACAGCAGGGCGGATGAAATGTCGGACTCGGACATCGAGTCCGTGTCGTTTGCGTCGGTTGAGTCGGACGCTGGTTCGGCAGTGATTTCAATCGGGCAATCACGCAAGCGGGCCTTCATGAAGGAAACCGGATCCGGGTCGGACACGGCGAAGGGCAAGCCCAAGCGCAAGCTGAAGGCCAAAAATCGGCCTTTAGCCATTGGCGATACCCACGACGTGGGGTTATCAGACGCACAACGCCAGCTTAACTTGGCTCGGCGGGCGCAGCTCCAGCAGGACCTGGAGGAGCAGGTCGCCGCTAAGGAGCAGCAGGCACGTGCGGCGCGGGCTAAGTCCGGATACGGCGCATCCCACGTCATGTATTCGGACCACTCTCTGGTCGAGCTGCAGCGCATGGCGCAGGAGGACGAGGGGGAGATAGTGGAGGTCGCATCTAAGTCCTCCCACCTAAAGGGGACTTTTCAGAAGTCCCTGAAGTGCAGGGCCGCGAGCATGCGTGCTATCGTTCAGGAGGTAGTGCAGCGCACTGCAACGGATGAGACGCGGCAACTGCAGGCGAAGGTCGACCGCCTGCAATCGGAGGTCAGCCAGCTGCACAAGAAGCTGGCTGAAGTCATGGCCCGGCCTCCTCAGGCCGACCAGAGACCGGCGGATGAAGCAGCGGCTCGGCCTACTCAGGCCGACCCCAGACCGGCGGCGGGAGCCACGGCCCGCCCTACTCAGGCTGATCCCAAACCGAAGCCTGGAACCTCAGCTCGGCCTTCCCAGGCCGAACCCAGATCGGCGGCTGAACGCCCCTCCTCCAACCTTGAGGACATCATCCGCAAGGTCATCATGGAGGAAAGGGCCTTCACGAGGGCCTGCTTCGATGGCATCGAAGACAGGCTCCTACCAGAGAAGCGCCTCCGACCGCCACTAGCAGCGGACAAGAGGCCGAACATGCCGGGGCCATCCTCTCAAAGAGAGGACGCCCAACTCCCTTCCACCACTCCGTCTAACCAGCCGTGGACGGAAGTGGGCAACAAGGGAAAGGGCAAGGGCAAGAAAAAGGCGAGGACGGCTGCCGCCTCTGCCGCCCCTGACGCCACCCCTTCCGGCCCATCCCAGGCGACCGACAAGGGAAAGGGGAAGGGGAAAGGGAAGAAGTCGGCTCCCAAGCCCGCTACCGCTGCCCCCGCAGCCAAAAGGGCCCCCGCTGGTGGAAAGAAGCCTCTGGTTCCTCCCAAGACTGCGGCCGTCGTGGTGACGCTCACCGCGGAGGCTGCGAAGCAGGGCGAGACGTACGAGTCCGTCCTCAAGCGGGCTCGTACCAACGCTGATCCCACCCAACTCGGGATCGGAGCGGTCACGTGCCGCCGGACCCAGGCCGGGGCTCGAATCTTCGAGTTCCCGGGGGCCCAAGGCGGCGCCAACGCGGACCTCTTCGCAACCAAACTGCGAGAGGTCATCGCAGACGCGGCGAAGGTCGTCAGGCCCGTTAGGTCCGCGGCCTTGGAGGTGACCGACCTCGACGACTCGGTCACTAAAGAGGAGGTGGTGGCGGCGATCGCAGCCATAGGAGGCTGCGATGTAGCAGCGGTGCAGGGTCGGGACATAAGGCCCGGCCGCGGTGGCATGGGCACTATCCGCCTTGAGTGCCCAATCGCCGCAGCCAAAGCCGTCCTCGCCAAGGGTCGGCTTCCGGTAGGATTTAGTTCCTGCAGAGTCCGGGCACTTGAAGAACAGCCTATGCGTTGCTTCAAGTGCTTCGGAATCGGGCACACGCGGGCCCTCTGTCCGTCCAAAGTGGATAGGACGGACAGCTGCTACCGCTGTGGCAAAGACGGGCACAAGTCCGCCTCCTGCAAGGCCGCCACGCCACGCTGCGCAGTGTGCGCAGCCAGCGGCCGCCCAGCGGGGCACATAATGAAGGGGAAGAATTGTAATCCTCCCCTTAAGAAGGGCAAAGCGCAGGCACCGACCCCGCCTGCCGCTGCGACCGCCGCCCCCGAAGCGGGAACCTCGGCGGCTGATGAGGGGGGTGCGATGTCAGATTGATGGATAGGTTCGAACATCGCATCCTCCAGGCGAACACCAACCACTGCAAAGCAGCTCAGGACCTGCTGATGCAGGCCATGGCTGAGTGGTTGGTGGACGTGGTTGTAGTCTCCGAGCCGTACTCGGTCCCCGGCCGCTGGCTGGCTGATCGGGACGGCTTGGTGGCATTGGTGTCACGGTCTGCCACAGACTGCCCTCCCCTCTCGCTCTTAGAGAGAGGTCCGGGATATGTGGCCGCTGCGTGGGGGGAAATAGCCCTGGTGGGCGTTTATTTCTCCCCAAACCGCCCTCTCCAGGACTTTGAGGACTTTCTCGAAGTCCTCACCGCAGTCGTCGGTAGGGCGGCGCCGCGCCAGGTCGTTGTATTAGGCGACCTCAACGCTAAGTCGGTGGCTTGGGGTAACCCGGCCGCCTCCTGCAACCCCCGGGGACGTGCCGTTGAACTTTGGGCGGCCACGTCCGGTGTGTCCCTCCTCAACAGAGGGACGGTTCAGACGTGCGTGCGGCGATGGGGAGGGTCAGTGGTGGACGTCTCGTTCGCCACCCCCATCTTGGCCGCCCGCGTCGTGAACTGGCGGGTGGAGATGATGGAGACATTGTCGGACCACCGATATGTGCGGTTCGACATCTCCACCCAGAATCCCCGGAGAACGGCCCCCTCGGGCCAATCTCCTTTTCCGCGGTGGGCCCTTACCCGCCTCGACCGTGAGGCGGCCAAGGAGGCAGCGTTCGTCCAGGACTGGCTCACGTCTCCTGTCGAAGTCCTGGACGTGGACGCCGCAGCGGCCCAACTCAGGAGGTCCCTGACCGAGGTGTGCAACTCCAGCATGCCTCGGTCTCGCCGTCCGCCTCCTCGTCGCGCCGTCTATTGGTGGTCGGAGAGGCTCACGGAGCTCCGAGCCGCCTGCGTGGCGGCAAGGCGGGAATATGCGCGGAGTCGACGGCGCAGCCGGCGAGACCCCGAAGCCGAGGACCTGCTCTACGCCTCGTATGTAGAGGCAAAGAGGGTCCTCAAGTCGGAAATGGGTGCCGCCGATGATGCGGCGCGAGCCGAGATGCTCGAGAGCCTCGATAGGGATCCGTACGGGAGGCCATACAAGGCGGCGCGGAACAAACTGCGCCCTTTCGGTCCCCCGCTGACGGAGTCCCTCGAGCCGGCATTGCTGGATGGGGTGGTCCGGTCCCTGTTTCCATCCGGGACCAACTTCACCCCACCAGTGATGGACCCTCCGGGGAGGGCGGCTCCGCTGGAGGAGGAGGTACCTCCGGTCACGGCGGAGGAGCTTGCAGTGGAGGCTCTCCGTCTCCGCGCCAAGAAGACGGCCCCAGGGCCGGATGGCGTTCCCGCGCGGGTGGTGGCCATCGCCACCACCCAGATGGAAGGGAGGTTTCGGGACCTCTTCAGCGCGTGTCTTGCGTCGGGGAGGTTTCCGAAACCATGGAAAGAGGGGCAGCTATGCCTCCTCCGAAAGGAGGGACGCCCGGCGGACTCCCCCTCGGCATACCGGCCCATCGTTCTGCTCGATGAGGTTGGTAAGCTGTTCGAGGGGATCATCGCCAGTCGGCTTAATGGTCTTTTGCTTCAGGTGGGGCCGAACTTGTCGGACGCCCAATTCGGTTTTCGAAGGGGGCGTTCGACGGTCGACGCACTGGCCCGACTCAAGGGCCAAGTAAGGGAGGCCGTGGAAGTGGGGGATGGGGTTCTGGCTGTGTCATTCGATATAGCCAACGCCTTCAACTCCGTCCCCCACTCGACAATACTAGAGGCGCTCCGCTACCATGGAGTGCCTCAATACCTGCGGAGCCTCCTGGCTAGCTACCTGGAGGACCGAGCGGTCCTTCTCGTGGACAAGGTGGGCCAGCTTCGGCGATACAGCGCGGAGTCCGGTGTTCCACAGGGGTCTGTCCTAGGACCACTCCTGTGGAACATCGGCTTCGATTGGCTCCTGCGGGGAGCTCTCCTCCGTGGCACGAGTGTCATATGCTACGCGGATGACACTCTCCTCACTGCCCGGGGGAAGGACTTCAGGGAAGCGGCGAGCTTGGCCTCGGCTGGAGGATCCTTGGTTGCGGGAAGGATCCGCCGGCTTGGATTGGGGGTGGCGCTGCACAAGACCGAGGCCGTGTTCTTCCACGGACCTCGGCAGCGCATTCCCGACGACGCCCATATCGTCGTGGAGGGCGTCAGGATCGAGTTAAAGACCCAGATGAAATATCTGGGTCTAGTGCTCGATAGCAGGTGGCGCTTCGGCCCGCACTTCAGTGGGCTGTCGGAGCGCCTTTTGAAAGTCGCGGGTGCGCTCTCGTGGCTCCTCCCAAACCTGGGGGGGCCCAAAGCGCGATGCCGGCAGTTGTACGCCGGCATATTGAAAAGTATGGCCCTCTATGGGGCCCCTATCTGGGCGGACTCTCTCCAAAGGAGGGAGAACGCCGCCGCGATCCGGAAGCCCCAAAGGGCCATCGCGCAGCGGGTGGCGAGGGCCTACCGCTCGGTAGGCTTCGCGGCGGCGTGCGCTCTGGCGGGCACCCCTCCGTGGGAGCTCGAGGCATGGGTGCTCGCGAGAGTGTACGAGTGGACAGCGGGGCGTAGGGCGCTCGGGGAGCGCTTTGCCCCGGAAGAGCGGGAGGCCGTCCGACGACAGGCGAGGGACGCGATCGTCCTCCACTGGACAGAGGACCTCGCCTCAGCCGTGTTTGGCCGCCGGACGCTGGATGCACTCGGGCCGGTCCTGCGAGATTGGCTCGAGCGGCCCCACGGCTTCCTCTCGTTCCGTCTGGTGCAGGTATTATCCGGACATGGATGCTTCGGATCGTACCTGCACCGAATCGGGAGGGAAGAGAACCCGTCGTGCCACGACTGTGGCGCGGCGGAGGATACGGCGCAGCATACCCTCGAAGTGTGCCCGTCGTGGTCTGAGCCGCGCCGCGGCTTGATAGCGGTAGTCGGGCCGGACCTCTCGCTTCCCAGCGTGGTCAACTCCATGCTGGAAAGCGAGGAGGCATGGGCAGCGGTCGCCTCCTTCTGTGAGGACGTGATGTCTGAAAAGGAGGCGGCGGAGCGCGCGCGGGAGGAGGACCCTCTTGCGGCGCCGCTGCGTAGGCGAAGAAGGGGCAGGAGAAGACGACGTTTATAGTCTTCTCTCCCCATGGTGGTGAATAGCGGGAGACAGGCGCGGGGGCGCCCTCTCCCGCATTGCACAATTCACCACCCCGTCGGGCGAGAATCGCCGAACACTCTCGGTCCCTCCCCGCAGGGAGGGGCGTGCAGGCCCCGCTGTAAAAGCGGGCGGTCGTCGGCGGGGGACTGGATGTAAAGGCTCTGCCGGATTCCCAGTCCTCCTCCACATAGACGATGCGGGAGTGCCGCTGGGTCGTTTAGTGGGTATACCGGTCCTCTCTGGGCCGGGGAGTCCCACATACCCCCCCCATCCCCCAATGGGGGGGCATGCGTAACGCATTTTTCCCAGCGTCAAAAAAAAAAAAAAAAAAAAAGGTTAGGTTGGGCGGGGCGGGTCCAGGGTTTCTCCATTAATAGTTGGTTCTGCCTAGCTCCGGTTTTGGAGAAACTCGGGGCCGTCCTTACGCCGCAGGGGTTCGCGGGTAAGGAGGCGTTTGGTCTTGGGGGAGAGCGCAACAGTCGTGATGATCCCCAAGGCAAGTCTGTGGTTACTTCCTTCACGAGGTGCCGCCTGTTATTGGTCTATTTCCTTCAGAAATAGACGCAACAGAAACCACAGGCGCCGGCATCGTCCTTTTCAGGACGTGTCGGTGGGGTAGTATTGGGAGGGTTGGGTTTGGGGGTGGTCTTACTCGTCTATTTTCTGAAATAGACGCAGTTAAGGCCACAGGGGGGGAAATAGGGGTTTGGGAGGGGTTGGGCTTGGGTGTGGTTCTGGCCACAGGGGGGGAAAAGGGGTTTGTGGAATGGGGGGGTGTTTGTCGTGGGTTTGGGCTTGATGCCATTGTTGGGGGGGTGTTGTCGCGGGGTGCTTCCTCAGGAAGCTTTATAGAGTTCGGGCGCGACGTGCACTTACACTGCCGCCGCGCAGGTAGGGGAGTTCATCTTCCTTGCCACCTCTCGAAACTCGTAATCC
Source organism: Camptogramma bilineatum (assembly GCA_958496255.1). Taxonomy (NCBI): domain Eukaryota; kingdom Metazoa; phylum Arthropoda; class Insecta; order Lepidoptera; family Geometridae; genus Camptogramma; species Camptogramma bilineatum. The sequence continues at coordinate 10,454,108 of OY292475.1, forward strand.
TGCAACAATGAGCTTCCAAGTTCTAGTGGGACCGAGGGCCTTGGCTTGGTCGCCCGGGCCGCGAGGAAGAAAACCTCTATAAAAAATTACCCGAAGTTGGTGTGGTGAACGCAGCGCGAGAGCTTAGGTCCTTGCCGTCGATTGGGATGGGAGGGCCTGGTTGGACGGAATTCCAGCCACTACTGTGTTCCTCGCCAGGGTACCGGTCGACCCCCTGTGCGAGTTACGCCTAGACTTCCCCGGCTACATGGGCTCTGGTCGGGGTGACGAGCTTTCCCTACTGCTCGTGGGATTTGTTATGGAATGTTATAATAAAATCAAAAAACCTTTGCGGGACGCCTCCGGGCGTTTCATACAAGGCCCTTCTCAGGGCCAACCCAAAGGCCCTTCTCAGGGCCAACCAAAAGGCCCTTCTCAGGGCCACCCCGACGAAGGCACGTCGGCGTCGGAGGCCAGCCGCGTAACATCTGCGGCCGGCCTATACAGCAGGGCGGATGAACTGTCGGACTCCGACATCGAGTCCGTGTCGTTTGCGTCGGTTGAGTCGGACGCTGGTTCGGCAGCAATTTCAACCGGACAATCACGCAAGAGGGCCTTCATGAAGGAAACCGGATCCGGGTCGGACACGGCGAAGGGTAAGCCCAAGCGCAAGCTGAAGGCCAAAAATCGGCCTTTAGCCATTGGCGATACCCACGACGTGGGTTTATCAGACGCGCAACGCCAGCTTAACTTGGCTCGGCGGGCGCAGCTCCAGCAAGACCTGGAGGAGCAGGTCGCCGCTAAGGAGCAGCAGGCACGCGCGGCGCGGGCTAAGTCCGGATACGGCGCATCCCACGTCATGTATTCGGACCACTCTCTGGTCGAACTGCAGCGCATGGCGCAGGAGGACGAGGGGGAGATAGTGGAGGTCGCATCTAAGTCCTCCCACCTAAAGGGGACTTTTCAGAAGTCCCTGAAGTGCAGGGCCGCGAGCATGCGTGCTATCGTTCAGGAGGTAGTGCAGCGCACTGCAACGGATGAGACGCGGCAACTGCAGGCGAAAGTCGATCGCCTGCAGGCGGAGGTCAGCCAGCTGCACAAAAAGCTGGCTGAAGTCACGGCCCGGCCCTCGCAGGCTGACCCGAGACCGGCGGCCGAAGCCGCGGCCCGGCCTACTCAGGCCAACCCGAGACCGCCGACGGGAGCCACGGCCCGGCCTACTCAGGCTGGCCCCGTTCCAGCAGCCGAAGCCACGGCCCGGCCAACTCAGGCCTATTAGAAGTATCGTGTGAATGTGCCTTTAATCTATATCATAGATAATTATTGTGTTTTATTGTCTATGGTTACTCGGTCATTCCCTCCTTCCCTTGCAACTGTACAATGGCGGTCTGACTATGCAATTCTTTGCTAATTAATGTAATTTAATCATAATGTGAGTGTGATTCCTATTCTAACTAACCCATAACGATGGTGCTGTGGTCCTGTCTATTCTGAGCAATAAACAACTACAACGTCGAGTCTCTTGTTTGATATCTGCTGCCCAAACACCTGTCGCCATAATCCACTGTTTCCACGAGTACGTATTTAGATCATAGATCAAATCAACCTCTACCAACAACAGGTTCTGAGCCCAGTGCACGAAAACACTGATTGTATACGTTTTGCGAAGGTTAAAGTTTGGGCGCAATATTATAAGGACGGCACAGCACTTCGATTTCGAGATGGCGGCAAATGCCGGCAATGGCGGCAATGGCCATGCGGTTGGCCACCACATTGTGGAAAAGTTGGATGGATCGTCAAACTATCACACTTGGAAGTTTTCCATGAAAAATTTACTATTATTGGAAGGATTGTGGGATTTGATCGAGGGCGAACCCAACGCGGATCCGAATGGTGACAGAGAGCGTAAAACCCTAGCGCGCATTTGTCTCTCCATCAAAACTTCTCTTTACCAATATGTTTGGAACGCAACTACTGCAAAAGAAGCTTGGAACAAGCTTTCCGATGTCTTTCAAGACAAGGGACTTTTTCGACGTGTCTTGTTGCTGCGGAAATTACACAAGATTCATTACAATGACTACAATAGTATGACTTCGTACATTGAAGCTATTATTACTACAGTGCAACAACTCTCTGACATAGGCAAAACTGTGGACGATGAAGAGGTAGCTGAAATTCTCTTGAGCGGTCTACCGGCTGAGTATGACTCTGTGGTATCCAGTCTGTCTACTGCAACGGTCACCACCAGAATATCCAGTGAGTTGGTTCGTGCTAGACTACTGCAGGAGTTCTCCCGGAGAAGCAGCTTGGATGACAATGGAACAGCTTTTACCACGAAGACAAAGAGCATCGTTTGTGATTATTGCAAGAAGAGCGGTCACACTAAAGCTAAATGTTTTAAATTGAAGCGTACGAAGAAGCAGCAACAATCAAATGAGAAGATTTATTCAGCGTCTGCCTTGATATCATCACAATCTAGTGATTTCTACATTGATAGTGGTGCTACTAACCACATGGTGAATGATAAGGCATTGTTGCAAAATTTTCAAGACACTAAGAAGGCAGTTATCACTGTTGCTAACAACCAAACTATAAATAGTGAAGGGATGGGTTCTCTTACATTGCATGAGGTAAGACTTTTAAATGCTATGTATGTCCCTCAGTTATCTGTTAATCTCATCTCCGTTTCCAAGTTAGTCCAGTCTGGTCATTGCGTTGTTTTTAATAAAGATGGATGTCATGTTTACAATAATGTTGGTCAAATTTCTGGCAACTTAGTCGCATCTGCTGCATGTTTTAATGGGTTGTATAGATTTGATTGTAAGTCCTTTGCATGTAAATGTAAGTCTATGGACAGTGAACTAACCAGGTCAGGGTCATCGCCAACACAGGCGCACTCTCTACTCCTTGATGACAGAGAGGACTTGTTGAGTGCCACAGTTACAGCAGACTTAGCAGTGGAGCTTTGGCATAGACGTCTAGGGCATCTGAGCCTTCAAGGTATGAAAAATTTACAAAAGGTTGCATGCGGTATGAATGTTCTGTTTCAGCATGGAAATGAAGATTTGAAGAGCTGCGTCCCATGTATTAAGGGCAAGATGTCGGCCGCATCTTATCCCAAAGAGGCGACGCGTGCTTCTAAACCACTGCAACTGATTCATACTGACGTCTGCGGGCCCATGCAAAAGCCTAGCTGGGGAGGGGCGAGATATCTAGTGACATTTACCGATGACTACACTAGAAAGACCTTTGGCTATGTTATGAAGGAAAAATCTGAGGTACGTACTCATTTTATTAATTTTAAAACATGTGTAGAGAAGCAGACCGGTTTGCCGATTAAAGTTTTAAGATCTGACAATGGCGGTGAATACTGCAATCATAAGTTTTCCCAATACTTACAGGAACACGGTATTGTTCATCAAGTTACGGTGCCCTACTGCCCTCAGCAAAATGGGGTTTCAGAGCGGCTTAACCGCACATTGATGAATAAAGTTAGGTGTATGTTAATGGAGTCTGGTCTCAGTGAGCATTACTGGGGTGAAGCTGTAATGACAGCTATTTACTTGAAAAATAGGTCCCCTACAGTAGCTTTAGCTGGTCGTGTACCGGAGGAAGTTTGGTCTGGTTCTCCTGTGGATCTCAGCCACCTCCGTGTCTTTGGATGCCTGTCATACTACCTAATTCCGTCACAGAAGAGACAGAAGCTTGATCCTAAAGCTAAAATGTCCGTTTTTGTGGGATATAGTGATACTTGTAAGGGATATAGACTTATAGAGCCTACAAATCCACAAAAAGTTATTTTGTCACGCAGTGTGGCATTTTTAGAAAACAAATTTTGTAAGGATTTGGGACAAAATGTCAGAGACCAACATGATTTTATTGTTTTAGATAACATTTTAAATAATTGTGACATTCCACTTAATATTAATAATTCTAATTCTAATGAAGAAGTTAATAATTCTAATGTTGAAATCAATAATTTGAATAATAATGACATATTAAACAATTCTAATAATATTGATTCAAATAATACTATAATAAATAATAATAATGATGACATAACATTAATTCAACCTAATCAAAACTCTATCTGTGATGTTTCAGAGTCTGAAGGAGACTACTGCACAGGGAGTGAATGGGAGGCAGATGGCTTTGGCACCTCCGCTGAAGAGTCCGCTGAAGGATGCTCTATCTCTGAGCATCTGACTTCTGGCGTGACGTCAGCTGCAGGGGAAGCTACGGAGCACAATACTGTGACTACAGGTCGTAATGTACGCTCTACGCGTAATGTTCCTCCAAAAAGGTATGGGGATTATGAATGTTATATGTCATTGCATGAGGGTTTATTAGACGAGCCGCAGTCTTACAAAGAGGCTTTAGATTCTCCACAGTCTGAAGACTGGCAAGCTGCCATGCAGCGTGAGTATGACTCATTAGTCGCTAACAAGGTTTGGGAGCTGGTTGATAAGCCAGTTAACAAAAATATAGTTAAAAGTAAATGGGTGTATAAAGTTAAGCATGACACTGATGGTAATTTTAACTGTTTTAAAGCGCGACTTGTTGCCAGGGGTTTCACACAAAAACGGGGAATCGATTATAATGACACTTTCTCACCGGTGGTACGCCATTCCACAATGAGAATCTTATTTAGTCTTAGCAATCAATTAAATCTAGATATCGATCATATTGATGTTGCTACAGCTTTCTTAAATGGTGATCTCAATGAGGAAATTTACATGGAGCCACCTATGGGATTTTCAGATAAAGTTCATGGTAAAGTTTGTTTATTAAGAAAAGCCATTTATGGACTTAAACAATCTAGCAAAATGTGGAATGAAAAGGTTCATGATCTTCTTGTTTCACATGACTTCAAGCAATGTAAATGTGAACCATGTGTTTACACTAAGAAAGTGGGCAATGATTTTGTTGTGATAGCATTGTATGTGGATGATTTTTATGTATTTTATAGTCAAAATAGCAATATTAAAATTCATTTACAGAAGATATTAGAACAACAATTTAATGTTAAAAACTTAGGCCCACTGAAAAATTGTTTAGGTATAAGAGTCACTAGAGATAAGTCAAAGGGCACTTTATGTTTAGATCAATCTGAATATATTAAGAGTTTACTTGTAAAATTCGGAATGGAAAATTGTAAACCTGTAGACACACCTTTACCATCAAATTGTAAATTACTTAAATCTGAAAATGCAAGTGCACATTTAGATAATAGTGTATATAAATATAGACAACTTTTAGGGTGTCTGATGTATTTATGTGTATGCACTAGGCCAGATATTGCAAATTCTTGCAGTTATTTAAGCCAGTTTAGCACTTGTTTTGAGAAAAGTCATTGGCTCGCGGCCAAAAGAGTACTTAGGTATTTAGCTGGTACAATTAATTACTGTTTGTTTTTTACAAAGAGCGTTAATTGGAATTTGAGCGCATATACCGATGCCGATTGGGCAAATGATGTCAACAATCGTAGGTCATATACTGGTTATGTAATCAAGCTAGGTAACTGTACCATTAACTGGGAATCTCGCAAGCAGCGATGTGTCGCATTATCCAGTACGGAAGCAGAATATCTGGCTATAGGTGATGTTTGTAAAGATATTTGTTTTATTAAGAATTTAATTTTAGAATTGACATCTACCAATTTGAATAACTGTATTGTCTATAATGATAACCAAAGTGCTCAAAAATTATTGGAATCTAGAGATTTGTGTCATAAGCGTACCAAACATATAGATATCCGATATCATTTTGTTAAGGACCTAGTTAAAAATGGTTTGATAAATGTTATGTATAAACCTACAGACAGAATGATAGCGGATGTATTGACTAAGCCCCTGTGTAAGCAGAAACATTGTGACTTTGTTAAAAGTATGATGGTTAGGGATAGACTAATGTAATGTTTTATATTTACTAACTATCTTAATGTAGAGTAAGCAATAATGTTTTATGTTTCTGTGACTTTGTAGAGCTCATGTTAATTATGTATAACTATTGATTGAGATATCTTAAAGTCAAGGGGAAGTATTAGAAGTATCGTGTGAATGTGCCTTTAATCTATATCATAGATAATTATTGTGTTTTATTGTCTATGGTTACTCGGTCATTCCCTCCTTCCCTTGCAACTGTACAATGGCGGTCTGACTATGCAATTCTTTGCTAATTAATGTAATTTAATCATAATGTGAGTGTGATTCCTATTCTAACTAACCCATAACGATGGTGCTGTGGTCCTGTCTATTCTGAGCAATAAACAACTACAACGTCGAGTCTCTTGTTTGATATCTGCTGCCCAAACACCTGTCGCCATAATCCACTGTTTCCACGAGTACGTATTTAGATCATAGATCAAATCAACCTCTACCAACAACAAGGCCGGCCCCAGACCGGCGGCTGATGGCCCCTCCTCCAACCTTGAGGATATCATCCGCAAGGTCATAATGGAGGAGAGGGCCTTTACGAGAGCCTGTTTCGATGGCATCGAAGACAGGCTCCTGCCGGAGAGACGCCACAGACCGCCACTAGCGGCGGACAAGAGGCCAAACATGCCGGGGCCATCCTCCCAAAGGGAGGACGCCCATTTGCCTTCAACCACTCCGTCCAACCAGCCGTGGACGGAAGTGGGCAATAAGGCGAAGGGCAAGGCCAAGAAAAGTGCGAAAAAGGCCGCCGCCCCTGCTGCCCCCGCCGCCACCCCTTCCGGCCCGTCCCAGGCGACCGGCAAAGGAAAGGGGAAGGGGAAGGGGAAAAAGTCGGCCCCCAAGCCCGCCACCGCTGCCTCTGCAGCCAAAAGGGCCCCCGCCGGTGGGAGGAAACCTCTGGTTCCTCCCAAGACTGCGGCCGTCGTGGTGACGCTCACCGCGGAGGCTGCGGAGCGGGGCGAGACGTACGAGTCCGTCCTCAAGCGGGCTCGTACCAACGCCGATCCCACCCAACTCGGGATCGGTGCAGTCGCGTGCCGTCGGACCCAAGCCGGGGCCCGAATATTCGAGTTTCCGGGGGCCCAGGGCGGCGCCAACGCGGACCTCTTCGCAAACAAATTGCGAGAGGTCATCGCGGACGCGGCCAAGGTGGTTAGGCCCATTAGGTCTGCGGCCTTGGAGGTGACCGATCTCGACGACTCGGTCACCAAAGAGGAGGTGGTGGCGGCGATCGCAGCTATAGGGGGCTGTGACGTGGCAGCGGTGCAGGGTCGGGACATCAGGCCCGGCCGCGGAGGCATGGGCACTATCCGCCTTGAGTGCCCAGTCGCCGCAGCCAAAGCCGTCCTCGCTAAGGGACGGCTTCCGGTGGGTTTCAGCTCCTGCCGAGTCCGTGCACTTGAAGATCAGCCTCTGCGCTGCTTCAAGTGCTTCGGAATTGGGCACACGCGGGCCCTCTGTCCGTCCAAGGTGGATAGGACGGACAGCTGCTACCGCTGCGGCAAGGAGGGGCATAAGTCCACCTCCTGCAAGGCCCCCACGCCGCACTGCGCAGTGTGTGCAGCCAGCGGCCGCCCAGCGGGGCACATGATGAAGGGGAGGAACTGTAATCCTCCCCTTAAGAAGGGCAAGGCGCAGGCGCCGACCCCGCCTGCCGCTGCGACCGCCGCCCCTGAAACAGGGACCTCGGCGGCCGATGAGGGGGGTGCGATGTCCGATTGATGGATAGGGCCGAACATCGCATCCTCCAGGCGAACACCAACCACTGCAAAGCAGCCCAGGACCTGCTGATGCAAGCCATGGCTGAGTGGTTGGTGGACGTGGTAGTTGTCTCCGAGCCGTACTCGGTCCCCGGCCGCTGGCTGGCTGATCGGGACGGCTTGGTGGCATTGGTGACGCGGTCTTCCACAGACTCCCCTCCCCTCTCGCTCTTAGAGAGGGGACCGGGATACGTGGCCGCCGCGTGGGGAGAAATAGCCTTGGTGGGCGTTTATTTCTCCCCTAACCGCCCTCTCCAGGACTTCGAGGACTTTCTAGAAGTCCTCACCGCAGTCGTCGGGAGGGCGGCGCCGCGCCAGGTCGCCGTTTTAGGCGACCTAAATGCCAAGTCGGTGGCCTGGGGGAACCCGGCCACTTCTTGCAACCCCCGGGGACGGGCCGTCGAAGTTTGGGCGACCACGTCCGGTGTGTCCCTCCTCAACAGAGGGACGGTTCAGACGTGCGTGCGGCGATGGGGAGGGTCAGTGGTGGACGTCTCGTTCGCCACCCCCATCTTGGCCGCCCGCGTCGTGAACTGGCGGGTGGAGATGGTGGAGACATTGTCGGACCACCGATATGTGCGGTTCGACATCTCCACCCAGAGCCCCCGGAGGACGGCCCCCTCGGGCCAGTCTCCGTTTCCACGGTGGGCTCTTACCCGCCTCGACCGCGAGGCGGCTATGGAGGCTGCGTTCGTCCAGGACTGGCTCACGCCTCCTGTCGAAGTCCTGGACGTGGACGCCGCAGCGGTCCAACTGAGGAGGTCCCTGACCGAGGTGTGCAACTCCAGCATGCCTCGGTCTCGCCGCCCGCCTCCCCGTCGCGCCGTCTACTGGTGGTCGGAGAGGCTCACGGAGCTCCGGGCCGCCTGCGTGGCGGCAAGGCGGGAGTATGCGCGGAGTCGACGGCGCAGCCGACGAGACCCCGAAGCTGAGGACCTGCTCTACGCCACTTACGTAGAGGCAAAGCGGGTCCTCAAAGCTGAAATGGGCGCCGCCGATGACGCGGCGCGAGCTGAAATGCTGGAGGGTTTAGATAGGGATCCATACGGGAGACCATACAAGGCGGCGCGGAATAAACTGCGCCCCTTCGGTCCCCCGCTAACGGAGTCCCTCGAGCCGGCACTGCTGGATGGGGTGGTTCGGTCCCTGTTTCCGTCCGGGACCAACTTCACCCCACCAGTGATGGACCCTCCAGGGGGGGCGGCTCCGCCGGAGGAGGAGGTCCCTCCGGTCACGGCGGAGGAGTTTGCCGCGGAGACCTTACGTCTCCGCGCCAAAAAGACGGCCCCAGGGCCGGACGGCGTCCCTGCGCGGGTGGTGGCCATCGCCACCACACAGATGGAAGGGCGGTTTCGGGACCTCTTCAGCGCGTGTCTTGCGTCGGGGAGGTTCCCGAAACCTTGGAAGGAGGGGCAGTTATGCCTCCTCCGTAAAGAAGGACGCCCGGCGGACTCCCCCTCGGCATACCGGCCCATCGTTCTGCTCGATGAGGTCGGTAAGTTGTTCGAGGGGATCATTGCCAGCAGGCTCAATGGCCTACTGCTACGGGTGGGGCCGAATTTGTCGGACGCCCAATTCGGATTCCGAAGGGGGCGTTCGACAATCGACGCGCTGGCCCGGCTGAAGGGTCAGGTGAAGGAGGCCGTGGAGGCAGGGGACGGGGTTTTGGCTGTGTCTTTCGACATAGCCAACGCCTTCAACTCCGTCCCCCACTCGACAATACTGGAGGCACTCCGATACCATGGAGTGCCTCAGTACCTGCGGAGCCTCCTGGCCAGTTACCTAGAGGACCGAGCGGTCCTCCTGGTAGACAAAGCGGGCCAGCTCAGGCGGTACGGTGCGGAGTCCGGTGTTCCGCAGGGGTCCGTCTTAGGACCACTCCTGTGGAACATTGGATTCGATTGGCTCCTGCGGGGTGCTCTCCTACGTGGCACGAGTGTCATCTGTTACGCGGATGACACTCTCCTCACTGCCCGGGGGAGTAGTTTTAGAGAGGCGGCGAGCCTGGCCTCGGCTGGCGGATCCTTGGTCGTGGGAAGGATTCGCCGGCTTGGATTGGGGGTTGCGCTGCACAAGACCGAGGCCGTGTTCTTCCACGGGCCTCGGCAGCGCATCCCCAACGATGCTCACATCGTGGTTGAGGGCGTCAGGGTCGAGCTCAAGACCCAGATGAAATATCTGGGTCTGGTGCTCGACAGCAGGTGGCGCTTCGGCCCGCACTTCAGCGGGCTGTCGAAGCGCCTACTAAAGGTCGCGGGTGCGCTCTCGTGGCTCCTTCCGAATCTGGGGGGGCCCAAAGCGCGATGCCGGCAGCTGTATGCCGGCATCCTGAAGAGCATGGCCCTCTACGGGGCCCCCATATGGGCGGACTCCCTCCAAAGGAGGGAGAACGCTACCGCGTTTCGCAGGCCCCAAAGGGCCATCGCGCAGCGGGTGGCGCGGGCTTACCGCTCGGTAAGCTTTGCGGCGGCGTGCGCTCTGGCGGGCACCCCTCCTTGGGAGCTCGAGGCATGGGTGCTCGCCAGAGTGTACGAGTGGACGGCGGGGCGTAGGGCGCTCGGGGAGCGTCCCGCCCCGGAAGAGCGGGAGGCCGTCCGACGGCAGGCGAGGGACGCGATCGTCCAACACTGGACGGAGGACCTCGCCTCCGCCGTGTTTGGCCGCCGGACGTTGGACGCACTCGGGCCGATCCTACGAGATTGGCTCGAGCGGCCCCACGGCTTCCTCTCGTTCCGTCTGGTGCAGGTATTGTCCGGGCATGGATGCTTCGGATCGTACCTGCACCGAATCGGGAGAGAGGAGGCCCCGTTGTGCCACGACTGTGGCGCTACGGAGGACACGGCGCAGCACACCCTTGAGGTGTGCCCATCGTGGTCCGAGCCGCGCCGCGGCTTGGTGGCAGTTGTCGGGCCAGACCTCTCGCTTCCCGGCGTGGTCAACTCCATGTTGGGAAGTGAGGAGGCATGGGCAGCGGTCGCCTCCTTCTGCGAGGAGGTGATGTCGCAAAAGGAGGCGGCAGAGCGCGTGCGGGAGGAGGACCCTCTTGCGGCGCCGCTGCGTAGGCGGAGAAGGGGCAGGAGAAGACGACGATTATAGTCGTCTTCCCTCCCCATGGTGGTGAATAGCGGGAGACAGGCGCGGGGGCGCCCTCTCCCGCATTGCACATATTCACCACCCCGTCGGGCGGGAGCGGCCGAGCACTCACGGTCGTTCCCGGGCCCCTCCCTGCAAGGAGGGGCGTGCGGGCCCCGCTGTAAAGGCGGGCGGTCGTCGGCGGGGGACTGGATGTAAAGGCTCTGCCGGATTCCCAGTCCTCCTCCACATAGACGATGCGGGAGTGCCGCTGGGTCGTTTAGTGGGTATACCGGTCCTCTATGGGCCGGGGAGTCCCACATACCCCCCCCCATCCCCCAATGGGGGGGCATGCGTAACGCATTTTTCCCAGCGTAAAAAAAAAAAAAAAAAAAAAAAAAAAAAAAAAAAAAAAAAAAAAAAAAAAAAAGGTTAGGTTGGGCGGGTCCAGGGTTTCTCCATTAATAGTTGGTTCTGCCTAGCTCCGGTTTTGGAGAAACTCGGGGCCGTCCTTACGCCGCAGGGGTTCGCGGGTAAGGAGGCGTTTGGTCTTGGGGGAGAGCGCAACAGTCGTGATGATCCCCAAGGCAAGTCTGTGGTTACTTCCTTCACGAGGTGCCGCCTGTTATTGGTCTATTTCCTTCAGAAATAGACGCAACAGAAACCACAGGCGCCGACATCGTCCTTTTCAGGACGTGTCGGTGGGATAGGCTTGGGAGGAGGGGTTTTGTCGGGTTGTGGTCTTACTGGTCTATTTACGTAAATAGACTCAGTTAAGGCCACAGGGGGGGAGGGAAAGGGGGTTGGCTGGGGTTGTTTGGGGGGGTTGGGGGGGGGGTCGGGGGCGGGTTTTTGGAATGGGGGGGTGATGGTTGTTGGGTCGGGCATGAGCCGTTGCTGGGGGGGGGTTTAAAGAGGGAAAGCTCCCCCGAGTATGCCTGGCAGAAAGGGGGATGCTGTCTTGAGGAAGAAAACCTCGGTAAAAAATTGACGCTGCGGGCAGGTACAGCGGAGGTGTCGCTGGTAAACCCTTCCCGCAGCTGGCGTATCTCGTTATCCCACACTGAGTATGGGCTCTAGTAGGGGCCCTGTTTACCGGGGCCCTAGTGGGACCGAGGGCCTAGGCTGGTGTTGCCCGGGCCGCGAGGAAGAAAACCTCAATAAAAATTGATGCTGCGGGCAGGTATTGCGGAGGTGTACGCTCGTAAACCCTTCCCGCAGCGGTGGTGTGGCCGCGGCGGTGGCACCGGGGGGTGTAACCGTCCGCGTATGGCCCCCATGAGGTGGGGCGCGTGCTGAGGTTCTGCGCGCCCCCCCTCTCCTCTCACGGAGAGGATGTGGCGGGACGTTTTAACGTCAACCGAGAGGGGGCCCTTTTCAGGGCCAACGCCGTCGGGGCCGTGGAAGAATGCGAAAGCGTACCCATAGCCCCGGCACTATGGCGTAAGAGGGAACCCCCCAGACTTTTTTAGTGGGTATGCCGCCACTCTGGCGGAGACTCCCACATAACCACTCCGCTCCCCCCGGGGCGGGTGGTATCCATAAAGGATTTTTACTGGGTTAAAAAAAAAAAAAAAAAAAAAAAAAGGTTAGGTTAGGTTGGGCGGGTCCTGGGTTTGTCCATTAATAGTTGGTTCTGCCTAGCTCCGGTTTTGGACAAACTCAGGGCCGTCCTTACGCCGCAGGGGTTCGCGGGTAAGGAGGCGTTTGGTCTTGGGGGAGAGCGCAACAGTCGTGATGATCCCCAAGGCAAGTCTGTGGTTACTTCCTTCACGAGGTGCCGCCTGTTATTGGTCTATTTCCTTCAGAAATAGACGCAACAGAAACCACAGGCGCCGACATCGTCCTTTTCAGGACGTGTCGGTGGGGTAGGAACGGGAGGGTTGGGTTTCTGTGTGGTTCTGGCCACAGGGGGGGAATAGGGGATATAGGGGTTGTTGGATCGGGGGGGTGTTTGGTTGTTTGGGTCGGGCGTGTTGCCGTTGTTGGGGGGGGTTTGCTTTCGAGAGGTAGGCTTCTCCAAGTCTGCTTTGCAGAGGCGGAGGAAGCTGTTTTGTTGTGGAGTTGGGCGAGACGGCACTAACCCTGCCGTCTGGGAAGGTTTCGCCGCCTTTCCGACCGGTCTGTACTGCCACTTCAGCGACCCCTTGTCGGGCGTCAAGGTGGTATGTTGGGGCAGTGCAGGCCGAGGGGGCTTGCCTTAGTTGGCCGGTCACAGTGAAGGAAAACACGATACAAAACCCAGCGGATACCAGGGGACCTCCGTCTGTATATACCCTTCCGCGGCTACAAGGGCTCTGGCCGCGGTGACCGAGTATTTCCCTAATACTCGTGGGATTAGTTATGGAAATTGAACAATATATAAAAAATAAGTTCAAAAACCAAAACCCGACTACTGAAAAAAGTATGAAACAAGAACATAATGTTGAGAATGTTCTGAGGAAAGCCGTGGTCATATGCCACTTTGCCCTAAAGCTTATGATCGCATACGTAGCATATGACCACGGCTATCCTCAGAACATTCTCCACATTATGTTCTTGTTTCATACTTTTTTCAGTAGTCGGGTTTTGGTTTTTGAACTTATTTTTTATTTAAATTATTTTGGGGTCATAATTTCATGATTACCTAAGTATTTGCAGAATCACCACCCACCCAGCCGACTCTCCAAAGGAGAGCTCAGCTTTAATATTACAATCTGCTTGGGTTCGGCAAGTGCGTCACGGGCATTGAACGTGCTAGTGTTAACACATTCCCTGTCCCACCTCTGCGGTACTCTCCAGAGGAGAGCTCCGCTTTAATAGAATAATCTGCTTGGGTTCGGCAAGTGCGTCGCGGGCATTGAACGTGCTAGCACGTGCAATGCCCGCGACACACTTCTATTAGGCTGCGTTTCCACCAGAGATGTGCGATGGAAATGTGTCGTGCGAGGATGTATAGCGGAGCTGTGAAAATGCGCATTAATGTGTGGTGCGAGGATGTGTTGCGAAGCTGTGAAATGTGTCGACATGAATGAGTAGCGTGACCATGTCATTCAACAACACATTCCTCTTAACACATTCCTCGCAACACATTCCTCTTAACACATTTCTCGCAACACATTTCTCGCAACACATCCCTCGCTTGTTTTGTATGCGCAAAAACCTAGCTCCGCTGAGCCGTTTCCACCAGAGCTGTGCTGACCGAGGCGAGGTAAATGAAGCGATTCTATTGGTTCTATACAAACACATTCCTCGCTACGCATTTTCGCACATCTCTGGTGGAAACGCAGCCTTAAAGCGCTGTTCTATTAAAGTGGAGCTCTCCTCTGGAGAGTACCGCAGAGGTGGGACAGAGAATGTGTTAATATTCCCTATCCCACCTCTACCGTACTCTCCGAACGCCATCATAGGACTGTATAGGAAGGTAAGACATCGAACGTGTTAGTATTTCCTGTCCCACTTCTTCGGTACTATCCGAAGGAGTCTTGTCTTATTAATCGTGGTTTGTGCAATTATTACCAGTTATTGAGTGCATACAAGCAAAGCCGCGAGCAACAGCTAACAATATGCCTATATATTTTTGAAATGTGCTATTAAAGCCCTTTCATTTGATACCCAACACAGCATTTTTACCTCATTTTTTTAGTTTTGTCCTCTAGAGGGCGCCATATTCAATTTATTGTAACATCACAGAGCCTAACGACGAGCCTAACTAATAACGAGTGGACAATCAATGATACCTCATTTGTCAAATTATGATAAGAAGTTTGGAAGATATGACGAACAGATGAACAAATTATAACACTCTTTATCGGGTCCTTGCAAGCAAAGCCGCGAGCAACAGCTAACATATTATACATTTTTGAAATCTGCTAACAAAGCCCTTTCATTTGATACCCAACACAGCATCATTGACTTATTTTTTTTAGTTTTGTCCTCTAGAGGGCGCCCTATTCAATTTATTGTAACGTCACAGAGCCTATAACCAGCGGACAATCAAGACGCTTCCAATGATACCTCATTTGTCAAATTATGATAAGAAGTTTGGAAGATATGACGAACAGATGAACAAATTATAACCCTCTTTATCGAGTCCTTGCAAGCAAAGCCGCGAGCAACAGCTAACATATTATACATTTTTGAAATGTGCTAACAAAGCCCTTTCATTTGATACCCAACACTGCATCATCAATCAATATTTTGTTTTTAGTTGATGACTTTATGACCTCTAGAGGGCGCCAGATTCATTTTAATGTGACGTCACATAGCCTATAACCAGCGGACGATGAAGACGCTTCAAACGATACCTCATTTGTCAAATTATGATAAGTAGTTTAGAAGTTACGAGGGAACAGATGAACATTCATACATACATACATACCGGTCAAACTCATTACCCTCCTTTTTGCTTCGCCGTAGTCGGGTAAAAAAAACGCAGAAAGAGGGTGGTGGTCGTAAGGACCAAGGAGAAGAGGTGAAAGGTGTTAGTGCGGTTGTGCGCACATACGCCGGAAAAGTGAAAAGAGGTAGTGATTTGGCAGTGAGTGGCTCACTTGATCTATCAAATGATAGCTTCTCGGATGCCGACTCCATGATTAGTGTGTCGAGCGCATGTAGTGTGGCGCTGGAAACTCTACCTGATAAGTTCTGGAGCGGGAAGCTCGGCAAGCGGCGGCATGAGGATGGAAGTGGCTCGGAGCCTGTCTCGACCGATGACGAGGCCAAACCGTCCACATCTGTCATGTTGACTGCTAAGAGGGGAAGGGGTCGCCCTCCTACAACGGGCAAGTTTGTAGGCATGGCAAAAGCCCAAGCAGACCTCAATGCCATGAGGCGAGAAGAGGAACGTCGCAAGGTCGAGGAGGAAGTTGCGACAAAGGTGGCTTCATACAGGGTAAAGCGCAAAGTTGTCCCACCTGTATATAATGAAGAAAAGACTGCCTTGGCTGCGGATCTAGTCAAGCAAGTGGGGGATGCCTCGGATGTTATCATCACGATTGCCGGAAAATCAGGCCAGCTCAAGGGTACCTTCATAAAGGCCTTAAAAGAGTCGGCGTCCACGATTAAAGCAGCAGTGGAGGCTTTGTACGCCGGCTCCGTTACAGAAGAAACGGCTAAGCTGCAAGCCGAAAACACACGCCTGCGTGCGGATATGGCAGAACTCCGTAAGGAGCTTCAAGAGCTGAGGGCAAAAGTGGTGGACATGGACGAGATGCCTACAGTGTCAGGACTCAGAACAGAAGCCGCTACGAGCAAAGCTGCTACTTCGGACAGCCATCAAGAGGACCTGGCACGGAAAATCATGTTGCAGGTGGGCAGCATGATAAATGCACGACTTGAAGGGATGGAGGAAAGGCTCCTCCCTGAAAAGCGAGTCCGTCCACCTCTAGCGGCGGACAAGACAAAGGCTGTTCCTGAACGACAGACTGAAGCGGAGGTTACACAACCAGCCGCTCAGCCTCCAAAAAACCAGAAAAATCAGAAAAAGGGGAAGAAAAAGAGCAAGAAGGTGCCCACCCAGGAGTCTGCAGGAGCCTCACAAACGCGTGAAGTTCCAGCGGCAGCTAATAATGAGGAAGGATGGTCCACCGTGACTAAGAAGGGGAAGAAAACCAAACCGGTGCCGAACAAATCCACAGGCTCAGGACCCACCGGAGGGTCTTCAAAGCCCCCGAAACGGCAGGTTCCACCGAAGGTGAAGTTACGCTCCCCTCGGACCGCGGCGGTTGTTATCACACTGCAGCCGGGCGCTGTTGAGAAGGGCACCACTTACGCCAACGTGCTAACTGAAGCAAAGGCAAAAGTGGACCTAAGTAGCTGTGGTATCACCAGCCTTCGATTCCGCAAGGCTGCTACCGGAGCACGGATACTGGAGGTAGCTGCGGGTAATGCCAGCGCTGAAAAAGCCGACACCCTAGCGAAAAAGCTAAGAGAGGTTTTGGGTGAGGAGATGGCACGGGTCTCGAGACCTACAAAATGTGCCGAATTCCGAGTTTCAGGTCTAGATGACTCGGTGGATACAGTCGACATTGCAGCAGCTGTTGCACAACGTGGAGGCTGCACAGTGGAGGCGGTAAAAGTCGGACAAATCAAGCGCACATACCAGGGCACTGGTATAACGCTGGTGAGTTGTCCGATTGAGGCTGCCAAAAAAGTTGGACAAGAGGGCCGCTTACTTGTGGGCTGGGTCTCAGCCAAAGTCGAAATGGTGCAACCTAGGCCTCTGAGGTGCTATCGCTGCCTCCAAAGTGGGCACGTCAGGGCCCAGTGTACAGAGGAAAAGGACCGCAGTGACGAATGTTACAGGTGCGGAAAGTCTGGCCACAAATCCTCAGAGTGCAAAGCGACGCCGAAATGCTCCATCTGTGCTGCAGCAAACAGGCCGTCTGCTCATCGACTTGGTAGCAAGGTTTGCACGCCTCCGAAGTCGCGAAAAGCTAGGACAACACGGGCTGCGAATGCCTCAGAAACGACAGCTTCAGGCTGCCCTCCGTCACAAACGGGGGATGAGAGGGTTAGAATGGAGACCAATTAGATGGCTCTTAGATTCTTACAGGCGAATCTCAACCACTCCGCCAGAGCTCAGGATCTGATGACCCAGAGCATGGCGGAGTGGTTGATCGATATAGCGGCGGTCTCCGAGCCATATCTCATCCCCCCGAGAGATAATTGGGCAGGAGATTTAGAAGGCCTGGTGACCATCATAGCACAGGGTCATACTCTGGATGATGTTGTTAAAGGACGCGGTTATGTGGCAGCCCGTATCCAAGGAATTGTAGTAATAGCGGTGTACTTCTCGCCGAACAGGTCTCTTGCAGAGTTCGAGAGGTATATCGCTGAAGTAGGTACTCTTGTTGGAAGAAGCCATCCTCATCCTGTGCTCGTTCTTGGAGACTTGAATGCCAAGTCTACGGCATGGGAGTCTCCTGTGACGAATGCACGTGGAAATACTCTAGAGGGGTGGGCTCTGAGCAATGGTTTGGTAGTTCTCAACCAGGGTTCGGAGTACACTTGCGTGAGGTGGCAGGGTCAATCCATAGTAGATGTCTCGTTTTCATCTACTAACCTGGTGCGACGGGTAAATGGCTGGAAAGTAGTGACAGGAGTTGAAACGCTATCGGATCACCGATACATCATATTCCAGGTTGAGCCTATGCCATCAGCCTCCGTTGGAGGAACCAATCCCAATGGTGCTTCTGAAAGAAACCGGCGGTGGGCGTTAAAGCGTCTAGATAGAGATGCTCTAATCGAAGCCTCGATAATCCAGGCCTGGATACCCGCGCCACAACCCTCACGCTCACAGAGGGAGGTTGAGTGTGAGGTGGAATGGTTCGAGGAAGCGATGAGGCACATTTGCGATGCAGCAATGCCAAGAGTCGGACCTCACACTCCCAAGCGTCGGGTATACTGGTGGACATCTGAGCTTGCTGTGCTCCGCGCAGAGTGTGTGACTGCAAGGCGCGAATACGCAAGAGTGCGCAGACGGCGTCGGCGTGATGAACAGCTGGAGGGGCAGTTATACACAGCTTACAAAGAGGCTAAAACATCTCTACAACTAGCAATAGCTCAAGAGAAGTGTGCAGGCCGCGATGAAATGCTGGAGGCCCTAAGTCGTGATCCGTGGGGAACACCCTACAAAATGGTTAGGGGCAAACTACGGCCGTGGGCCCCCCCACTGACGCAGAGTTTGGAGCCTCAGTTTCTGCAAGAGGTGGTATCCTGCCTGTTTCCATCCCGGCAAGAACATCGTCCTCCAACTATGGCTCCTGAAGAGGTCGAAGATGACGCCGAAGCCGATGTACCGGAAATCAGTGAGGTTGAGCTCAGAGAAGCAGTAAGGCGCCTAAGTGCAAAGAACACTGCTCCGGGTCCGGATGGTGTTCCTGGTAGAGCTTGGGCGCTGGCGCTGAAAGAGTTAGGTCCTCGGCTCATAGGACTCTTAAATGCTTGTCTTGAACAAGGGCTTTTTCCGCAGAACTGGAAGACGGGAAGACTAGTTCTTCTGAGAAAAAATGGGCGACCTGCTGACTCTCCATCTGCATACCGTCCAATTATTCTCCTGGATGAGGTCGCAAAGCTTTTCGAGCGCATAGTCGCCGGTCGTCTTATTGGACATTTAAACTGCGTTGGTCCGGACTTGGCTGAGAACCAGTTTGGTTTCCGCATGGGACGATCGACGATTGGCGCGATAAAGCAGGTAAAGGCTGTGGCGGAGGAAGCGGTGTCACGGGGTGATGTTGTTCTGGCGGTGTCTCTTGACATCGCCAACGCGTTCAACACATTGCCCTGGAGTTGCATACGCGAGGCGCTGAGGTATCATGGAGCGCCTCGCTACCTTCGCCAAATAATCGAAGACTACCTCAGTGAACGCTCTGTGTCATTTCACGGACAAAATGGGTGGAGGCGATACGACATGACGTGCGGTGTTCCACAGGGTTCGGTTCTTGGGCCACTCCTGTGGAACATCGGGTACGACTGGGTTTTACGTGGAGCCACACTATGGGGAGCAAGTGTGACTTGCTACGCTGACGATACTCTAGTCACAGCAAGGGGCAAGTCATACAGGGAAGCGGCCATTCTTGCGACTGCGGCTGTTGCGCAAGTGGTCGATCGTATAAGGAGGTTGGGGCTTGAGGTGGCCCTCAACAAATCCGAAGCTCTGTGTTTTCACGGGCCTAGGAAAAAACCTCCTGCGGGTTCGCATATTGTGGTGAGTGGCGTCCGCATCGGTGTCGAGTCGACTATGAAATACTTAGGATTAGTCCTCGACAGCCGATGGGACTTTGATGCCCATTTCAACGGTCTTGCACCGAAACTGATGGGTGCCGCGGGAGCACTAGGAGGATTGCTGCCCAATATTAAGGGTGCGAAAGTGGGCTGTAGAAAGCTATACATGGGGGTTGTCCGCTCCATGGCGATGTATGGGGCTCCCGTGTGGGCTGAAACTCTTAACCGCCAGAATATCGCCCTACTGCGAAAACCGCAGAGGGCGATGGCGTTAAGAGTTACACGAGCATACCGCACGGTCTCCTTTGAGGCTGCATGTGCACTAGCGGGCACCCTCCCGTGGGATCTTGATGCGAAGAGTTTAGCATCGTTGTATTCATGGCGGGAACGACAGACGGCTGCTGGCGAACGACCAGCACAACAAGAGGTGGAGGCTAAGAGGCAAGAATTTAACAGCTTGTTCATAGAACAATGGTTCATCCGGCTTATCCAGCCTAGTGCTGGCGTGCGGACAATCGGCGCTATCCGCCCGGTTTTAAAAGATTGGTTGCAGAGAGAGCACGGGTCGCTGACCTTCCGTCTGACGCAGATACTTTCGGGACACGGTTGTTTCTCGAAGTATCTGTGTCGAATTGGCAGGGAGGCGACAACACAGTGCCACCACTGCAGTACGGAGGATGACTCAGCAGATCACACTCTGGCAGTATGCCCAGCTTGGGCAAGTGAACGAAATAGCCTAGCTCAACAAATAGGTGACGACTTGTCACTTCCGGCTTTAGTAAAATCTATGGTCGAAAGCGAAGAGTCCTGGAAAGCTGGTGTAACCTTTTGCGAAGAGGTCATATCGCAAAAGGAAGCTGCGGAAAGGGAGCGCGAAGCCCTCTCCACGGACCCAATCCGCAGCAGGAGAGCGGGGCGCCGGAGGAGGAGATTCCTCCAGGATCTCCGGCCCCCATAACAAAGGCCGTGACGGTGGCACCGGGGGGTGTCGCCGTCCTCGTATGGCCTAGAGGTGGCGCGCGTGGAGGTTCCGCGCGCCTCTCTCTCTCTCCGAGAGGCTAGGTGGGAGGCAGTCGCCTCACCAGCCAGAGGGGGCTCATGAAGAGCCAACGCCGTCGGGGCCGTGGAAGAGTGCGAAAGCGTGCCCATAGCCCCGACACCATGGCGTCCCCGAAGGAACCCCGTCAGGTTTTAGTGGGTATGCCCCCATTCTGGGGGTGACTCCCACATAACCCCCCGCTCCCCCCCGGGGGCGAGGGGTATCCATAAAGGATTTCCTGACGTAAAAAAAAAAAAAAAAAAAAAAGGTTAGGTTAGGTTAGGTTAGGTTAGGTTAGGTTAGGTTAGGTTGGGCGGGGCACCAGGTCAGACAACCTTCTCGTGAGCCCAAAGCTGCTTGTCCCTTTTGAATCTCTCCCTCCCCATTGAGCTGCCTACTCTGTGGGGGATTCGGGGGGAACGGCAGCTGAGGGACGGTGTGCCCTGTTAAGTCCGACAATAACTTCTCTCGTCCCGGGATCTTATTGTCGGATAACCAATGGTCTGACAGGGGGGGTAGCTTCTCCGCGCGTCCCTCTGAATAGCAGAGGGCGCAGTGGATGAAGCTGGGACGTGCTTGGCGTGCTTCCTCACGGCCGCCGAGTAGGCATCGGGAGTGGGTTCTTCCGTGCCAGCGTCCCGAGCTCGGAACTCCGAAGGGTCCCTAGGGCCTTGAGGAACTGAGGGCTAGGCTGGCCTTATGGCCACCCGGGCTGCGAGGAAGACAACCTCTCTAAAAAATTACCCTGGCGGACGTCCTCCGATGGTTTTGGGATGTGGGTGGCTTGGTGACTCGGTCGTGGTGGACCTCAGGGCTAGGTCAAGGTCGACTGACTTGCCTTGCCACCAGTCTCTTAACTGTCTGGGGGAAGAAGCTGCTGAGGGGGAACGGAGCGAGGCCGGTCCCCTTCTAGCGGCCCAATGAAAGGCGAGTCGTGCGGCGCACCCGCAAGGGTTGTGCTGCTAGAACGAGCCTGTGGGCTGCATGAGGAAGAAAACCTCTTTAAAAAATTACTTCTGGTGGCGGAAACCTCCGACGTTGGGACTGGGTATCTTGGTGGCGGTCGGTTGGTGGTCGGTCATGCCCATCGGCAGGCCGGCCAAGCCTTGTGCCCGTCCCGTTTGTCTGGAGGAAGAAGCTGCTGAGTGGGGTCGGTGCGAGCCGGTCCCGCTCAACGCAGCCGAGTGGAAGGGCAAGTTGCAGAGCACACCTGTGTGATGCGACGAGCCCTTAGCTGGGTTGTAGGAGGAAGAAAACCTCTTTAAAAAATTACACCAGGCGGCAGGACACCGGCCGCTGAGTGGGTTTGGAGCGAGGCCAAACCCGCTCGGGATGGGGGCGGCAACGGGTTGGTGGCAACATCAGCCCTATCCGCCTGCCCCGTGAGGGGGCGAGTGGTACCCCCTGCCATACAGGGGGCTTTTCGGGTCTGCGGGTGGTCGGGGCGAGGGCTCCGGCTGCTCATTATGCAGATCCCGGGAGGGCGGCGACACCGGGTTGGCCAGTGTCGTCGTGAGCTCCGCGCATGTGGTGTCACAGCCATGTGCGCGGGTGCCGGGCGTGGCTGTGGGTGCCATTACCGGGACTGTGCTCGAGGCAAGCTGCAGGAGGGTCACCGGTGCGTTCCGTATGGAGATCCCGGAGTCCCTCATCTTGCAGAGAGGCCGGCCACCAGCTTAGTTTTTAGTGAGTCGGCCAGTGTTGGTCATCCTCACACACCCCAATTGCGTCCCTCGGCGTAATTGGAAGTCTGGTTGCAGATTTTCTAAGCTGTAAATAAAAAAAAAAAAAAAAAAAAAAAAAAAAAAAAAAGGTTAGGTTGGGCGGGGCGGGTCCAGGGTTTCTCCATTAATAGTTGGTTTTGCCTAGCTCCGGTTTTGGAGAAACTCGGGGCCGTCCTTACGCCGCAGGGGTTCGCGGGTAAGGAGGCGTTTGGTCTTGGGGGAGAGCGCAACAGTCGTGATGATCCCCAAGGCAAGTCTGTGGTTACTTCCTTCACGAGGTGCCGCCTGTTATTGGTCTATTTCCTTCAGAAATAGACGCAACAGAAACCACAGGCGCCGGCATCGTCCTTTTCAGGACGTGTCGGTGGGGTAGTATTGGGAGGGTTGGGTTTGGGGGTGGTCTTACTCGTCTATTTTCTGAAATAGACGCAGTTAAGGCCACAGGGGGGGAAATAGGGGTTTGGGAGGGATTGGGCTTGGGTGTGGTTCTGGCCACAGGGGGGGAAAAAGGGGTTTGTGGAATGGGGGGGTGTTTGTCGTGGGTTTGGGCTTGATGCCATTGTTGGGGGGGTGTTGTCGCGGGGTGCTTCCTCAGGAAGCTTTATAGAGTTCGGGCGCGACGTGCACTTACACTGCCGCCGCGCAGGTAGGGGAGTTCATCTTCCTTGCCACCTCTCGAAACTCGTAATCCTGCAACAATGAGCTTCCAAGTTCTAGTGGGACCGAGGGCCTTGGCTTGGTCGCCCGGGCCGCGAGGAAGAAAACCTCTATAAAAAATTACCCGAAGTTGGTGTGGTGAACGCAGCGCGAGAGCTTAGGTCCTTGCCGTCGATTGGGATGGGAGGGCCTGGTTGGACGGAATTCCAGCCACTACTGTGTTCCTCGCCAGGGTACCGGTCGACCCCCTGTGCGAGTTACGCCTAGACTTCCCCGGCTACATGGGCTCTGGTCGGGGTGACGAGCTTTCCCTATTGCTCGTGGGATTTGTTATGGAATCGAATAATAAATACAAAAAACCTTTGCGGGACGCCTCCGGGCGTTTCATACAAGGCCCTTCTCAGGGCCAACCCAAAGGCCCTTCTCAGGGCCAACCAAAAGGCCCTTCTCAGGGCCACCCCGACGAAGTCACGTCGGCGTTGGAGGCCAGCCGCGCAACATCTGCGGCCGGCATATACAGCAGGGTGGATGAAATGTCGGACTCGGACATCGAGTCCGTGTCGTTTGCGTCGGTTGAGTCGGACGCTGGTTCGGCAGTGATTTCGATCGGGCAATCACGCAAGCGGGCCTTCATGAAGGAAACCGGATCCGGGTCGGATACGGCGAAGGGCAAGCCCAAGCGCAAGCTGAAGGCCAAAAATCGGCCTTTAGCCATTGGCGATACCCACGACGTGGGGTTATCAGACGCACAACGCCAGCTTAACTTGGCTCGGCGGGCGCAGCTCCAGCAGGACCTGGAGGAGCAGGTCGCCGCTAAGGAGCAGCAGGCACGCGCGGCGCGGGCTAAGTCCGGATACGGCGCATCCCACGTCATGTATTCGGACCACTCTCTGGTCGAGCTGCAGCGCATGGCGCAAGAGGACGAGGGGGAGATAGTGGAGGTCGCATCTAAGTCCTCCCACCTAAAGGGGACTTTTCAGAAGTCCCTGAAGTGCAGGGCCGCGAGCATGCGTGCTATCGTTCAGGAGGTAGTGCAGCGCACTGCAACGGACGAGACGCGGCAACTGCAAGCGAAGGTCGACCGCCTGCAATCGGAGGTCAGCCAGCTGCACAAGAAGCTGGCTGAAGTCATGGCCCGGCCTCCTCAGACCGACCAGAGACCGGCGGATGAAGCAGCGGCTCGGCCTACCCAGGCTGACCCCAGACCGGCGGCGGGAGCCACGGCCCGGCCTACTCAGGCTGATCCCAAACCGAAGCCTGGAACCTCAGCTCGGCCTTCCCAGGCCGAACCCAGATCGGCGGCTGAACGCCCCTCCTCCAACCTTGAGGACATCATCCGCAAGGTCATCATGGAGGAAAGGGCCTTCACGAGGGCCTGCTTCGATGGCATCGAAGACAGGCTCCTACCAGAGAAGCGCCTCCGACCGCCACTAGCGGCGGACAAGAGGCCGAACATGCCGGGGCCATCCTCTCAAAGGGAGGACGCCCAACTCCCTTCCACCACTCCGTCTAACCAGCCGTGGACGGAAGTGGGCAACAAGGGAAAGGGCAAGGGCAAGAAAAAGGCGAGGACGGCTGCCGCCTCTGCGCCCCCTGACGCCACCCCTTCCGGCCCGTCCCAGGCGACCGACAAGGGAAAGGGGAAGGGGAAAGGGAAGAAGTCGGCCCCCAAGCCCGCTACCGCTGCCCCCGCAGCCAAAAGGGCCCCCGCTGGTGGGAAGAAGCCTCTGGTTCCTCCCAAGACTGCGGCCGTCGTGGTGACGCTCACCGCGGAGGCTGCGAAGCAGGGCGAGACGTACGAGTCCATCCTCAAGCGGGCTCGTACCAACGCCGATCCCACCCAACTCGGGATCGGAGCGGTCACATGCCGCCGGACCCAGGCCGGGGCTCGAATCTTCGAGTTCCCGGGGGCCCAGGGCGGCACCAACGCGGACCTCTTCGCAACCAAATTGCGAGAGGTCATCGCGGACGCGGCTAAGGTCGTCAGGCCCGTTAGGTCTGCGGCCTTGGAGGTGACCGACCTCGACGACTCGGTCACTAAAGAGGAGGTGGTGGCGGCGATCGCAGCCATAGGAGGCTGCGATGTAGCAGCGGTGCAGGGTCGGGACATAAGGCCCGGCCGCGGTGGCATGGGCACTATCCGCCTTGAGTGCCCAATCACCGCAGCCAAAGCCGTCCTCGCGAAGGGACGACTTCAAGTAGGATTTAGCTCCTGCAGAGTCCGGGCACTTGAAGAACAGCCTATGCGCTGCTTCAAGTGCTTCGGAATCGGGCACACGCGGGCCCTCTGTCCGTCCAAAGTGGATAGGACGGACAGCTGCTACCGCTGCGGCAAAGACGGGCACAAGTCCGCCACCTGCAAGGCCGCCACCCCACGATGCGCAGTGTGCGCAGCCAGCGGCCGCCCAGCGGGGCACGTAATGAAGGGGAAGAATTGCAATCCTCCCCTTAAGAAGGGCAAAGCGCAGGCACCGACCCCGCCTGCCGCTGCGACCGCCGCCCCCGAAGCGGGAACCTCGGCGGCTGATGAGGGGGGTGCGATGTCAGATTGATGGATAGGGTCGATCATCGCATCCTCCAGGCGAACACCAACCACTGTAAAGCAGCCCAGGACCTGCTGTTGCAGGCCATGGCTGAGTGGTTGGTGGACGTGGTTGTTGTTTCCGAGCCGTACTCGGTCCCCGGCCGCTGGCTGGCTGATCGGGACGGCTTGGTGGCCTTGGTGTCGCGGTCTTCCACAGACTGCCCTCCCCTCTCGCTCTTAGAGAGGGGTCCGGGATATGTGGCCGCTGCGTGGGGGGAAATAGCCCTGGTGGGCGTTTATTTCTCCCCAAACCGCCCTCTCCAGGACTTCGAGGACTTTCTCGAAGTCCTCACTGCTGTCGTCGGTAGGGCGACGCCACGCCAGGTCGCCGTATTAGGTGACCTCAACGCCAAGTCGGTGGCTTGGGGCAACCCGGTCGCCTCCTGCAACCCCCGGGGACGTGCCGTCGAACTCTGGGCGGCCACGTCCGGTGTGTCCCTCCTCAACAGAGGGACGGTTCAGACGTGCGTGCGACGATGGGGAGGGTCAGTGGTGGACGTCTCGTTCGCCACCCCCATCTTGGCCGCCCGCGTCGTGAACTGGCGGGTGGAGATGATGGAGACATTGTCGGACCACCGATATGTGCGGTTCGACATCTCCACCCAGAATCCCCGGAGAACGACCCCCGAGGGCCAATCTCCTTTTCCGCGGTGGGCCCTTACCCGCCTCGACCGTGAGGCGGCCAAGGAGGCAGCGTTCGTCCAGGACTGGCTCACGCCTCCTGTCGAAGTCCTGGACGTGGACGCCGCAGCGGCCCAACTCAGGAGGTCCCTGACCGAGGTGTGCAACTCCAGCATGCCTCGGTCTCGCCGTCCGCCTCCTCGTCGCGCCGTCTATTGGTGGTCGGAGAGGCTCACGGAGCTCCGAGCCGCCTGCGTGGCGGCAAGGCGGGAATACGCGCGGAGTCGACGGCGCAGCCGGCGAGACCCCGAAGCCGAGGACCTGCTCTACGCCTCGTACGTAGAGGCAAAACGGGTCCTCAAGTCGGAAATGGGCGCCGCCGATGACGCGGCGCGAGCCGAGATGCTGGAGAGCCTTGACAGGGATCCGTACGGGAGGCCATACAAGGCGGCGCGGAACAAACTGCGCCCCTTCGGTCCCCCGCTGACGGAGTCCCTCGAGCCGGCATTGCTGGATGGGGTGGTCCGGTCTCTGTTTCCGTCCGGGACCAACTTCATCCCACCAGTGATGAACCCTCCGGGGGAGGTGGCTCCGCCGGAGGAGGAGATACCTCCGGTTACGGCGGAGGAGCTTGCCGCGGAGACCCTACGTCTCCGTGCCAAGAAGACGGCTCCAGGGCCGGACGGTGTTCCCGCGCGCGTGGTGGCCATCGCCACCACCCAGATGGAAGGGCGGTTTCGGGACCTCTTCAGCGCGTGTCTTGCGTCGGGGAGGTTTCCGAAACCATGGAAGGAGGGGCAGCTATGCCTCCTCCGAAAGGAGGGACGCCCGGCGGACTCCCCCTCGGCATACCGGCCCATCGTTCTGCTCGATGAGGTCGGTAAGCTGTTCGAGGGGATCATCGCCAGTCGGCTTAATGGTCTTTTGCTCCAGGCGGGGCCGAACTTGTCGGACGCCCAATTCGGTTTTCGAAGGGGGCGTTCGACGGTCGACGCACTGGCCCGACTCAAGGGCCAAGTAAGGGAGGCCGTGGAAGTGGGGGATGGGGTTTTGGCTGTGTCATTCGATATAGCCAACGCCTTCAACTCCGTCCCCCACTCGACAATATTAGAGGCGCTCCGATACCATGGAGTGCCTCAATACCTGCGGAGCCTCCTGGCCAGCTACCTGGAGGACCGAGCGGTCCTTCTCGTGGACAAGGTGGGCCAGCTTCGGCGATACAGCGCAGAGTCCGGTGTTCCACAGGGGTCCGTCCTAGGGCCACTCCTGTGGAACATCGGCTTCGATTGGCTTCTGCGGGGAGCTCTCCTCCGTGGCACGAGTGTCATATGCTACGCGGATGACACTCTCCTCACTGCCCGGGGGAAGGACTTTAGGGAGGCGGCGAGCCTGGCCTCGGCTGGAGGATCTTTGGTCGCGGACAGGATCCGCCGGCTTGGATTGAGGGTGGCGCTGCACAAGACCGAGGCCGTGTTCTTCCATGGACCTCGGCAGCGCATCCCCACCGACGCCCACATCGTCGTGGAGGGCGTCAGGGTCGAGCTCAAGACCCAGATGAAATATCTGGGCCTAGTGCTCGACAGCAGGTGGCGCTTCGGCCCGCACTTCAGCGGTTTGTCGGAGCGCCTGTTGAAAGTCGCGGGTGCGCTATCGTGGCTCCTCCCAAACCTGGGGGGGCCCAAAGCGCGATGCCGGCAGCTGTATGCCGGCATCTTGAAAAGCATGGCCCTCTATGGGGCGCCCATCTGGGCAGACTCTCTCCAAAGGAGGGAGAATGCCGCCGCGATCCGAAGGCCACAAAGGGCCATCGCGCAGCGGGTGGCGAGGGCCTACCGCTCGGTAGGCTTCGCGGCGGCGTGCGCTCTGGCGGGCACTCCTCCTTGGGAGCTCGAGGCCTGGGTGCTCGCCAGAGTATACGAGTGGACAGCGGGGCGTAGGGCGCTCGGGGAGCGCTTCGCCCCGGAAGATCGGGAGGCCGTCCGACGACAGGCGAGGGACGCCATCGTCCTCCATTGGACCGAGGACCTCGCCTCAGCCGTGTTTGGCCGCCGGACGCTGGATGCACTCGGGCCGGTCTTGCGAGATTGGCTCGAGCGGCCCCACGGCTTCCTCTCGTTTCGTCTGGTGCAGGTATTATCCGGGCATGGATGCTTCGGATCGTACCTGCACCGAATCGGGAGGGAGGAGAACCCGTCGTGCCACGAGTGTGGCGCGGCGGAGGATACGGCGCAGCACACCCTCGAGGCGTGCCCGACGTGGTCAGAGCCGCGCGGCGGCTTGGTAGCGGTAGTTGGGCCAGACCTCTCGCTTCCCAGCGTGGTCAACTCCATGCTGAACAGCGAGGAGGCATGGGCAGCGGTCGCCTCCTTCTGTGAGGACGTGATGTCTGAAAAGGAGGCGGCGGAGCGCGCGCGGGAAGAGGACCCTCTTGCGGCGCCGCTGCGTAGGCGAAGAAGGGGCAGGAGAAGACGACGTTTATAGTCTTCTCCCCCCATGGTGGTGAATAGCGGTAGATAGGCGCGGGGGCGCCCTCTCCCGCATTGCACAATTCACCACCCCGTCGGGCGAGAATCGCCGAACACTCTCGGTCCCTCCCCATAGGGAGGGGCGTGCAGGCCCCGCTGTAAAAGCGGGCGGTCGTCGGCGGGGGACTGGATGTAAAGGCTCTGCCGGATTCCCAGTCCTCCTCCACATAGACGATGCGGGAGTGCCGCTGGGTCGTTTAGTGGGTATACCGGTCCTCTCTGGGCCGGGGAGTCCCACATACCCCCCCCATCCCCCAATGGGGGGGCATGCGTAATGCATTTTTCCCAGCGTCAAAAAAAAAAAAAAAAAAAAAAAAAAAAAAAAAAAAAAAAAAAAAAAAAAAGGTTAGGTTGGGCGGGTCCTGGGTTTATCCATTAATAGTTGGTTTTGCCTAGCTCCGGTTTTGGATAAACTCAGGGCCGTCCTTACGCCGCAGGGGTTCGCGGGTAAGGAGGCGTTTGGTCTTGGGGGAGAGCGCAACAGTCGTGATGATCCCCAAGGCAAGTCTGTGGTTACTTCCTTCACGAGGTGCCGCCTGTTATTGGTCTATTTCCTTCAGAAATAGACGCAACAGAAACCACAGGCGCCGGCATCGTCCTTTTCAGGACGTGTCGGTGGGGTAGTATTGGGAAATAGGGGTTTGGGAAATAGGGGTTGGGAGGGGTTGGGCTTGGGTGTGGTTCTGGCCACAGGGGGGGAATAGGGGTTTGTGGAATGGGGGGGAGTTGATCGTGGGTTTGGGCTCGATGCCATTGTTGGGGGGGTGTTGTCGCGGGGTGCTTCCCCTGGAAGCTTTTTAGAGTTCGGGCGCGGCGTGCACTTACACTGCCGCCGCGCAGGTAGGGGAGTTCATCTTCCTTGCCACCTCTCGAAACTCGTAATCCTGCAACAATGAGCTTCCAAGTTCTAGTGGGACCGAGGGCCTTGGCTTGGTCGCCCGGGCCGCGAGGAAGAAAACCTCTATAAAAAATTACCCGAAGTTGGTGTGGTGAACGCAGCACGAGAGCTTAGGCCCTTGCCGTCGATTGGGATGGGAGGGCCTGGTTGGACGGAATTCCAGCCGCTACTGTGTTCCTCGCCAGGGTACCGGTCGACCCCCTGTGCGAGTTACGCCTAGACTTCCCCGGCTACATGGGCTCTGGTCGGGGTGACGAGCTTTCCCTACTGCTCGTGGGATTTATTATGGATTCAAATAATACAATCAAAAAACCTTTGCGGGACGCCTCCGGGCGTTTCCTAAAACCCAAAGGCCCTTCTCAGGGCCAACCCAAAGGCCCTTCTCAGGAGGGACACACCGGACCACGTCCGGTGTGTCCCTCCTCAACAGAGGGACGGTTCAGACGTGCGTGCGGCGATGGGGAGGGTCAGTGGTGGACGTCTCGTTCGCCACCCCCATCTTGGCCGCCCGCGTCGTGAACTGGCGGGTGGAGATGGTGGAGACATTGTCGGACCACCGATATGTGCGGTTCGACATCTCCACCCAGAGCCCCCGGAGGACGGCCCCCTCGGGCCAGTCTCCGTTTCCACGGTGGGCTCTTACCCGCCTCGACCGCGAGGCGGCTATGGAGGCTGCGTTCGTCCAGGACTGGCTCACGCCTCCTGTCGAAGTCCTGGACGTGGACGCCGCAGCGGTCCAACTGAGGAGGTCCATGACCGAGGTGTGCAACTCCAGCATGCCTCGGTCTCGCCGCCCGCCTCCCCGTCGCGCCGTCTACTGGTGGTCGGAGAGGCTCACGGAGCTCCGGGCCGCCTGCGTGGCGGCAAGGCGGGAGTATGCGCGGAGTCGACGGCGCAGCCGACGAGACCCCGAAGCTGAGGACCTGCTCTACGCCACTTACGTAGAGGCAAAGCGGGTCCTCAAAGCTGAAATGGGCGCCGCCGATGACGCGGCGCGAGCTGAAATGCTAGAAGGTCTAGATAGGGATCCATACGGGAGACCATACAAGGCGGCGCGGAATAAACTGCGCCCCTTCGGTCCCCCGCTAACGGAGTCCCTCGAGCCGGCGCTGCTGGATGGGGTGGTTCGGTCCCTGTTTCCGTCCGGGACCAACTTCACCCCACCAGTGATGGACCCTCCAGGGGGGGCGGCTCCGCCGGAGGAGGAGGTCCCTCCGGTCACGGCGGAGGAGTTTGCCGCGGAGACCTTACGTCTCCGCGCCAAAAAGACGGCCCCAGGGCCGGACGGCGTCCCTGCGCGGGTGGTGGCCATCGCCACCACACAGATGGAAGGGCGGTTTCGGGACCTCTTCAGCGCGTGTCTTGCGTCGGGGAGGTTCCCGAAACCTTGGAAGGAGGGGCAGTTATGCCTCCTCCGTAAAGAAGGACGCCCGGCGGACTCCCCCTCGGCATACCGGCCCATCGTTCTGCTCGATGAGGTCGGTAAGTTGTTCGAGGGGATCATTGCCAGCAGGCTCAATGGCCTACTGCTACGGGTGGGGCCGAATTTGTCGGACGCCCAATTCGGATTCCGAAGGGGGCGTTCGACAATCGACGCGCTGGCCCGGCTGAAGGGTCAGGTGAAGGAGGCCGTGGAGGCAGGGGACGGGGTTTTGGCTGTGTCTTTCGACATAGCCAACGCCTTCAACTCCGTCCCCCACTCGACAATACTGGAGGCACTCCGATACCATGGAGTGCCTCAGTACCTGCGGAGCCTCCTGGCCAGTTACCTAGAGGACCGAGCGGTCCTCCTGGTAGACAAAGCGGGCCAGCTCAGGCGGTACGGTGCGGAGTCCGGTGTTCCGCAGGGGTCCGTCTTAGGACCACTCCTGTGGAACATTGGATTCGATTGGCTCCTGCGGGGTGCTCTCCTACGTGGCACGAGTGTCATCTGTTACGCGGATGACACTCTCCTCACTGCCCGGGGGAGTAGTTTTAGAGAGGCGGCGAGCCTGGCCTCGGCTGGCGGATCCTTGGTCGCGGGAAGGATTCGCCGGCTTGGATTGGGGGTTGCGCTGCACAAGACCGAGGCCGTGTTCTTCCACGGGCCTCGGCAGCGCATCCCCAACGATGCTCACATCGTGGTTGAGGGCGTCAGGGTCGAGCTCAAGACCCAGATGAAATATCTGGGTCTGGTGCTCGACAGCAGGTGGCGCTTCGGCCCGCACTTCAGCGGGCTGTCGAAGCGCCTACTAAAGGTCGCGGGTGCGCTCTCGTGGCTCCTTCCGAATCTGGGGGGGCCCAAAGCGCGATGCCGGCAGCTGTATGCCGGCATCCTGAAGAGCATGGCCCTCTACGGGGCCCCCATATGGGCGGACTCCCTCCAAAGGAGGGAGAACGCTACCGCGTTTCGTAGGCCCCAAAGGGCCATCGCGCAGCGGGTGGCGCGGGCTTACCGCTCGGTAAGCTTTGCGGCGGCGTGCGCTCTGGCGGGCACCCCTCCTTGGGAGCTCGAGGCATGGGTGCTCGCCAGAGTGTACGAGTGGACGGCGGGGCGTAGGGCGCTCGGGGAGCGTCCCGCCCCGGAAGAGCGGGAGGCCGTCCGACGGCAGGCGAGGGACGCGATCGTCCAACACTGGACGGAGGACCTCGCCTCCGCCGTGTTTGGCCGCCGGACGTTGGACGCACTCGGGCCGATCCTACGAGATTGGCTCGAGCGGCCCCACGGCTTCCTCTCGTTCCGTCTGGTGCAGGTATTGTCCGGGCATGGATGCTTCGGATCGTACCTGCACCGAATCGGGAGAGAGGAGGCCCCGTTGTGCCACGACTGTGGCGCTACGGAGGACACGGCGCAGCACACCCTTGAGGTGTGCCCATCGTGGTCCGAGCCGCGCCGCGGCTTGGTGGCAGTTGTCGGGCCAGACCTCTCGCTCCCCGGCGTGGTCAACTCCATGTTGGGAAGTGAGGAGGCATGGGCAGCGGTCGCCTCCTTCTGCGAGGAGGTGATGTCGCAAAAGGAGGCGGCAGAGCGCGTGCGGGAGGAGGACCCTCTTGCGGCGCCGCTGCGTAGGCGGAGAAGGGGCAGGAGAAGACGACGATTATAGTCGTCTTCCCTCCCCATGGTGGCGAATAGCGGGAGACAGGCGCGGGGGCGCCCTCTCCCGCATTGCACATATTCACCACCCCGTCGGGCGGGAGCGGCCGAGCACTCACGGTCGTTCCCGGGCCCCTCCCTGCAAGGAGGGGCGTGCGGGCCCCGCTGTAAAGGCGGGCGGTCGTCGGCGGGGGACTGGATGTAAAGGCTCTGCCGGATTCCCAGTCCTCCTCCACATAGACGATGCGGGAGTGCCGCTGGGTCGTTTAGTGGGTATACCGGTCCTCTCTGGGCCGGGGAGTCCCACATACCCCCCCCATCCCCCAATGGGGGGGCATGCGTAACGCATTTTTCCCAGCGTCAAAAAAAAAAAAAAAAAAAAAAAAAAAAAAAAAAAAAAAAAAAAAAAAAAAAAAAGGTTAGGTTAGGTTAGGTTAGGTTAGGTTGGGCGGGTCCAGGGTTTCTCCATTAATAGTTGGTTCTGCCTAGCTCCGGTTTTGGAGAAACTCGGGGCCGTCCTTACGCCGCAGGGGTTCGCGGGTAAGGAGGCGTTTGGTCTTGGGGGAGAGCGCAACAGTCGTGATGATCCCCAAGGCAAGTCTGTGGTTACTTCCTTCACGAGGTGCCGCCTGTTATTGGTCTATTTCCTTCAGAAATAGACGCAACAGAAACCACAGGCGCCGGCATCGTCCTTTTCAGGACGTGTCGGTGGGATAGGAACGGGAGGGTTGGGTTTGGGGTGTGGTCTTACTCGTCTATTTTCTGAAATAGACGCAGTTAAGGCCACAGGGGGGGAAATAGGGGTATAGGGGTTTGAATGGGGGGGTGTTGGTTGTTCTGGTCGGGCCAGTCGCCGTTGTTGGGTGGGGGGTTTTGTTGAGGAATAAGCTTCTTCAAGGAGCTGTCTTGTGTGGAGAGGCGGCACTAACCCTGCCGCCTGGAAAGGTTTCGCCGCCTTTTCGACCGGTTCTGTGCTGTCCCTTCAGCGACCCCTTGTCGGGCGTCAAGGTGGTATGTTGGGGCAGGACAGACCGAAGGAGGCTTGCCTTAATTGGCCGGTCTTAGAGAAGGAAAACTCGAAACAAAACCCTACGGATACCGGGGGACCTCCGTAGTATGTACCCTTCTTCGGCCACAGGGGGCACTGGCCGTTGTTGACCTTCTACTTCCCCCATAATCGTGGGAACAAATATGGAATCTGAAAAAACTAAAAAACAAATTGTCGGTAGTGGTGGCAATGATCTTTGTGTCGTTGCAGGTAGTTCGGGCGCAGTAATGCGCAGTTATGCTGAGAAGGCGGCTCGTGGCCGCAGTGTTTCGGTTGTGATGGGAAGAAGATCGATCGATCTGTCGAATGCTAGCTCTGACGCAGAATCAATGATCAGTGTTAGCAGTGGGGGTGTTGGGATGGAGGAAGACCCTGCATTCTGGGCTAGTGTGTCGGCGCATGGTAAGCGGCGGCATGAACGAGATCCTGGTTCGGAGCCAGCCTCGAGTGAAGACGAGGCAGCTTCAACCACTTCCGTGGTGGTCTCTGCAAAGAGAGGAAGAGGTCGCCCTCCATCGACGGGCAAATATGTAGGTCTTGCCAAAGCTCAGGCGGAGCTTAAAGCCCTACGCCGCGAGGAGGAGCGGAAAAAGGTAGAAGAGGAAGTTGCTGCCCAAATGGCCAGCCACAAGGCAACGCGTGTGGTGGCTCCACCAAAGGAAGCGGAAAAACGCAGTGGGTTTGCAGCCGACCTGATCAAACAAGCGGTGGAGGCGACTGAAGTGATCGTGATGGTGGCGACTAAGTCTGGCAGCCTCAAAGGGACTTTTGTGAGGGCCCTCAAGGAATCTGCAGCCTCCATCAAAACAGCTGTGGAGGAGCTGGGCTCTTCCTCTGTCTCTCAGGAGACTATGAAGCTGCAGGCGGATAACGCACGTCTGCGTTCGGAGTTGGCGGAGCTGCGCAGGGACTTCATGGAAGTCAAACTCCGAATGACAAAAGCCGAGGAGGCAGCGTCAACAAGGCGGCCTGAGGAAAGTGAGACTCAGAGCTCTCACCCACCAAGTGCGAGTCGTGATCGCCAGCAGGAGGAGCTGTTGCGATCAATCATGCTCGAAGTTGGCGGCATGCTCAATGCCCGACTGGAGAGCTTCGAGGAAAGATTGCTTCCCGAGAAGCGCAATCGACCTCCTTTGGCTGCCGATAAGATGAAAGCGGCTCCAAAGCAGCAGACCGTGCCTGAGAGCGGTCCTGAAATTCCGATGCCCAAAAAGGGCAAACAGAAGAAGACAGACGCTGCTGAAGAGGCTGCCTCTTCAAAAAAGCAGACAAAAGAGGCTCCGCAGACCTCTGAAAACCCAGACGAAGGCTGGTCTAAGGTTACCAGAAAGGCCAAAAAGGGCAAAAAAGCCCCAGCCCAGCCACAGAAGAAGACAGCTACCCAAACGCCTAGCAAAGGGGCTTCCAAGGCTACCCGTCGCTCGGCTCAGGTGAAGCTGCGCCCTCCTCGAACTGCAGCGGTTGTTATAACCCTGCAGCCGGAAGCAGCAGAGAAGGGCACTACATATCTTAATGTGTTGACGGAAGCCAAGGCAAAGGTGGATCTAGCTAGCTGCGGCATTACCAGCCTGCGCTTCCGTAAGGCTGTAACAGGAGCACGTATCCTCGAGGTGGATGCGGGAGAGGCCAGCAAGGAAAAGGCCGACTCTTTGGCCCAGAAACTGCGGGAAGCCCTAGACGAGAATATGGCTCGGATCTCGAGGCCCACCAAGTGTGCAGAGTTCAGAGTTCTGGGGCTGGACGACTCAGTTGCTAAGGAAGACTTGGTGGCTGCAGTGGCAGAAAGAGGGGGCTGCTTGGCAGAAGAAGTAAAGGCGGGCGAAATAAGGCGCACTCCTCGGGGAACCGGTGTGGCCCTTGTAAAATGCCCGGTTTCCGCCGTCAAGAAGCTTGCGCAAGAGGGACGTTTGTTGGTTGGATGGGTCTCGGCAAGAATTGAGGTGCTGCAGTCGAGACCTGTACGATGCTACCGTTGTCTGCAGAACGGGCACGTAAGGGCCCAATGCACAGAGGAGACTGATCGCAGCGAGGCTTGCTACAGGTGCGGTCAGTCTGGTCACAAGGCGTCCACGTGCGAGGCCACGCCTAAATGCCCAATTTGCGCGGCGGCAAATAGGCCATCGGACCACAGATTGGGCAGCAAGACGTGTGCCCCTCAAAAACCTCGAAAAGGAAGGGCTAAAAGGGCTGGAAATGCTACAGCCCCAGAAGCAACAGCTACAAGCTGCCCCTCGCCAAAACCGGGGGCTCAGATGGAGACCAATTAGGATGGCCCTTCGAGGAGATGAAGCCTAAAACGAGGTGCTCTTCTGCAATAAATTTGTTGCAGAAGGAAGCTGCGGAAAGGTAGCGTGCAGCCCATGCTAAAACCCAATTCCGCAGCAGGAGAGCGGGGCGTCGGAGGAGGAGTTTTTCCTCCGAGATCTCCGACCCCCATACCACAGGCCGCGACGGTAATACCGGGGGGTATTACCGTCCATGAAAGGCCTAGAGGCGGCGCGCGTGGAGGTTCCGCGCGCCCCTCTCTCTCCGAGAGACTTGGTTGGAGGCCCTATTGGGCCTCACCACTCAGAGGAGGCTCTTTTAAGAGCTAACGCCGTCGGGGCCGTGGAAGATTGCGAAAGCGTTCCCATAGCCCCGACACAATGGCGACCTCGAGGGAACCCCGTCAGGTTTTAGTGGGTATGCCCCCATTCTGGGGGTGACTCCCACATAACCCCCCGCTCCCCCCCGGGGGCGAGGGGTATCCATAAAGGATTTACTGACGTTAAAAAAAAAAAAAAAAAAAAAAAGGTTAGGTTAGGTTAGGTTGAGGGTTTCTCCATTAATAGTTGGTTCTGCCTAGCTCCGGTTTTGGAGAAACTCGGGGCCGTCCTTACGCCGCAGGGGTTCGCGGGTAAGGAGGCGTTTGGTCTTGGGGGAGAGCGCAACAGTCGTGATGATCCCCAAGGCAAGTCTGTGGTTACTTCCTTCACGAGGTGCCGCCTGTTATTGGTCTATTTCCTTCAGAAATAGACGCAACAGAAACCACAGGCGCCGGCATCGTCCTTTTCAGGACGTGTCGGTGGGGTAGGATTGGGAGGGTTGGGTTTGGGGTGTGGTCTTACTCGTCTATTTTCTGAAATAGACGTAGTTAAGGCCACAGGGGGGGAAATAGGGGATATAGGGGTTGTTGGATCGGGGGGGTGTTGGTTGTTTGGGTCGGGCGTGTCGCCGTTGTCGGGGGGGGGTTTGTTGAAGAGGGAGGCTTCTCCGAGTCTGCTTGCAGAGGAGGAGGAAGCTGTTTGTTGTGGTGTTGGGCGAGACGGCACTAACCCTGCCGTCTGGGAAGGTTTCGCCGCCTTTCCGACCGGTTCTGTGCTGCCACTTCAGCGACCTCTTGTCGGGCGTCAAGGGGTATGTTGTGGCAGTGCAGACCGAGGGGGCTTGCCTTAGTTGGCCGGTCACAGAGAAGGAAAACTCGACATAAAACCCAGCGGATACCAGGGGACCTCCGTTTGTATTTACCCTTCCGCGGCTACAAGGGCTCTGGCCGCGGTGACCGTGTATTTCCCTAATACTCGTGGGTACAATATGGAAAATTTTTTAAAAAACAAACCAATCGATGAAGGTGGCCGTCAAGGCGAAGGAGAAAAAAGTGGTGGTGCTGTTGTGCGATGCTACGCCGGGAAGGCAAGCAGAAGGCGCAGTGTGGCAAAGGTGGAGAGAAGTGCAATTGAATGCGCTTCGAATGTGAGCCTATCCGACGCTGAATCCATGATTAGCGCGTGTAGTGTGGATCTAGAGGTGCTGCCAGACAAATTCTGGAAAGAAGGAACACCTGGCAAACGACGGCATGAGGACGAATTATGCTCGGAGCCTGCTTCAACCGACGATGAGGCTACTCCAGCAAATTCAATAGTGCTGTCTGCCAAGCGAGGAAGAGGTCGCCCCCCGTCGACGGGAAAATATGTAGGAATCGGCAAGGCGCGGGCTGAATTGGCTGCGCTCAGGCGAGAAGAGGAAATTCGCAAAGCGGAGGATGATGTAGCTGCACAGATGGCTCGTCATAAGGCTACACGTAAGATAGCACCTCCCGTGAACCAGAAGGAAAACAGTGGCTTGGCTCACGAACTCAACAAGCAGGTCCTGGACGCAGCAGACGTCATCCTGAATGTAGCCTCAAAATCAGGGCATCTAAAAGGCACTTTCATGAAGGCGCTAAAAGACTCTGTTGCGTCTATAAAAGTAGCAGTCGAAGGGCTGTATGACAACTCGGTTTCTGAGGAAACCAAAAAGCTCCAAGCGGACAATATTCGTCTACGGACTGAGTTGGCAGAGCTTCGGAAGGAAGTTGGGGAACTAAGAGCGAAAGTTCTCCAATTTGATGAGCCTCCACCCTCCACAGAGGGAGTGCGTCCTGGTGTGGGCCTTGCTTCGGCATCAGGAAGCCAACAAGAGGAACTGGCACGATCCATCATGCTGCAAGTGGGCAGCATGCTCAATGCCAGACTCGAAAATATGGAGGAGAGGCTACTTCCCGAAAAAAGGATTCGGCCTCCCTTGGCAGCTGACAAGCGCCAAGAGGCTGTTCCTAACCAGGGTGAAGACAAAGAGGCTGAACAACGAGCTTCGCAGCCCAAAGGGAAGAGGAAAAAAGGGAAGGCTAAGAAGAGTCCTGATAGTGCTGCCACGGGCAAAACTCAAGGCACACAAGAGAGGCAGTCTGGCGTACCGCCACCAGCATCCGAAGGAATAGATGAGGGTTGGTCTACCGTAACCAAACGGGGCAAAAAGACCAAGGCGAAAACGACGCTACCTCAAGCCAATAAAGCCACAAATGCACGGCAAACGAAGAGAGCGAAGTCCGCGAGCAAACCTGCTACGACAAAATTGCGCCCTCCTCGGACTGCAGCGGTAGTCATAACTCTGCAGCCGGGAGCCGAGGAGAAAGGAGCGACGTATGCTAGGATCTTGGCTGATGCGAAGTCAAAAATTGACTTGCCCAGCTGTGGCATTACTAGCCTACGATTTAGGAAGGCTGCCACCGGCGCCCGCATACTTGAAGTAGCTGCGGGTGAAACTAGCGGTGAGAAAGCAGATTCTCTTGCCCAAAAATTAAGAGAAGCCCTGAGTGAGGACCTGGCAAGAGTGTCCAGACCAATGAAGTGTGCGGAGTTCAGGATTACTGGTCTGGATGACTCCGTGTCCAAGGAGGACATTGTCGACGTTGTGGCGCAGCGTGGAGGGTGTCCGAAAGAGATGGTGAAAGTTGTAGGCGAAATAAAGCTTACTTATCAGGGCACAGGAGTTGCAATTGTAAGCTGCCCGGTGGTAGCAGTTAAGAAGATAAGGGACGAGGGCCGCCTGCTAGTTGGGTGGGTCTCGGCCCGAGTAGAGATGCTGCAGCCCAGGCCGATGAGGTGTTTTAGATGCCTGCAAAATGGGCATACTCGTGCTATGTGCACCGAAGAAATCGACCGTAGCCAGGAGTGCTACCGATGTGGTCGTCCCGGCCACAAGTCGGCGACCTGCACAGCGTCACCAAGGTGTTCCTTATGCGCAGCGGCAGATAGGCCGTCAGCGCATCGGTTGGGAGGTAAGACGTGTGCGCCTCCCAAACCGAAAAGAAAGCCTGTAAATAAAGCAGGTGCAACGCCGGCAGCAACAAGCTGTCCCCCATCGCAAACTGGGGGTGAGGAGGAGATGGAAACAACCAACAATTAGTATGGCTCTCCGAATTCTTCAGGCGAATACCAACCACTGCGCCGGTGCTCAAGATCTCATGGTCCAGAGCATGGCGCAGTGGTTGGTCAACATAGCGGCGATAGGAGAACCATACTGCATCCCTCCCAGTCCTAATTGGGTGGGGGATGATGCAGGAGTGGTTGCTTTGGTGTCCAGAGGGGTATCTTTGGATAGGGTGAGGAAAAGTCGCGGTCTTGTGGCGGCCAATGTGTCAGGAGTTACTGTCATTGCAGCCTATTTTTCGCCAAACGGGCTGCTCTCTGATTTCGAGAACCTTCTCGATGAGATCGGAGCCCTAGTCGGACAGAGTCACCCGCACCCAGTGCTCGTTCTCGGAGACCTAAACGCGAAATCTGCGGCGTGGGGGTCTCCTGTCACGAATGTGCGGGGTGACACACTCGAGGAGTGGGTCGTAGCAACTGGACTCACAGTCTTGAATAGGGGTTCAGTGTTTACGTGTGTGCGACCGCAGGGCCAGTCCATCGTGGATGTTAGTTTTGCGAGTCCTAATTTGGCGAGCCGTGTCCATGGTTGGAGGGTCGTGGAAGACGTAGAGACGCTCTCGGACCACCGCTATATAAGGTTCGAAGTCAAACGTCTCCCAGTGATCCAACACAGACAACACGAGAGACAAACGCAGGAAAATCCACGATGGGCGCTCAAACGCCTAGATCGGGAAGCACTCGAAGAAGCCTCGCTTGTTAAAGCCTGGATTGCTGAACCACAGATGATTCCGATGGAATTGGATATCGAGAACGAGACACTGTGGCTAGGGCAGGCAATGACCCAGATATGTGATGCAGCAATGCCAAGGGTAGGGCCCCAGGTGCCTAAGCGACAAGTTCATTGGTGGAAGCCAGAATTGGCGGAACTCCGCGAAGCATGTGTTGTAGCGAGACGACTCTACACGAGGCATCGTAGGAGAAGACGCCGTGATGAGGTTCTTGAAGAGGAGCTGTACGAATCCTACAAATCGGCAAAATCCGCCTTACAGATCGCAATCGCAGAAGCGAAATGCTCATCGTGGGGTGAATTACTGGATACCCTACAGCGGGACCCTTGGGGACGGCCATACAGGATGGTGAGGCAAAAACTTCGCCCGTGGGCACCACCGCTAACACAAACCTTAGAACCTAGGTTCTTAGATAGCGTGGTGTCGACCCTGTTCCCCACCAGAGAGGAGCATGTCCCTCCGGTCATGGCTTCACCTGGCGAGGAAAATGATGCAGAAGCTGAGGAGGCTCCTGATGTCAATGATGTCGAGTTGAAAATGGCGGTTTTACGGCTTAAGGCTAAAAATACGGCACCAGGCCCAGATGGCATTCCTGGTCGTGCGCTGGCATTAGCAATGAAGTTCTTAGGTGAACGTTTTCAAAAGTTCTTCAGTGCTTGCCTAAAGCAGAGCCGATTTCCGACCGAGTGGAAGACCGGGAGATTAGTCTTGCTGAAGAAGGATGGTCGTCTAACGGACTCACCGTCTGCCTACCGACCTATTGTTCTTTTGAACGACGTGGGAAAGCTCCTGGAGCGAATAATTGCTGACCGCCTCGTAGGACACCTGAACTGCGTTGGGCCAAACCTCAACGACAACCAGTTCGGTTTCCGAAGAGGGCGGTCCACGGTTGGTGCCATCCTGAGAGTAAAGACGGCTGCGGAGGAAGCAGTGTCTCGGGGGGAGGTTGTTTTGGCGGTGTCTCTAGACATTGCCAACGCATTCAACACCTTGCCCTGGAGCTGCATTAGAGAGGCGCTGAAGTTCCACGAAGTGCCTCACTACCTCCGCCGCATAATCGAGGATTATTTGAACGAACGGAGAATATCATTCCAAGGTCAGGAAGGCTGGAGCCAGCACAATATGACGTGTGGTGTTCCGCAGGGCTCGGTCCTGGGACCACTCCTATGGAACATAGGGTATGACTGGGTCCTGCGGGGTGCTAACCTGTGGGGAGTCGAAGTAACTTGTTACGCGGACGACACGCTGGTAACAGCTAGGGGGAAAACATACCGCGATGCAACTATACTTGCCACTGCAGGTGTTGCCCAGGTGGTGGAGCGCATCAGACGGCTTGGGCTTGAAGTGGCGCTCAATAAGTCCGAAGCGCTGTGCTTTCACGGGCCTCAGAGAAAGCCTCCAGCGGATGCACATATTATGGTGGGTGGAGTCCGCATCGGTGTCGAGTCGACGATGAAGTACCTAGGACTCGTCCTCGACAGCCGATGGGACTTCAACACCCACTTCAAGAGGTTGATGCCAAAGTTGACCAAGACTGCAGCCGCCTTGGGAAGTATACTTCCAAATCTGAGGGGTGCAACAGTTGGATGCCGGAGACTTTATATGGGAGTGGTGAGGTCCATGGCGACGTATGGAGCTCCTGTGTGGGCTGAAACCCTTGACAGCCGGAACGTCGCTCTTCTGCGACGCCCGCAGAGAGTGATGGCAATCAGGGTGATACGAGGATACCGCACAGTCTCCTTCGAGGCGGCGTGCGTTTTAGCTGGTTCCTTGCCGTGGGACCTGGATGCCAGAGGCCTTTCGCGAGTTTATTTCTGGAAGGAGCAGGAAATAGCAGGTGGCCAATGGCCAGCACAACGGGAGATAGAAGCCAAACGGCTTGAATACCACAGAATCCTCGTAGAGGAGTGGATCAGCCGTTTGGCTCAACCAACAGCTGGTTTAAGGACGGTCGAGGCGATTCGCCCGATTTTAAAAGAATGGCTTGAGAGGGAGCACGGGTCGTTGACCTTCCGGTTGACACAGGTACTTTCGGGACACGGCTGTTTCTCGAAGTACCTGTGTCGAATTGGGAGAGAACCGACCACTCAGTGCCACCACTGCAGTGACGTGGAGGACACAGCACAGCACACGCTTGCAGTTTGCCCAGCTTGGGAGAACCAAAGGCAGGAGCTGGTTAGATCAGTTGGCAGTGACTTGTCACTATCGGCTTTGGTGCGAGCCATGGTCAGTAGTGACGAAAATTGGAGTGTGGCGATATCCTTCTGCGAAGAGGTTATTTCGTTGAAGGAAACTGCGGAAAGGGAGAGGGAAACCCTTTCCAATGACCCCATCCGCAGCAGGAGAGCAGGGCGCCGGAGGAGGAGATTCCTCCAGGATCTCCGGCCCCCATAACAAAGGCCGTGACGGTGGCACCGGGGGGTGCCGCCGTCCTCGTATGGCCTAGAGGTGGCGCGCGTGGAGGTTCCGCGCGCCCCTCTCTCTCCGAGGGAGACTAGGTGGGAGGCAGTCGCCTCACCAGTCTCGGAGGGGCTCTGATAGAGCCGACGCCGCCGGGGCCGTGGAAGAGTGCGAAAGCGTGCCCATAGCCCCGGCACTATGGCGTTCAGAGGGAACCCCGTCAGGTTTTAGTGGGTATGCCCCCATTCTGGGGGTGACTCCCACATAACCCCCCGCTCCCCCCCGGGGGCGAGGGGTATCCATAAAGGATTTCCTGACGTTAAAAAAAAAAAAAAAAAAAAAAAAAAAAAAGGTTAGGTTAGGTTAGGTTAGGTTAGGTTAGGTTAGGTTAGGTTAGGTTAGGTTTTTTTTTTTTTTTTTTTTTTTTTTTTTTTTTTTTGTCTTTTGTTCCTCTGACGCGGTTGGTCAGTGACTGTTTTTACTTTTCTTTATTGTTTACTGATTTTAATTTGGGGGAGAGTTGTTTTTGTTTTATTATTTACAGGGTTTTCAAGAGCGATTTTTCAGGGAGTTTATCCATTTAAGATTTATCTTTGAGCTGTTTTTTATTCTATTTATTTATTTGTTGCTTATTTTATTAACAAGTTTATCTTATTTTATTTATTCTATTTTTGTTTACAAATTTACTATTTTGTTTTTATTTTGTTTCTTTGGATTTTTACTTTTATTTTGTTAACTGTTATTTTAGTTTTCATTTACTTTTTTATTTATTATTGGTTTTTAAGATTTATCTTTGAGCTGTTTTTTATTCTATTTATTTATTTGTTGCTTATTTTATTAACAAGTTTATCTTATTTTATTTATTCTATTTTGTTTACAAATTTACTATTTTGTTTTTATTTTGTTTCTTTGGATTTTTACTTATATTTTGTTAACTGTTATTTTAGTTTTCATTTACTTTTTTATTTATTATTGGTTTTTAATTTGGTTGAGCTTTATTACTGTTTTCTATTTTTAATTTTTAACATATTTATTTTACCTTATACATACATTGTTTAAACACAGATTATTTTATACGTCTTTTTGTTTTTTACTTTTTATAGTTTTTATTTGATTATTTTACTTTTTATGATTTTTATTTGATTTTTTGATTTTTATTTACACGCTATGTTCTTATGTGCTAATTTACTTTATGCTAGTTATGTATATATATCTTAATATATATTTCTAACAAGTCTTATATATCTATTTCTTTATGTTATTTATAGCTTTTTTATTTGTTTCTTGGTTTGAACTTTCCACGGCAGTAAAGCTTCTCAGAGGTAAACAGGTGTTCAAATTATTTTGTCCACTCTGTTTGCTTGGACAGCATTTTAGTTTCTTGCTCATTTGTGGACTGCGTTTAGTTTTTGAGTTCCTTCGACAGGTTCTGAATTTTTTTTGACTAAATTGTGCCAGTTTCTTACGAAACTAGTTACAATTTTGTTTACGGTGAAAGGTGTTTGCTTGATGTCGAAGGAACTCATCGTTTCTGTAGGGAGAGTTTTAACAATATGCTATTGTTGCTCTAGCTAGTGCGTCCCATTTCCTTCTAATGGTGCAGTCACTGCTGAATGCGTTATGATCAGTTTTGCTGATTTTCGCATGCAGGCAGTTGCAGCAGGACGGGGACGCACCAGCGAGCCAGTCGGCGCACTCCGTCCTCATGTGAGGTCCCCCGCAGTGGCTACATTTTGGCAGCGTCTCTGTACAGAAACGTCTGCCATGGCCGTAGCCTAGGCAGAGGGAGCACTGGACGAGTGGCGATTGATCTGCCACTCTCGCCCGCTGCAGATCGATGCGGACGGATCCAGCGTCGATCAACCTCTGCCAAACTGCCGGGGACACCCGCATGACGACATGGTGCGTTTGGGTGTTTCTGGTTTTCTTTTTGTAAATAATTTCTATCTTGTTGTCTTCTGTATCTGGTAAAATGTCTTTATTTTGATTGTGGAGGGCGTTGAGGATGTCGTCATCTGTGTTGTACGTGAACACGTCTTTAACGACAATGAGTGGGTTCTTATTTCTCATGTCCTCAACGTTCAGATGTTTCCCAGCCTTTCTCAATCGCTCCTTTACTTGTTCTCTCTCCTCTTCCGTTCTGCACCCCACAATCACTTTCCGATCCTTTGCCTTCCTTATTCTCTCCACTGCAATTCCTCCA
Source organism: Camptogramma bilineatum (assembly GCA_958496255.1). Taxonomy (NCBI): domain Eukaryota; kingdom Metazoa; phylum Arthropoda; class Insecta; order Lepidoptera; family Geometridae; genus Camptogramma; species Camptogramma bilineatum. The sequence goes on from OY292475.1 coordinate 10,498,793, forward strand.
TCCTTCGCATTCACCGCCTCCCTGATCCTGTTCAACACGTCCTCTCCCGTCTCCGTCTCGTCCTTTGCTGTCACGACTACGGAGTGTAGCGCGGTCTGCTCCACTGCCTGCCTTCTAATGGGCGCCGCTGCCACACTCGCGTAGGTGATCAGCTTTTCCTGAGCAATTTGTTGCCTCTCTATGGTGTCTTGAAGGTGCTGGATCCTGTCGCTGCTTTCCTTCATAATTTTGGCATGTTCTTCCAACTTCTTTACTAGCTCATTTTCCTTTTCTGTCTCTCTTTGTTTCTGTTTCTCTTCTTGTTCAGGTTCAGGGTTTTTCTTTACTTCTTCGGGTCTACTATTTTTCTTTTCACCTTGTCTATTTTCGTTTACCGCTTCCGCCTCTTTGACCAGTTGGTAGAGGCGCTCTACGGCTTGTCTAACTGCCGTTTTTATCTCAGTTTTCGTATTTCTCGAACTATCGAGTTCCGATTTGGCCTTCATTAGACAAGCCTTCGCCTCCGCCAACCGGCTTGCATACTTGATAGGTTGCATCGGCGAAGTCCCCATTGTCTCGGCGGGTGTTCTTCGAGAGCTATTCTCTTGCGAGATTGTCTTTTTAGTTTTAGGCTTTGGGGGTTCCACCGACGCATCCTTCTTTGGAGGAGTTCCCGTCTTTGATTTTTCATCAGGCTTCCCACTCTCCGGCTCTCCGACACTACTACGGACGCTAAGCTTTGTCCGTGTCCGTATAAGTATGCCTGGAGTGCTGCTTGAGTGGGCGAGTGGGCTCGTCTTATGCAAGCATACATATGAGGAGGGGTCCGATAGTCTATTTGGGGACTTGGATGGTGTAGTGCTACAAGGATCACTAGTTTTAACTTTAGGTTGTGTCGGCGAAATCCCCATTGTCTCAACGGGTGTCCTCCAAGAACTTTCTTCTTGCGAGATTGTCTCAGTTGTTTTGGGCTTAGGGGGTTTCGCCGCCACAGCCTTCTTTGGGAGAGTTTTTGTCTTTAATTTTTCATCAGGCTTTCCATTTTCCCATTCTCCTGCACTCCTACGAACACTAAATGTACGGTTCGAATAAGCGACCGGACTCGCTTCGTCCAAGTCCATTTTGGGTTTTGGCCCTTTAGATTGGAACTCAGTTTTTGTTGAGTGTTTTGGAGCCCTTACGGGCGTTCGAAGGCCGAACATTTCGCAGGAGTCAGAGGAACACGAACCTAACAGTCAGTTGATTATAAGTAAAAGTTTGTAAAAGTTATATAAGTATAAATTTATCTTAAAACTAATTGCAATATATATATGTATATCTTAATATATTATGTCTAACCTAATTCTTTTTTATGTTTCAGATCCGGGTCACGGAGTCTGCGGTCTGTGTCAGTTTTTCAGAGGTAAGTACTTTAATACTTATTTATCTTATTACTAATTTATGTATCTTTATATATCTATAATTCTAAATGTCAAAAATTTATGTCACTAACCTAATCTATTAATATTTATATATGTTTATTTATTTATATGTTTATGCTTATATTCACACTAAAAGTCAAAGACCTAACCTATGGTTAGGTTAGGTTAGGTTAGGTTAGGTTAGGTTAGGTTAGGTTAGGTTAGGTTAGGTTAGGTTAGGTTAGGTTAGGTTAGGTTAGGTTAGGTTAGGTTAGGTTAGGTTAGGTTAGGTTAGGTTAGGTTAGGTTAGGTTAGGTTAGGTTAGGTTAGGTTAGGTTAGGTTAGGTTAGGTTTTTTTTTTTTTTTTTTTTTTTTTTTTTTTCTCGTTCACCTTTGACTAAGTTTTGTCAAAGTCCTTTTTTTCTTTTTTATTTCTTTTTACTTAATAACATTGTATCGTACCCAGAAGGGGTCAAAGAAGCTACTTCAACTTCATGCATTCAACACATTCGGCCATTCTTGTTTCATTCGTGTCTCTTTATCATTCGTCATCTCTTCTTACTTCTATTTATTCTATCTATTACATACCTTACAGGGATAACAGGGTTTTCTTTATTCCTAACTATTGTTTACATTGTTTTCTATTTTACTTATTATATCTAGTTACTTAATTACTATTACACGTTTTTATTTTATGACATTCCAAGATTGGTTTTACAGAGTAATGCTTATGATTAATTATACTTATTGCTAATTAATTACTATTTATCTATGTTTACCACGTTATACAATTTAAAGACTACTGCGCTTATTACCTATTCAATTTCTACCTTATTTATTTATATGCTGAGGTTATATATTCTTACATATATATTCACCATATATTTGATACCTATTTGTTTTTATTATTTACTTTTTTAACAATTTCAGTACAGTATTCTATAAATTTGTTTCTTACATATTTGTCTATCATTAGTTCTTTTGCGTTTTCTACACTTAGTTTCATGTCTATTGTCTGTTCAACTTCGTATCTCCTAAGGGAATATGCTGGGCATTCAAATAGAATGTGGACTACCGTCTCGTCCGTGGTCGGGTCACAGATGCAAGATGGGCTCTCCTTACACTTGAACCGGTTCAGGTATTCGGAGAACCCACCATGCCCCGTCAGTGCCTGAGTCATGTGTCCAGTCAACTCTAACTTACGCACCACCCTGAAGGCCTTTACTGCATCTGGGAAGAACAGTTTTGTCACTCCAGCTGTGGTGCCAGACTTGTATCGCAGATTCCATTTTTCCAGCGATTCCAAACGAATTTGCTGTTTCACGTATGAAACCGGGCAAGGATCGTAATCTGGACGTTTCCTAGTATTGGTCGCAGCTTCTTTCGCCAGTTGATCAGCCCTTTCGTTCCCCTCCAATCCTGCGTGGGCTTTGATCCAGAATAGAGATATTTCTTTATTCTGGATACTGCTCGCTCTCAGGTTTTCGCGAGCCTCCACGGCTAGAGGATGGAGGGAACCGTGATTGATTATGGTCTCCAGCGCTGACCTCGAGTCACTGAAGACACCAAAAGTTCTCTCTGAGCGCTTCTTAATCTCTCGCGTCGCCCTACACAACGCCAGAAGCTCCGCTTGATACACAGTACAGTACGACGGCAGTTTGAGTTTGAGGGCTTTAATCTCGGCTTCGTCCTTCCACATGGACAGCGCCGCTCCGACTTCACCCTCAATCTTGCTGCCGTCTGTGTATATTCGGATCTCCTGGGTGCTTTGGGCGTCGACCTGCTCTTGATCAACCAGCTTGGCGAATTCCAGAATAGCGCGTTCCGCCGGATGCCCGGTCTCTGCAAACGGGATCAATCGCTCCACCTCTCTATCAAGCAGTGCTGGCAGGGGTACTCCTCTCTTTGCCTCATACAGGGCGGCTGCCTCCTGTATTCTGAGGTCGAGAGGAAGTATTCCGGCCAGCACCAGTCCAGAATTCAAGGAGACAGTGCGATAAGCTTTTGTAAGCTTTTGCACGAACCCGCGTTGGACAGTGTTTAGCTGTTTTTGGACGCACAACTTTTCCGTTTCCGACGCCCAGACACTAGCCGCGTAAGTAATTACCGGCTCCACTGTCGCCACATAGATCGTCCTGATGATCTCTGGGTGTAGTCCCCAGTTGATCCTGGCGGCTCTAGATAGCTTTTTATAGATGTTAATTGCCTTTTTGCACACGTTCGCAACATGGCTGTTGAACGTCAGCTTATCGTCAATTGTGAGCCCCAGGATCTTGATTTCACGCGACATACCGATGCCGACCCCGCCCATGCTCAGAATCGGGGTATCATACTTAAGTTTCCGCGTGATTACCATCGCATTGGTTTTTGCAGGCGCAAACTTAAGCTTGTTCTTGATACCCCAATTCCTCACATAGGCGAGGGCAGCATTGGCCTGTCGCTGGACCTCCTGGCCCGTATCCCCGTGAAAGACAAGGACGACATCATCTGCGAACGCTTGGCTGTAGTCTCCCCGTTGCTCCAGTCCCCTCAGGAGAGGATCCAGCAGGAGATTCCATAGTATCGGGCCACCTATGGATCCTTGGACACATCCTTTACTTGTGTTCTTGGCAAACTCCTCTCCAGCGTACCTAACCTTGACCTTACGGTCTAGTAGGTAACTGTCGATCAGTCTCCTCAAATTCACCGGACACTTTTCCTCAGCCAATCTTACTTTTATTGCGGGCCACCAGGCAGCATCGAAGGCTCCCTCTATGTCTAATGATACAATTGTAACCAATTTTTTCTTATGTAGTTTGTCGCGTACATAGTTTATCAAGTCATAGAGGGAGTCCTCGGTGCTCCTTTTGGGCATGAAGCCGTATTGACGAGTACTTATCCTTGGTATTATATGCCATTTTATTCGGCCAACGACCATCTTCTCCAGGATTTTTCCCAACACTGGCAATAGACCAATTGGTCTATAGGACTTGGGGTGGGTGTAGTTGTCTTTGCCTGGTTTCCTCAATACCACGACCGTTGCTTCTTTCCATATAATTGGAAAGTGGGAGAGAACCAGGCACTTGTTGGCCAGTGCAAGGAAGACCGCTGGATCGTTTTCTATTGCCCTCTTGCATATGTCTGCCGTAAATCCCTCTATACCCGGAGCCTTCTTGGGGTTGAAGCTGTCCACAGCAGCACTTAGCTCTTGCATTGTAAAAGGCGGGTCATGCTGTTCATCATGAACCAAGTCGTTTACCCTCTTCGCTATTTCTCTCGTCTGTTTGTGGTCAGCTTCATCCCCAGAATCAGAGTCCTCCGGGTAGAAGGTATTGGCTAGGATTTCGGCTGATTCCAATGGGTCCATCTGCTTGCCATCTATAACCAGTGGTATGTCCTCCTGCCTTTTTGTGGACCTTCCTATTACCCTATAAATCCCTTCCCATACCCCTTCCCTGTCCTGCTTCCCGCAGAATTCTTTCCAACTTTGGACTTGTGCACTTTTAAATTCCTTTAAATATGTTTCTTTTGCTTGCAGGTACTCTCCGATGACTTTTGGCCTCCTGACCGGCGCTGCGTTCCTGATTCGACGCTTCAGGGTGATGGACTTCCTCTTCAGCTCTTCGAGTGCTTCGGACCACCATGTGGGGGTAAGTTTCTCTTTACTTTTCTTTTTTGGGATGGTGTGTGTGCATGTTTGTGTTATTGTATCTGTGTATGTGATTATTGCTTGTTCTAAGTTTGCTATGTTTTCTATTCTATTTATTTCGGTGGTGTTTATTTTATTTTCTATTTTTAATTGGTCCAGTTTCTCATTAAATTGGTCCCAATTTGCCTTTTTTGTGTTGTATAGTCTTGTTGTCCTTTTTACATTTAACCCTTTTGATTTTTCTAGTGCAATGTTAAAACTTATCCCATTGTGATCCGAACACGTGAGGTCATCCACCACCCTCCAATCGTCTACAAGGTCCAGCATGTCAATTGAGCAGGCCGTTATATCTGGGTGACTTGTACAAGACACGCCACGCCTGATGGTGTCAAAAGTAGGAGTATCACCTTGATTGAGTACCTGCAAGCTCAGTTCATCAAGGGTGCCTGCCATGTCTTCGCCCCTATTATCTATGATCTGGCTACCCCACCAGGTGCTCTTTGCGTTGGCATCTCCTGCCAACAATATCCTTCTGGGCCCTAATTCCTCCAGGATCTTCCTCACCTGCTCCAGGTACGGTTCTATGGGGGTAGGCTCCGGCTCGAAGTAGAATGAGACTACATTTATTTGCCAGGCACTGGTTCGGATTCTCACTACCGAGATGTTGTTCGTAGTGAGTTTCGGGCACAGTGTAACTTCGAGGTCCGGGTCAAAGACGACTACCGCCGCTTTTACTGTCCCTTCTCCTTGGTCAGTGCACTGGAAAACTCTCACTCCCTTGTAGTCTTTCATCCGGTTTATGCCCCCCACATACGGTTCCTGGACCAAAGCGAATGCTACTTTCCTTTTTTCCGCTTCGATTATGAGCTCTTTGGTGGCAGTTTCACATCGCTGGAGGTTTGCTTGTAGGACCCAGTAAGGCTTAACTCTGTTGGGGGTATTTGCGACTGTATTGGTATTGGCTGGGACAACTTTAGCAATACGCCACCGAGGCTCGCGCCAATGCGTCCCATTTCCTCCTTACAGGGCACTCCCGGCTGAAGGCATTGTGTGTCAGCGAGTCGAGTCCAGCCAAACTGCAGTTGCAGCAAGAGGCTTCTGTCCCGGCACGCCAGTCTGCACAGTCTGCTCTCATGTGCTGGCCCCCGCAGTGGCTGCACTTTTCGACGCTTTCTTTGCACTGCCTTCTGCCATGCCCGAATCCTAGACACTGGGAGCACTGCACTAGCGGCGATTGGTCTTCGACCTTCACCCTTTGAAGGTCGATGTGGACTTCTCCTGCGTCAAGGATCAGGTTCCAGAGCCTAGGGGACACTTTGACCACAACATGGCACAAGTGAGGATTTCTCGCCTTCCTCCTATAGCGGACCTCAACCCTGTCGTCTTGTTTGTCGAGGTTCTGGAAAATGTTTCCATTCTGATTCCTTAGGGCTTTTGTGACGTCCTCGTCACTGTGGCACTGCAGAACGTCCCTAAGGATCAGAAGAGGGTCTTTGTTTTGGATTTCCTCGACATTGAGGTGTGTCTCCGCTTTCTTGAGCCGTTGCTTTAGCTTATCCCTCTCTTCTTCAGTCCTGCATCCTACTATGACCTTCCTGTCCTTTGCCTTCCTCACTCTATCGACCTTAATCCCCCCTTCCTTTGCATTCACCGTTTCCCGTATCCTGTTCAGGACCTCATCTCCCGTTTCTGCCTCGTCTTTGGAGGAAACCACCACCGAGTGTAAAGCAGTCTGTTCGCTGGGCTGCCTCCGAGGCGGGCCCGCTGCAACATTTGCGTAGGTGGCTTTCTCCAGGATCTCCTTCTGTTTCTCCATCTCTACCTTCAGACTCTCCATCCGGTCACTGTTCTCTCTCAACAGTTTGCTGTGCTCCTCCAGTTGTTTCCTGAGGTCGTTTTCTTTGCCAGTTTGGCTCGCTGCTGCAGCAGCCACGGCGGACGCCCGCGGCAGGGAAGCTACGGCTAGGGGCTCTTTATGAGAGTTTGTTGCCTCCGACTCTTTTGTGAGTTCATAGAGACGCTCCAGTGCCTCGGTGAGAGCCAATCTAATGTCACCCCTAAGGTTTCCAGAGCTTTTCAGCTTGGCCTTGGCCCTTGTCAGATAATATCTGGCTTCCAAGGTTCTACTCTGGAAACTCTCAGGCTTGGTTGGACTCTCCTCTGTTTCCACTTTCCGCTTCCGTGCTGGCAGTTTGCCATCCTGCGAGGTCACCGTGGTCGACCTCGGCTTGGGTGGTGCCGTGGGAACGGTCTTCCTCGGTAGAGTTGGAGACTCCGGCTGCAGTGATGTCGATCTCCTTGCTTTGTTCCTTACCACTTCTTGCCACTCGCCACTCTTCCTTACATTCGAGGGCTTTGTTGGTTCATCCCACTGTCGCGAGGGGCCTGGTTGGTCATATTGAGACGGTGACCTCTGGGAATCAGGTCCGTCAGTTCCAGTTTTCTTGACAGGTGTCCTTATTCCAAACATTTTGTCAAAGGTTCCGTCAATTTGTATATTAAAAGAAAAGTTTGTAAAAGTTGTATATGTAAAATAAATGTATTAACCTAAATCTTAACTAATGCTGACCTTTCTGTTTCAGGTACTGTCTACAGTTCCACTTCACCAGACGCAACGCGGCCTACTGAGCGGATGGTAAGTTCTAATCCTACTTTTAGTTTGTTTTTGTCCTACTTGATTCTAATGTTACTGTTTTGTTTCAGGTGGTGGTCGGGGCTCAAGAGTGCTGATGGCCTAATTTGAGTCCGGTGGAAGGTAAGTTGAATTTAATTTTATTTTTGTAGAAGTAGAGTAGGACTCTACCAAGAAAGTTTGCGTCTTAGCGCGTATAAATATGATTAGAGTCACTACAAATAGTCAATTTTACAATTTTATAAAATGTAGAGCAGAGCTCTACCTGTCGTAGGCAAGGTTAACAACTAAGCACAGTATTATTTAGTCACGTTCTAAGTAAAGGTCAACATAAAAAATCGTTTCAAGTCAAAATAAATTTCTACTCTACGTAGAGTCACTTTTTGTATTCGAAACGGTAGTCCTTAAGATTCCAAGTGCTTTAGAAAAAGTCCGGTCAAAATCGGTGCAGGGGTTTAGGAGATACGAAGCTTTGAAGTTTTCCAATATGGCGTCCAAAATGGCCGCCAATATTTAAAAACTCTGCTACAAGCTCAGTTTTGGTCCAAATTATACAGTGTTTTGGGTTTTCACAATGAGCGTGCCAAAACCTATCTCTTCCCAAGGTCAAATTTAAAATCTAGAGTTCGACTCTAACTAGAGTATTTTAGTGCCTAGATGGGGAGAGTAGGTGACGACAACCCCAATGCCCAAAACGCTAACCAAATCCGTCAAAAAATGAGCGAGATATACAGCTCTAAAGATTTTCAAGATGGCGGCCAAGATGGCCGACCACTGTCACTGTCACGGTAACTCGCTTGTTTTTAGACCGAACACTATTGTGTTTGGTATCTGGAAAAAGGTCTCGTTACAAGCTAGCTATTGCAAATAGATTTAAATCGAAATTCCCCACCCCCGATTTTTAAAATACAAAAAACACCAAAATATTTATAAAAATGCACATAAAAAATCCAAATAAAGTCCTACAGTTCCAGAAAAAACGCTAAGCACCTTAAATTAATATTATCTAAATTACCCTATACTTAAAATTTTGCTATCTTGATTCCTTAAGGCACCTCGTTTTGACCTTGAATTTCAAAAATTGATAACTATGAATTCCTTTGATAAAAAATTTTGAAAATTTGTACACAGGTAGAAGACCATAAACTAAACAATATGCAAATGCCAAAAATATAGGTAAAAGATTTACTTTACGAGTTATAAAATTTTGAAATTTGAGGAATTTTTAAAAGTCAATAACTTATCCAAAACTTAACTTATTGGAGATCTGAAAGTGCCTCCGTACTCGCTGCGGTGGCGCCCAGGTGATCCTGTCGTCAGATGGCTTCCAGGTGGTCGGGAACTGTGGCCGCGTGGCCACGTGGTTTTTGTTTTTCTGGTTATTTCTCCGCCAATAATGGCGGGAAAAATCCAAATGAGACACCAAATTGTAGGTCTCCACAAGGGCTTTGTGGAGGCACTAAGAAAACACTATGTCGTCACTGCAGATCCTGAGAAATCCTCGGTCAAAAATCCAAAATTTCACTGAAATCCAGTTTTTCGTCGATAACTCCACGGAACTTTCTCCGATCGGTGCGCGGTTTTCACTGCCGTATGCGTCGCGGCGTTCCGCGTGTTTTAATGTATAACACTTGATTATTCGGTCACTTTTAACTATTTTAAAGATTTTTTAACTGCGGATCGACTTGTTTTCTGGGCGCTCTGGGGCACGGATCAAGCGCGAATGGTTAGGTTAGGTTAGGTTAGGTTAGGTTAGGTTAGGTTAGGTTAGGTTAGGTTAGGTTAGGTTAGGTTAGGTTAGGTTAGGTTAGGTTAGGTTAGGTTAGGTTAGGTTAGGTTAGGTTAGGTTAGGTTAGGTTAGGTTAGGTTAGGTTAGGTTAGGTTAGGTTAGGTTAGGTTAGGTTAGGTTAGGTTAGGTTAGGTTAGGTTAGGTTAGGTTAGGTTAGGTTAGGTTAGGTTAGGTTAGGTTAGGTTAGGTTAGGTTAGGTTAGGTTAGGTTAGGTTAGGTTAGGTTAGGTTAGGTTAGGTTAGGTTAGGTTAGGTTAGGTTAGGTTAGGTTAGGTTAGGTTAGGTTAGGTTAGGTTAGGTTAGGTTAGGTTAGGTTAGGTTAGGTTAGGTTAGGTTAGGTTAGGTTAGGTTAGGTTAGGTTAGGTTAGGTTAGGTTAGGTTAGGTTAGGTTAGGTTAGGTTAGGTTAGGTTAGGTTAGGTTAGGTTAGGTTAGGTTAGGTTAGGTTAGGTTAGGTTAGGTTAGGTTAGGTTAGGTTAGGTTAGGTTAGGTTAGGTTAGGTTAGGTTAGGTTAGGTTAGGTTAGGTTAGGTTAGGTTAGGTTAGGTTAGGTTAGGTTAGGTTAGGTTAGGTTAGGTTAGGTTAGGTTAGGTTAGGTTAGGTTAGGTTAGGTTAGGTTAGGTTAGGTTAGGTTAGGTTAGGTTAGGTTAGGTTAGGTTAGGTTAGGTTAGGTTAGGTTAGGTTAGGTTAGGTTAGGTTAGGTTAGGTTAGGTTAGGTTAGGTTAGGTTAGGTTAGGTTAGGTTAGGTTAGGTTAGGTTAGGTTAGGTTAGGTTAGGTTAGGTTAGGTTAGGTTAGGTTAGGTTAGGTTAGGTTAGGTTAGGTTAGGTTAGGTTAGGTTAGGTTAGGTTAGGTTAGGTTAGGTTAGGTTAGGTTAGGTTAGGTTAGGTTAGGTTAGGTTAGGTTAGGTTAGGTTAGGTTAGGTTAGGTTAGGTTAGGTTAGGTTAGGTTAGGTTAGGTTAGGTTAGGTTAGGTTAGGTTAGGTTAGGTTAGGTTAGGTTAGGTTAGGTTAGGTTAGGTTAGGTTAGGTTAGGTTAGGTTAGGTTAGGTTAGGTTAGGTTAGGTTAGGTTAGGTTAGGTTAGGTTAGGTTAGGTTAGGTTAGGTTAGGTTAGGTTAGGTTAGGTTAGGTTAGGTTAGGTTAGGTTAGGTTAGGTTAGGTTAGGTTAGGTTAGGTTAGGTTAGGTTAGGTTAGGTTAGGTTAGGTTAGGTTAGGTTAGGTTAGGTTAGGTTAGGTTAGGTTAGGTTAGGTTAGGTTAGGTTAGGTTAGGTTAGGTTAGGTTAGGTTAGGTTAGGTTAGGTTAGGTTAGGTTAGGTTAGGTTAGGTTAGGTTAGGTTAGGTTAGGTTAGGTTAGGTTAGGTTAGGTTAGGTTAGGTTAGGTTAGGTTAGGTTAGGTTAGGTTAGGTTAGGTTAGGTTAGGTTAGGTTAGGTTAGGTTAGGTTAGGTTAGGTTAGGTTAGGTTAGGTTAGGTTAGGTTAGGTTAGGTTAGGTTAGGTTAGGTTAGGTTAGGTTAGGTTAGGTTAGGTTAGGTTAGGTTAGGTTAGGTTAGGTTAGGTTAGGTTAGGTTAGGTTAGGTTAGGTTAGGTTAGGTTAGGTTAGGTTAGGTTAGGTTAGGTTAGGTTAGGTTAGGTTAGGTTAGGTTAGGTTAGGTTAGGTTAGGTTAGGTTAGGTTAGGTTAGGTTAGGTTAGGTTAGGTTAGGTTAGGTTAGGTTAGGTTAGGTTAGGTTAGGTTAGGTTAGGTTAGGTTAGGTTAGGTTAGGTTAGGTTAGGTTAGGTTAGGTTAGGTTAGGTTAGGTTAGGTTAGGTTAGGTTAGGTTAGGTTAGGTTAGGTTAGGTTAGGTTAGGTTAGGTTAGGTTAGGTTAGGTTAGGTTAGGTTAGGTTAGGTTAGGTTAGGTTAGGTTAGGTTAGGTTAGGTTAGGTTAGGTTAGGTTAGGTTAGGTTAGGTTAGGTTAGGTTAGGTTAGGTTAGGTTAGGTTAGGTTAGGTTAGGTTAGGTTAGGTTAGGTTAGGTTAGGTTAGGTTAGGTTAGGTTAGGTTAGGTTAGGTTAGGTTAGGTTAGGTTAGGTTAGGTTAGGTTAGGTTAGGTTAGGTTAGGTTAGGTTAGGTTAGGTTAGGTTAGGTTAGGTTAGGTTAGGTTAGGTTAGGTTAGGTTAGGTTAGGTTAGGTTAGGTTAGGTTAGGTTAGGTTAGGTTAGGTTAGGTTAGGTTAGGTTAGGTTAGGTTAGGTTAGGTTAGGTTAGGTTAGGTTAGGTTAGGTTAGGTTAGGTTAGGTTAGGTTAGGTTAGGTTAGGTTAGGTTAGGTTAGGTTAGGTTAGGTTAGGTTAGGTTAGGTTAGGTTAGGTTAGGTTAGGTTAGGTTAGGTTAGGTTAGGTTAGGTTAGGTTAGGTTAGGTTAGGTTAGGTTAGGTTAGGTTAGGTTAGGTTAGGTTAGGTTAGGTTAGGTTAGGTTAGGTTAGGTTAGGTTAGGTTAGGTTAGGTTAGGTTAGGTTAGGTTAGGTTAGGTTAGGTTAGGTTAGGTTAGGTTAGGTTAGGTTAGGTTAGGTTAGGTTAGGTTAGGTTAGGTTAGGTTAGGTTAGGTTAGGTTAGGTTAGGTTAGGTTAGGTTAGGTTAGGTTAGGTTAGGTTAGGTTAGGTTAGGTTAGGTTAGGTTAGGTTAGGTTAGGTTAGGTTAGGTTAGGTTAGGTTAGGTTAGGTTAGGTTAGGTTAGGTTAGGTTAGGTTAGGTTAGGTTAGGTTAGGTTAGGTTAGGTTAGGTTAGGTTAGGTTAGGTTAGGTTAGGTTAGGTTAGGTTAGGTTAGGTTAGGTTAGGTTAGGTTAGGTTAGGTTAGGTTAGGTTAGGTTAGGTTAGGTTAGGTTAGGTTAGGTTAGGTTAGGTTAGGTTAGGTTAGGTTAGGTTAGGTTAGGTTAGGTTAGGTTAGGTTAGGTTAGGTTAGGTTAGGTTAGGTTAGGTTAGGTTAGGTTAGGTTAGGTTAGGTTAGGTTAGGTTAGGTTAGGTTAGGTTAGGTTAGGTTAGGTTAGGTTAGGTTAGGTTAGGTTAGGTTAGGTTAGGTTAGGTTAGGTTAGGTTAGGTTAGGTTAGGTTAGGTTAGGTTAGGTTAGGTTAGGTTAGGTTAGGTTAGGTTAGGTTAGGTTAGGTTAGGTTAGGTTAGGTTAGGTTAGGTTAGGTTAGGTTAGGTTAGGTTAGGTTAGGTTAGGTTAGGTTAGGTTAGGTTAGGTTAGGTTAGGTTAGGTTAGGTTAGGTTAGGTTAGGTTAGGTTAGGTTAGGTTAGGTTAGGTTAGGTTAGGTTAGGTTAGGTTAGGTTAGGTTAGGTTAGGTTAGGTTAGGTTAGGTTAGGTTAGGTTAGGTTAGGTTAGGTTAGGTTAGGTTAGGTTAGGTTAGGTTAGGTTAGGTTAGGTTAGGTTAGGTTAGGTTAGGTTAGGTTAGGTTAGGTTAGGTTAGGTTAGGTTAGGTTAGGTTAGGTTAGGTTAGGTTAGGTTAGGTTAGGTTAGGTTAGGTTAGGTTAGGTTAGGTTAGGTTAGGTTAGGTTAGGTTAGGTTAGGTTAGGTTAGGTTAGGTTAGGTTAGGTTAGGTTAGGTTAGGTTAGGTTAGGTTAGGTTAGGTTAGGTTAGGTTAGGTTAGGTTAGGTTAGGTTAGGTTAGGTTAGGTTAGGTTAGGTTAGGTTAGGTTAGGTTAGGTTAGGTTAGGTTAGGTTAGGTTAGGTTAGGTTAGGTTAGGTTAGGTTAGGTTAGGTTAGGTTAGGTTAGGTTAGGTTAGGTTAGGTTAGGTTAGGTTAGGTTAGGTTAGGTTAGGTTAGGTTAGGTTAGGTTAGGTTAGGTTAGGTTAGGTTAGGTTAGGTTAGGTTAGGTTAGGTTAGGTTAGGTTAGGTTAGGTTAGGTTAGGTTAGGTTAGGTTAGGTTAGGTTAGGTTAGGTTAGGTTAGGTTAGGTTAGGTTAGGTTAGGTTAGGTTAGGTTAGGTTAGGTTAGGTTAGGTTAGGTTAGGTTAGGTTAGGTTAGGTTAGGTTAGGTTAGGTTAGGTTAGGTTAGGTTAGGTTAGGTTAGGTTAGGTTAGGTTAGGTTAGGTTAGGTTAGGTTAGGTTAGGTTAGGTTAGGTTAGGTTAGGTTAGGTTAGGTTAGGTTAGGTTAGGTTAGGTTAGGTTAGGTTAGGTTAGGTTAGGTTAGGTTAGGTTAGGTTAGGTTAGGTTAGGTTAGGTTAGGTTAGGTTAGGTTAGGTTAGGTTAGGTTAGGTTAGGTTAGGTTAGGTTAGGTTAGGTTAGGTTAGGTTAGGTTAGGTTAGGTTAGGTTAGGTTAGGTT